>OZ030392.1:32381337-32811337 GCA_964023965.1 Melinopterus prodromus
ACACACCCACACACCCACACACGCACACACGCACACACGCACACACGCACACACACACACACACACACACACACACACACACACACACACACACACACACACACACACACACACACACACACACACACACACACACACACACACACAGAATCTTTTTTGTACCTTGGTCAAAAATGTTCAGGGGACCCATAAAGACCTATTTCCGCTAAAATCTCAATTTTTTTTTCGGCATGATTACAATACTTTACATACTGCGTATGATAAAGTAAAAACTGATCCTTTACGACAGTGGTGTCAAACTCATCTGTGGGCGCGGAGCACAAAATACTGATCTGAACTTCAGCAGGCCGTATACAGAAAAGACTCAGAAAAGTGATTAACTGGTAAAACAGTTTTTTGTCTCATTGGCATATTTTCATTTTAATGGTTCTTATACCATGTTGTTAATACCGTGTTAGATCAATTTCATCGGTATGTTAATTTTTTATATGTTTGATGACTCACATCAATATTTTGCATTTATCTATGCGTGCGCATGCGAGCACAAGTTCGGTGTTAACAAAATAAATAAAAAATCTGATGTGGCCAGGCACATATGTATATAAAATTAATAGTTTAGCTGCATGAGATTCTATCGAGATCGATCGTGTTTGCATGAAAATAAAACGAATTAGCCAGGATTTGACAGATATCGACAGTAGATATTGTCAAAAAATCAGCCTTTAACACTACCTACTGTCATTAAAATAAAAATATCTGGCAAATCCTATATTAATGCAGACACGATCTCGATCAAATAGAATTTGCTCCTACAGCTAAACTATTAATTTTACCAAAAAATGTCATAGACATTAATTATACAAAATTTCCTCTACTTTAATTTATTATTTGACTATTTTGACGAAATTACAGAAATGGCGGCTCATTTGCAAAATCCTTGAAAAATGCATAAGAATATTGCTATCCGCAATCCGCACTTGAAATACACATTGACTTTGTAAACACCATGGAAACACTAAGCTGTTTCAATATTGTTTCACATAGCGTACGAGCGCGTGTTTCTCCTCCTCATCACATTCTCCATGCATTTGCGTGTTGAATTGACGTTTCGCAACCGCTGACGTTCTGAATACTGTCACAAGTTACAAAATTTCCTGGCTACCTATTATTATTAATGTAGACACGATTTCGATCAAATAGAATTTGCTCCTGCAGCTAAACTATTAATTTTACCATAAAATGTCATAAGCATAAATTATTCAAAATTTCCTCTACTTTAATTTATTATTTAACTATTTTGACGAAATTACAAAAATGGCGGCTCATTTGCAAAATCCTTGAAAAATGCTTAGAATAAACTACCAGTAGTTCCTTTGGACCCTTGTGAACCAAAAGCTTTTCAGCTCTAAGCTAGGTCCTAAAACTTCTAAATATGAACTTTCGTCCAGATACCTTTAGTAGCTTCTCCGGAATCGTCGCCACAAAAATCGTTTACACACACACATACTCACACACAGACATTTTTTTGTACCTTGGTCAAAAATGTTCAGGGGACCCATAAAGACCTATTTCCGCTAAAATCGAATTTTTTTTTTCGGCGCGAGTACAATACTTCATTATACGTATGATATATACTGCGTATACTGCATATGTATACTGCGTAGTAAAAATCAATAAGGATATTATATCAAACATTTTTCATTTGAAATTTAGAATTACCTAAGAAAAGTACCATGAACATTAAAAAATAATGTAAATTTTTTACAATTTAACGAAAATCATAGTAAATAACATCAACTAAAGAAGAGAATGATAATTAAATCCAGGTGAGGATAATGGAGGGTTCATGGTTCAAATTCAGCTGGAGGTGTTTTTTTCCAAAAATTTATCCGCATCTGGATTAACTATCATTCGCTTCTTACTACATTACGTACGACTTTAGGTAACCATTTTCACTTGAATTTATACAAAATATGTTATAAACTTGACTTCACCTTTCCCCTTCACCTTTCATGTTTAAAAACAATTACTGCAGTACGCTTTTAATCTCAAACTCCCATTCAAATGATATTAACGAAAATATTTAAAAAGAATCAATTTTTAATATTTTGTTATCAACAAAATGTATACCGACTAATTCTTTCTCCCCGTATATGTTTAAACCTGAGGAATAAACTCACATGTGAATAAAAAATCGTCAAAACCAGTTAATCGGGTCTAGAGAAAATCCACTTTAAAATCGTGCCATTTTATTATTACCTACTGTTCTTGTTGTATTGCCCTTAAAAACAAAGATAATGAAGTGAACCCAACATCAACATGTTCAAAAAATATTATAGTGTTATTCCAGTTATTGCCAGTTTGTTATAGCTGGAACTGCTTAACATAATTCTTACACCCTGTCTATACACAAAACTAAAGGTTGAAATAAAAATTCTTCATCGGTACATCTTCGGAAGATTTAGGCTACCAGTAAGTGAAAGAGCATCAAAATCGTTGGGGGAGAAAATCAACTTTCAATTTTTAACATATTTTTCGTTAACCCTTAAATCTTTTGACCAGTTTAGTTCAGAATTAGCCACAATCTCTAAATACAGAATGATAAACATTAATACTGAAATGATGAATCATGAACACTAAAAATCTCAAAAGGTTTAATCTCAAAATCCCATTCAATGATATTTACGAAAATATTTTAAGAAAATTTCGATTTTTAATAATGATTTTTGATTTTACAGTATTTCGGGCATTCTGTTCATGTTGTTTCTGGGCTATTAGTAGTGATTTTTTTAGTAAAAGAGTGTAATGGTGTTGTACTCCTCATGGGTGCAGTTGCATAACAAGCCGTGAAATGCCTTTAGTTTCATATTTGAGAGTAATATTTTGCGACGATGAACAACACAAGTGGACGCGTGGGCTGAACTTTTCGGTGGAGGACATGATTTGATAGGGAACTAAGTATATATCTCTTCCCTACATGACACAATTATCGGAAAAGATAGGACATATACTGATGCCTTTCAACATTAAGGTTGCTCACAAAAACACTAATAATTTGTCCAAAATGTACACAAAAGTGAAGGCTCCCACACCAATGCTAAAAAACTCCCACTGTGTCTATCAGATTCCATGTAGCTGCAAAAAGGTACATTGGTCAAACGGAACAACTTTTGGAGGAGCGCTTAAAAGGTCACAAATACGAAAAAACATTACAGCATTAAAGAAACACCAACAAGATACCAAACATCAGTTCAATTTTAGCGATGTGAACGTGATAAAAAAGAGAACAACTTAAAAGCTCGTTGTGTATTAGAAACCATAGAAATTTCAAAGCAAAAGGATGCGTTGAATGACAGATCAGATCTAAATTTACTAAATTGTTACAAGCTAATTTTACCAACAAACATGTAACTAAAAAATCATGATGAGGACACGATTTGATACGGAACTCTAAACACAAGGTTCATATTTAGCGCCTACAATGTTCCGAATACTCCTTGTGACATGCATGAAATATGTGAAAATTGCACATGAACGATATATTTACGAAAATTCAACGTTTAAATTATTTACTTTCTATTTATAGTCAGCCCAATAATGTAAGAATACCCAAATAAAAATGGTTACTGCTCTGCTACTTAATAAGTGATTGATTAGTGTCCCTGCTTCGAAGGAGAAAGGTAATGACGGGCAATTCCGTCTTCGAAGCTCATTGCAAACTTAGTAATTAAAAATGTTACAAATGTGTTTTATATTTTAAAATTTTATTGTATTGTAATACAACTTTAGCGAGGGCTCGAGGGCCGCACAGTAGGGTGTTGCGGGCCGCATGCGGCTCGCGCGCCGCAGGTTTTACATCACTGCTTTACGAGATAATCATAAAAGTAGTGTTACCCCCTTTCACCCCCTATATCAATTTTTGCAATAGTCATTTCGGTGGGAATTTGTGATATATTAAAATTCAGATTTTAACAAATTTTTTTGACCTAATTAATTAAATAGGGTTAATATTACTGGGTTTATACTGTAGTATATTGACATGTAAATATAATAAACACTGAACTTTTGTCTATGACCAATGGTATCATTCCAACTGTGGCTAAACTAAAATACAGTCCCTAGTCCCACATTCTCGTGGTATAGTCCAGTCAAATTAGATCGAAAAAAGGCAAATAGAAAAATTAATTAGCACAAAGCTAAAAATTGGTTAAAACCTTTATTTGGGCATCCCTTTAAACATACTAAAAGTCCTGACCCCCACCCCCACGGCTCGATCCGCCATCTTGAAGAAAAGGTGCACTATTCCCGTTTTTTACGAATATCTCGGTAATCGCTGGTTTTATCGGGGTGGGAGTTATTACGAAAATGAAAGGTAATAAAATTTCCTATAAAAAAGGTGGAATTCATTTTATTCATATATCTAATAGTATTTCTGCAAAACAGCGTTAAACATAGGTACGATTCTTATTTGTTCGCTGTGCTATTGAATTTGTGTTTCTACAGGTTGAAAATATCAACAAAAAACTATAGGCAACATTTTAAAACGTCCCTGCACGCATGGGCTAATAATGGCTACGAAATAGAGGGTCCCTGGCATGGAGTAAGGACAGTCTGTCCTTACTCCATGGTTCGTATTGACGCGTCGTGCACGATACTCGGTCAGAAATATTATTCGTCGTTTTTCTTCTCGTTAATAATATTAAAATATTATTTCTCATTAGTTGTTATGGTTCAAAGAAGAAAAAATGGGTGACGCGGGAAAATGTGTTGTCTGCGACAAAAATCTTTCCGATGAAAAAATTGTTACTGTGCAAAAAAAAGGACTAACCACAATAATAAAATCGAGTGAACTTAGAAAAGACGGTAAATCCGAAATAGTAAAAGGACTAAGTTCCATTGTGGTACATGTGGCGTGTCGAAAAGAATACACACGAGAAGACAGCATTAGGGCTGCATTAAAAAAAACATTCAACAAGTGAGGCCTCGACGAGTTCGCCTATAAAACTCAGGTCGGCGATCCCACATTTCGATTTTAAAAAGGCTTGTGTGTATTGCGCGGAAGCGATAGATGAGGCATTTTACGAGAGCGAAAAAAAGAAAGAGGTCAGTAAACGTTTGAAAGTGCATCGTGTTGAGACCCTGCAATATAGAAGCACCATTATACAAGCAGCAGAAAAGAGAGGAGACAAATGGGCTCGAGAAGTGTCGGTCCGGTTGGAAGGTATTTCGGACTTAGTCGCTGTAGAAGCAATTTATCACTATCGTTGTTCCGTGAGTTTTTTCAAAATGCCAACTGTCAGAGAGAAGAGCGGACACCCTCACGTTTCAGATGTAACGTCGGCCATGGAAGTGATTTTTAATTTCATGGAAAATAGTGACGACTGTCAGTTTGCCATGCCCGATCTGATTGCCCTACTAAAGGATTACGTTCCAAGCGAACTAACAATTAAAAAAACTAGAAGAAAAGTATGGTGACGACATTATTCTCGCGACAAATAAGAAAAGAATTACGACCGTATGTTTCCGAAATACGGGATATCAAATTTTATCCAATCATTGGTATGAGGAAAAAAGAGTCGATGCACGGGAAGAACGGCTTCGAATTTTTGACAGATGTCAAAAGCTGTATACCCGAAACACTGGACGTTTTCTTGGAAAATGTTATAGCGAAAGGCAGAAAATGCCAAATTCAAACGCTCGAACGAAAGTGCATTGCAATAGCACACTCGATTATATTGGCGACCAGGCCAAGATCTTTAATCGACAATGAAAACGGGGACGATACATTCAGCCTCGCAACTTCCTATCCTGCAGGAACGGAGGATACTACATAAAACAGGTTACTCCCACTTCTGGTCGATTACAACAATATTAAATTGTAAGAGTTGCCAAATGTTTATGTTTATAAGAAATATTAAATAGTAATTTGATTATTTTTGTTAATTAACCTTTTTTTACAGGTTCTGCACCGAGAGTGACATTCTAACGACGGCCTGCGACCGAAAAAATATTTTTCCCATTATTAGTCATCTAATGAAATCTAAAATATTCAAGATACGAATAAATTGAATTCTTTTTGAATTCCTTTTTTATAGGAAATTTTATTAGCTTTCATTTTCTTAATAACTCCCATCCCGATAAAGCCAGCGGTTACCGAGATATTTGCAAAAAACGGGAATAGTGCACCTATTTTTCAAGATGGCGGATCAAGCCGTGGGGGTGGGGGTCAGGACTTTTAGTATGTTTAAAGGGATGCCCAGATAAAGGTTTTTACCAATTTTTAGCTTTGTGCTAATTAATTTTTCTATTTTTGTTAATTCGACTGGACTAGTAGTCGTGGTAGTAATTAAACAAAGTAGATGGATGCATTAGTTTAGTTGCTTAGCGGGAGCGGAGCTGTGAGACATTGGATTGAAATTAAGTATACCTATCAAAGCGTGAATTGAAACTGTTACCTGTTTTGTGAATGAAATGGTGCGGTAAATTAACGACATTCATGTGGAAATGAGAATTTAAAATGCCAGAATTACAGATAATTACGTTAGTTCCTCCAACTCTTTGAAGCCACTTAAAATCATTAACTGTTAAACTGTAGTTATGGAGACTAGTAGTGGGAATTAAAGCCTTCAGAATTTCACCCTGTAATGAATCAAAACGTTAAAAACAAAATGGAAGGTAACAGTAGGAAATTGTTTAAAATATGTCAATGTCATTTTATTAAACACAAAATAGTCAATTTTAGAAAACACGTTATACCATGGTATAAATAAATACCTGTTTTCTGTGACGGGAAAAAAGTTTGACATTTTATGTCTATGGACAGGTAACAAACTGTCACTTTTTAAGAAATTACTTTTTTCTACTCCTATTGAGGAATGTATTCATTATCATGGCAATTTAAGATAAGTAATACCTAACCATTCCCCACACACATGGCAAATATTTCATTCCTGGCTCCTCATACCCCGCGAGTAGTGAGAAATATTTCATTCCTCACGGCTTTAGAACCAATCACAGCTCTGGATTTTTCATTTCCAAATTGTTTTGATATACTGCTTAGCGACATTGTCAAGGCATTGACAACGTCGCGAAGTGACAAGCGCACCAAACAACTTTAACCTGTCAAAATCCTGTAAACCGTCATAGTGACATACAGCCGTCCATATATGCACAAAAATTAATTTATAAAATTTCGTTGCATAGTCGTAGAAAAAGTATAGTATTCCATTCGCAAGTAATGGCAATTTCTCACTCGAACGCTTTGCAGCACTCGCCTACGGCTCGTGCTGCAAACTTCGTTCTCATGAGAAATTGCTTACATTACTTGCTCATAGAATAATATACTATTTTCCCCGGGAAAAAAGTGAGTATTTTTTTCCCGGGTATATATATATATATATATATATATATATATATATATATATATATATATACATAGGTATATATATATACACATAAGTAAAGGTCATGGAGGAAGATGGAGTCGCTGTACGCTATACTTTTAGCAGCGAGAAAATGACCCCGGGGGGCGGGGCTAACATGACACTAAAGTAGCCTGACAATTGGTGGCCTGCCAGGTCCGGATTAACATTGAAATTGGCCAGAAATTTCAAGAATTTTTTCCTGTAATATATTGCATTGTGCCGAGTGGGTATATTATATAAAAACGCTATATGAACACCTTTAAGAATTTTTTTAATATAATTTTTATTATAAATACGTAATAAACATATTTCAAAAAATGTTTGTGCGTGCGGCCAGTACAAGCCTGTACAGTGTTGACATATACAGTCAGTTACCGATGAAATGTTACCCCGGACGAAATCTGGTTTATAGCTGATTTTCTGCTGTTGCAGCTGCGAACAGCGCAATTAGACGTTAGTTTTTTATGTATATCTTCATACAAATTCACTATAATATCTTTAAACAAAGCGAAATAAGCGAAATAAATAAAATAATAACACGTCAACCTTGCGAATGTCACTTTGACATTAAAGGTGCTTCGGAGTGGGGAAAGTGGTCCCATATCCGAGCGCTTATGCCGACTCCTCCTTCCTCCATGGTAAAGGTAGACATTTCCTTAGCAACGCAGGTCTAATTGTGTACAACAGCCTACCAGTTTAAAAATTCAAATGTCACATCGATTGACTTTAATATATTGTATATAGTAATATGTTTTTCAATATAAAATCGTCATTATTCCCGGCCACAGAAAAAAATAGTGTATTATACATGGGAAAAATGTTAGATTTTTAGCTCTCGGGTTTTTGACAACCATGAGACAAACACAACCTCGAGCTAAAATCTAATACTTTTTTCCCTTGTATTATAAATAACTATTTATAATGGGTAATGAAACCTCGTCCCCTGGTACGGCCAATAGTCTCAATCTATACAACGACAGTAACAATGGTTATAATGCAGTTGAAATGTACAAAATTCTAAAAGCATGTGAGCATAACCAATCCGTGCATGCAGAGGTATAATATGTCATATCTCTAGTCGCTACGACCAATCCGTGCATGCAGAGGTATAATATGTCATATATCTAGTCGCTACGAAATATAAAATCTCGTTTACAATTGTCATCCCTTTTTTGTTTCCGTATTTAACGCCAATGCTCCATGCCAAATACTAATGTACACTGTGGGCCAAAAAAAACGGTAGAAATTTTTAATCACTAGTATTACCAATAATATTTAGTCAATTCAAATATGTCTTTTTTAAAACGAATTGCTTGTAGTGTGATAATTGAAACCATACCATATTCGCAATAAAGGAACGTTTCAATCCAAAGTTATGTGGGAATGGTTGAAATGGAGCTGGAATCACCGTTTTTTGAGTATGTCACATCACTTCAAACCAAGTCCTCCTTTTTTATTGTTATGTCATGTTGAATTAAAGAGCACTTCCAACATCAGCGTGAAGCCAGCCTGAATATATTGTGTTGTTCCTTTTTTTAGATATTTTTTATTTGAAGATGTTATTTTTACGTGAAAAACGAACACCAAAGACCAGACCGTCAGAAGTGAAAGCAAACTGCAACAATTTTAGCTCAATACAAAACGATGTTGATTTTATATCCAAATCACTTCAAAAGCAAAATGTCATGGTTGCAGAAACATAAAAATTTGCAAAATATCTACAGCCCAATAATTGTAGTATAATATGGATAACATATCTGGAAAAAGACATATCTGGAAAACTAGCTCGCCAACTACGGCCAGCAGAGGTAAGCAGTTTGACGTATTATCAACAGCATGCAAAGGGCCATCAGATAATACCTTAAGGTCTCGCATCAGCATTCAAAGGGCCAAAAGCGAGGTCTCTGAGCTGTTTCATCAGCATGCAAGAGGCCAACGGAAATAGACTGATCTCCAGAGTGAAATGGCCGTCAAAACTACCCCCACTATTCACAAAACTTGTCCGTCTGGGCGGCTCATAAACACCATACCAGAATTACCTATTAAACCAGTCTCGGAACCAGTTACGTATCGAACGTTCAGACGAGCTCAAAAATATACAAAAACAGGATTCCAAAAATAATTGCACACAAGTTATACAATCAATAAAAACTTATTACTAACAAAATTAATATGCATTTCTTTATAACGAACGGAGTTTCGTAACAATTTTAGATCAATAAAAAACGATGTTGATTTTACCAACTGATTTCATGTTTTAGTTGCAAACTCATAAAAAATTGCAAAAGATCTACAGCCCAATAATTGTTGTACAATATGGAAAACAGGTAAGAAAAATCCCTTTAAAAATTTCAAAATCAAACATGGCGCCGAGAAGAAAACTAAACGTTGGATGGTTTCTCCACTATCTTTAAAGATAACTCAAGTTCGCAATTGGACTGGACGTGTCTATGCAATGGAGTCGTTTCTTTTCTATGCAAACGGCCAGTCCAACTGCTTTATAGAGTAAAAACAGCAACAAACGATGTTTCAAAATTTCAGCCTGTATGCTAAAAAATCACCCTATATACGATGCTATAAAATCTCTACTGTACCTTTTGACCAAAAGAAACAAGTATCATTACCTACTAATTTCATTACACCTTCCATTTCACATTAAATTGACCCGATATTAACAGAAATCTCGCATAGCTATACCATAAAGCAACATTACATTGGATTAATACGTTCAATTATTGCAAATATAGTATGTTTTCATTCTTCACAATATAAGCAATTAGTTTATCAACGCAATGCTTGAATTTACTTAATATCTGAAAATATGAGCAATTGAGAATTTGTACCGTTTTTTTTTTGGCCCACAGTATATATGTGCCTCGATATGAAGAGGGATCAGTTGACCGAAATTGAGTTATGCGTGTTTTTAGATAGAATAAGTTATGGCAAAGGTACCCCAACAGTTTAAGCCGATTAACATAATGAGAAATTTTAAAAATAAACTTTTGCGCTATGACGCTTCAAACTTTTGCAAAGTTTAAAAGTTAATTTCGCGTATATTTGGAGTTACGCTGACTATAACATTTTTGGAACAATTTCGATATTAGGTTCAATATTTGTAGTAGAATTTATTATTTCATTATTCCGTTTAGGGTTTTTAATTTGCCATTTGTCTGGGGCTACAACGTAGAGTAAACTAGATATCTTCATCTCTCGAATATTAAGAAGACTTAACCATTCTCGTGAGGGGTTTTTGGGGTCACTTATTCCAAATCTGATTTCGGATTTCTAGAACTCAAAATCGCGGGTCTAATATGGCCTCCAAACATGTAATCAATTGTCGGGTTCATATAAAATTCAAAACATGTGATATATGACGGCTTCCGATTCCAAATCTGTTGTCCGATGTATAAAATTCAAAATGGCAGATTCAATATGGCGTAGATACGTAATTAATTCTTGGATTCTGAAGAAAACAGAAAGATCTGATTCAAAACGGCACTGAATGCTGGCAACCATAATAAATTTACGTGAATTGGCAACTTTTCTGTTCCTATCACCTGTAATATAATTATGCAGCTCTCTGATTTCAACACTTATGTCAGTTAAAAATCCAAATTTGGGAATTCAATCTTACGACGCGACGTATAAAATACAAATAACTCAGATAGTATGAAATTGTTGTTGATACTATCTATAAACTAATAAACGTTTAATGATAAGAAATAAACATAACTACGGACACAAAACATGGAAATACAATCATAATAAATTTATATAAAAAGTAAATTTTTTAAAAATTACGCTTTATGAACAAAATTTTTTAATTTTTTTTTAAATATGCCATTTATTTCATTCATTTTATTTTTTTAAGGATTGTCACCGGAAATCTGTCCGCATACAAAATTTCAACTCGATTGGACAAATTTTCCAAATTAATTTTTTTTCCAAATTTTGCAAAACTATCTAATTTTTTTATTGTTTCATGTTATTACCTCCAAAAATCTGCCTATATAGAACATTTCTACTCGATTGGACACTGGGAAGTAGGAAAAATATCGATTACAAGCTTTTAACGTAACAAACAGACAAGTGAAGTTCATATAAGCGTAGTAATTGTCCAGGAATATTATATAACTTTGTAATTATATTTGGTCCCAACTGGTCTCTTCTTCCTTCGCAATCAAAACGTATTTTTCTATGCGGATTCAACCGCAGACGGGTTTTACACGAACACCCCTGATAAAAAAAAAAACAATGAAGGGACCAATTGCGAATAAAACAAAAATGTTTATTTTGAAGCAGTTTAGCTTTACTTGCGATTATCTGCGTAACTGGAAACGGACAACTGGTCCCTTCTCACATCCACACACATATACAGGCTGTCTCAACAGTGCGATCTCGGAAGACGCGGATATTTTTTCTGTTCTCGAAGATATTTTAAAAGTGATTACCAGTCATATATACAGAACGCCGAGGCGCACATTTTAAAATTATTAGCGTGTATACAGGCTATCCATAAGGTAGTACCAACCCAAACTTATGTTTTTTAAATGGAACAACTTATATTTTGGCACATTTTTGAATTCCTCGCTAAATTTTACTTCAATGAAACATAAGTTTACCATTACCAAATAACATTACCTACACTAAACTTTATACTTTTCGATTTTTTCGCATTTTTATGGAAAAACAGTCTAAGAAGAACTGTATATCTCAATAACTGTTTTTAATTTTATTTCGCACGCTGAGATTATGATTAAGTAAGAAGTGTTCTATTATCATGATTACCTACCATATCCAAATTGTGTACAGGTTGGTCATAATCTGCAGAAAAATAAAGCAAACGGTTTTTCCTAAGAAAGTTAATTTTTTAAATGGAACACCCTGTATCTAATTCTTTTTTTCAATTCTACGCATCGTTCTGCACAAAAAGTACTAGTACACACTACTACTAAAATAAACCATTGCTGAGATAACTAGTCTTCTTAATAAAAAAATCGCATTTTATCTATGTGCTTCTACACATACATTAACAATTAAACCAGTTAAGTATTTACCTAGAGTACTGTTTACTCGCATAATTTAATCTTTTTTATATTAAATAAAACATTTTATCACATCTGCAATTTAATATTATAATTTGAAATGAAATTTTACTTATACCTTGTAGGCTATGAAAAACTATGCTAAAGAAGTTATTAAGGTATCTGTCAGTGGTATCTGTCAACTCTACTTGCCAATAAAGCAATTTCGTTGCATTCTCCAAAAACCCACTCCGTTTCGATTAGTTCCTCCTGGAAAAAGTTTGCCATATTTCCCAAAATGATGCAAATGTAACTTACCAACCCTAAAAATATCACCACCAGTGACAGACACTTAAATAACTTGTTTAGCACAGTTTTTCATAGCCTACAGGGTAGAAGTCAATTTTTTTTTTTTCAAATTATTGCAGATGTGTTAAAATGTTTTATTTTATTTAAAAAAAAGATGAAATCATTCGAGAAAACAGTACTTTAGGTAAATACTTAGCGGGTTTAATAGTTAATGTAGGTGTAGAACAGGGATGGGGAAATGGCGGCCCGCGGGCCAAATCCGGCCCGCGTTGTAAATTCATCCGGCCCGCGAACGATAAAAGCAGTCTATTCAAATACATAGCAAATTCGGTAGTTATTAGGTATTCATTTTTCAGCGAAGCGCTGTACTTCCCATATTGGGTCGGTAGTGGATCCTGCACCGATGTCGAGCATCCGTATCGGAGACTGCATCTGACAGGTTGCAAAGTCTGTGCGAAAACACATTCGTATTGTGTATTGCTTACGTGTGTGCGGGGGTGGAGAGTGCGTTTCGTGGAAACTCCAAATACTATGGACGGCAGGCTTTCTTCTGTGGTGCGCGGAGGACTTCATACATATAAATATATTTTATAAGAAGGGTAGAGGTACTACCACTTCTCTTCCGTTATAAATTGTATTTTAATGAAATAAGAAAAAACACATTACCGTATCATCTCGTACCACCCGAAAGTCCTCCGCGTACCACAGGTTGAGAAATCCTGCTGTCGAGTATTTGGGGTTTCTACCAAACGTACTTGGCACACACGTAACCAGTTCGAGTCACTGATCTTAACTAGAGGGGAATTTCCCTTTTATAGGGGAAAAGTTGACTAAATTTTAGGATGAACAGATTTTACAGGGAATACTTTATATACTTTATAGGGGAAATAGGGAAAGTTCATAATGAATTGATTTTTTTTTTAGGAAAACGTGTTTTAGTGTGTCTCTACTCTCTATTACGTCTGCGAGGGTTGAAGCTCCCGTCTCATACCCCGAAAAAGGCGAAAATAACCCACGTTATAATTATTGCGTCTCGCAATAGAATTGCAATATTTATGAAAATTTGGTGTGGACTACAAATATAGAATTGCTTTCCGATGGTAATTGCGTCTAACTATTGTCTGCTGTAATTCACAATTTAAAAAAAATGAAATATAATTAAATGTTAACTATATAAGAGCAGAAGTTATAATCTTCTGAACTTCTCTAGACTTGCTCTCTGGAGTTTTATAGTGCGTGTTTGTAGTGAGTTAGCTAACATGTTTACAATAGCGAACTGTGAAGGTACTGTATCATCCACTAGAAAACTCAAACACAGTCCAGTTTGAATACAATGAATGTCGGATTTCGCATTTTTTTACTGATTCGCTTGGATACTTCCTGTAATTAAATAAAAGTATCTATCCAAGGCAAATATATACTTGCCCAGGCTTAGGCCTGAGCACAATTAAAGGCGTTCAGATTAAAGTTACGTTTGTTTACGACACAAGTGTCACAAAGAAATCTCACTCATTTTCCAAAGCTACAGACGGTTGCTTCCTTGACCACTGAAAAGGCTCATTTTCATGTTGGCCAACTAAATCGCTTGGAAAAGGAATTCACCAGGAGATTTGAAGATTTTAAAAAGATAGAAGACAACTTACAAATATTTTCCTTGCATTCTCCGTAAATTGTGGGGAGATCGAAGCCGCCACCAACTCAAAGCAATTGAGCTACAATGCAATGATACGTTAGAGCAGCTGTTTAACAATTCATCAACCCTTGATTTCTACAGAAGTTTACAGATGTAAACTCAATTTCCAAATTTAATAAAACACGCTCAAAAATTGTCTCGATGTTCAGATCTTCGTACATGCGAACAGGTGTCTTCAACAATGAATCTCCGCAAAAGTAAATTGAGGAATAAGATGACCGACGAACATCTGGAATGCGTCTTGCGTATTTCTTCTAGTCATTTTGATGAAAATTTCATCGAAAGGGCCCTTCTCTAAATCTATTTCCCCATCCCTGGTGTAGAAGCACTTAAGGATAGACAAATCGATTTTTATGAAGAGGGCTAGTTATCACTGTAATGGCTTATTTTAGCACTAGTGTGTATTAGTACTCTTTTGTGCAAAACGATGCGTAGAATCCAAAAAATGAATTAGATATAAGGTGTTCCATTTAAAAAAAATTATTTTCTTAGGAAAAACTGTGCTACATTTTGTTGCAGATTATGACACCCTCTACACAATTTGGATATGGTAAGTAATCACGCAAACAGAACGCTTCTTACTTAATTATAATCAAAGCGAGCGCAAAAAAATTAAAAACAGGTATTGAGACATACTGCTTTTCTTAGACTGCTGTTTTCCATAAAAATGCCAATAAATCAAAAAGTATAAAATTTAGGGTAGGTGAAGTTATTTTTGATTGTCGTAAAATTTTGCTATGAAATCAAAATTGCGCCGAAATATAGATTGCTCCAATTTAAAAAAAGTTACAAAAGTTTGGGTTGGTACTACCTTATGGAACAGCCTGTATACACGCTAATAATTTTAAAATGTGCGCCTCGGAGTTCTGTATATATGAGTGAAAGCAGTTTTAAACTACATATCTTCATTAACAGAGGTACAATCTTCCGAGATCGCACTGTTGAGATACCTGTATATTAAAACTAATCAACAACCTACCTCACTCAATGGAAGTCTAGAAAACGTAAATACTGGCTGAACTGTGAACCGAACCGTCTTGACGCAACATCATGGCGTGTTGTTGCCAAGTCGCTAGGGGTCAATTTTCCACTTTACGCAATAAATCAAACCATTTGGAAATATTCACTCCAGCTCGGAAATAGAAATCAATCACAGCGCCTGTAAAAATTTTCACTGTTTCGGATGTCGACTACTTTCAACTCCGCTATGTAGTTTAACTCCGATACTATGTATATCAGCAATTTTTAGCATAATAATCAATTGACTTTTGGATATAAATTCACTCCTTGTTGTGACTACGTGCAAATTCACTCCGTAAAATTTTTATTATTAATTTTTATTAATACGTATGCTTATTTTTTTGTCGCTGGAGTGATGACCATTAAAACTGGGATATATGTATGTTACATTATGTATACGCGGAATTAGAGCAGCCAATTAAGGAATATTATATCCATTCTTGTTTGTTGTGTCTACCCTCCTTTATCAGGGTGTGTCATCGATGTAGACAATTTGAGAGTCTCCTGGGCAAAAAAGGATGTGTACTTCACTTATTAGTTATTAAGTTACAAAGCCGCAAGGTAAAATTGTATCTTTTTTTATTTTCATGCTGTTGTCGTGTCGGTTAGCCTAACTGGAGTAGATTTTCTTTGCGTGCGTCTTATTTGCAGGACTGGCTTAATGTATGGTGCTGGCTACCAGATGCGTTTGTAATGCTTCCTTCGTGACGGACAGACAAAAGGACCGATCCGGCGTTCATGATATGCAATTAACTCCAGTTGTTCAGATTAAATCAAACAATAGTTTGTATCTGCAAGATGATGCAATTTCAATGTATAAATGTATGTCTGGCATTGCCTCATGCCGCGTAACTACCTCTTTCAGCGAGAATTCACCGATGTCATTTTAACTACTATATTTTGCCCTTTTTCGATGTAGTATCGCAAAATGATATTACTCGTAGGGCGGGTTTTTCAATAGCAGTTTATTTCTGAGTTCCACCGAACGCCGTTCTATTCTGATCGCCGTTCACACTCACAGTAAATGCGTTTTTCAATGCTATTTCAGGGCCATTTCAACTAAACTGACAGCTTACGTCCGACAGCATAATTCATACGGAATGACGTCCATGCATGTAAAACGCCAATATCACCGCGGGATGATTTCCTTGTAACCATCAAAAACAAAATACCACATAACCTAGCGTACCTTGTTGTAATTGTTAATGCAATAGACGACAGACAGCAATGGAGAAAGCGCAACAGTGTGCTGTGTACCAAGCCTAGAAAGCGATTCTTTTCCGAGCAGAGCGAAGAGACGCACAGTGTCCCTAACTGCTAATTGGAAAATTCCATGTTCCGTTCCGTTGGACCTGAAAGAATTGGAACGGGCAAATTTATTAAAGAATCATAATTCATTTTTAGATCATCCCACCTATCAAAATGAAATGTTCGCTCCCTTATCATTCGTATTCGCCTATGCTTTCTACCGCCATTAACGTACAGAACATAATCCGCAAGGTCTTCGTCAGCGTCCAAAATATCGTCAATAAAGTCTATGACGTCCGTCGTAAAAATTGACAGCGAGACACAGCTACACAAAGCGGTAAGATTAGGTTATGTTAACAAAATGTCCCAGGATTCGTTGATTGACAAACGCCGATCAAACATTGAACTATTGAAAAACACCCAAGTTCCTTGAACGGAGAAAAAATGGCGTTCAATGGTGTTTCGTAGTTTAAACAACTAATTCCCCAGCTCAATTTCCCAGCTATTAGTTGACAGAATAGTAAAAGCAATACACCAAATTAAAGATGAAAAGTATATAATTATCAGTCTAGTGGTAGTTTTTGGTTTTTTTGTTCGTTTTTTACAAATCTGATACTGAATCTGATATAAAATTGACGGATTTTGCGATGTGGAGGACACAGGTTAAAATTGAAAAGTGGACAAAAGTTTACATAAAAATATCAATATGTTACATGCTTTGTCACTCAAAACTTTCCTTAAACGAGTACAAAAAATTAATACATAAATATGACCACGACAAGTAATACCTTTATCTATAATTTAATGTATAATGTGAGAGAATTGATGTACAATTAAGCTCACTATGGATACTTGTGTTATAGGACGTAGTAACTCTACCGACTTTACTTATTGGACAAACAAACTTTTCGGTGTTTGGTATTGTTATTACATTAAAATTTTAACCGAAAATTTATAGGTTAGTGCAATGTTAAACGGCTGCCAAACTTAATAACGGGCGCCCTCTACCGGAAGCAAATGAAAAATAGCTCACAATCCACAGAATACGTTCCCAACAGAGAATTCTAGCAAATAACCCCACTCCTTCCCACACGAACTCTTCGTGTCATCTCGCACCTGTACTGCCACAGTGTGAGAACACACTGTATTTAAAAAAGTGGAATAGGCGTAATTTTGTGTAGAAATAAAAATAAAATTACTAATCGAGACCGTTTTGCGGAAAAACTACTATTTTTAATAATCGATTCTTAATATTCGATTTTCAATAATCAATTTTTAATAATCGTATGTTAATAATCGATTTTTAATTGTCGGTTTTTAATAGTCAGTTTTTAATACTCGATTTTACATATATACCCCCCCCCTCCCTCCGTCGCCAACTTCGTCGCTCAACCAAACGAAGAATAAAGAGGTAAATAAATTTCTCTGTCTTGCTAGCATAATTCTTCTGCCAGTGATATTAACATATTAATTTGACGAAAATCTACGGTTGTAATATTATACCTATGAACAAACAATATATTGACTCATTTTCATTATTATCCTATCGTAGATTAAATCCAAACTAAAATTGCAGCCATGACGTGTAGAATTTTTTTAACTCTTTATGAAGAATTTTTGATATTTTCATCTTCTTTTGTTTTTAATCTGTAGTGGAATCTGACAAAAGGACGTTTTTTAGACCGTACCTCTAACTTGGCGTATTTTGCTGTATTATTCAAAACCACCCAATTAGAACATTTGTTTACTATCTGAGTTATCAAACATTTTGTATAATTTAATTTAATTTAATTTAATTTTGTATAATGTTGTCTTTATGAACTTAATATATTACAAAACTAGTAACACAATTTACAAAAAATTAGGTCTACCGCAAGACATTTCCAAATTTTCTTCAAAAAATACATTCCAAGCATTTATCAATTGAAATAAATATAGAACGAAGAAAGTCTAGAATTTTTGGTGTCAAATAATTTGATATGTTTAGATCAGCATCACATTAACGTAAAATTATATCTGCCGATCCAACCCAACTCAAAATCATATTGATAACACAAATATTTAAAAAAAACTAAGAATGCGTCGATTATAGACTTTTCCTGCAACGCAAGTATTTGGTTTTAATTAGTACCCCTCCCCCCGCTTATGTCCCTCTTTGCCTCAATGAAATTCTGGCCACCTTACCCAGCAAGTTAAACTTAGGAAACTGCACCCCCGGCCCCCCTCTGTTTTGAGCTGGATACGCCCATGAACTATCATATAATAATAATAAGATAACTATTAGTAAAGTTAATTTTACAAACAGTTCAAATAAAAGTTGTTCGTTTTATTGTGAAGTTTTTTACAGATTTGCCAAAAAAATACGTATTAATTTTCGTTTTTAACTCATTTTGCTCATTATCCACGCGTAAGATGACCGATTGCAACCAAAAGATTATCACTTCATGCGAAGTATATTAAAAATAGGTGCAGAATATTACAGCTGCATCGATTTTCCTAGAAATTTTTCCACAGTCCCACGGACAGACACACAGAAGTTAACACACGACCGATTACAATATTGATATCAAACATTGCTTTAATTGACAAAAAAACTCAAAAAATGTTTTAAATTATAATAGACGACTTGGCAACACACAAACTTTATGTGACAACGTGTTTTGGATTGATACCATGACAACCGTACTGACTAAGGCGTTTATAACAACGACAAATTAGCAAAAATTGTGCCCAGTAATAAAAGCATATTTACCGCGTAGGACCCCTTTGGGTTCTGCCTGAAATTGTCAATGAGAAAGAGTTTATGTTTAGAACAAATATTATATAATTTATGCGACAGTCAACCTTGACAAGAAACGCAAAGCAATTACCTATGTACAAGACGATACAACTCGTCTTCTGTCCAATAACAATAATACTTAATAATAATAAGCGCGGTGTTGTGAGCGGATGTGGACGCGGCTTAAGGCCCCGCCAGCATCCGGTCCGGGTTCCGGGAGTTCGACCAGCGGCGCCCGACGCCGCTTACACCTGACACATTCGCGGCACTCACCTGCCTCGTCGCTTAGAACCAAACTTGTATGCATAGTCGAAAGTCGCCGGCTACTGCGATCTCCTGCATTCGCGTGCTCTCATTGTCAGTGAAATTCTAAAACATAATAACTTCGTCTCTTTCGCACTTTTTAATTTTCTCTTACGGACACAAATTAATCTCATCATCGGTAGTGATAAAAAAATAGTTGTGGGGTGCCAAAATTCTGTACGATGCCAGTTGGACTAGTGTTTGACCTATCTAGGTAAGTCGCATCTTATCTTAAAACGGGTGCTTAAATGTGATGTTATGGCGTGTGAGGTTCGATAGTGGGTTGTTTATGTCTTCGGTCGGTGTGAGTTATATATTTATGTATTCAGCCCACGCATGTTTACCAATAACTCCCACGCGTTTTTGCTGTCGACTCTTTGGCTGACAGAGCGTAAACGTTGGTATTATCTGTATTATTACATTACAAATGAAAATGTTTAACGACGTATTTTAGTCAAATCAATATTATCAATATTAAAGGTCCCTGGTTCAAATCCAGGATGTGGCTGTAATTTTTGATTTATTTAAAATTTACATCCCTCCTGTATATCACCATATTATTAACCTATATTATTACATTACGTTATAATTTATACTGTATTATTTTTTTATCATTTGTTAACCACTTGTATGTATTACTTATAAACATTTGAATATTTTTAGTGGTAAATCAGTCGATATTTAAGTATTCTTTTATTTCTTAACCCGTATTTTTGACTATATTTTTGCGTCTTTGTGGTTTGGAAAATGTACTGCGAAATATTGGTTAAAGAACTGCAGCGTTATGTTTTTCCTTGTTTTTTCATAATATTTGCTGTTATACGCTTTGCATCATAATGTTTTGTAATACATAATAGTACATATATAAATATTTTTACCTGGTATTATCTGACATTGATTAAAAACAAAACTAAAAAAATATTGTGGGTAGTACTTTTATCTTACAGTCAAGATGAGATTGTAATTGTAATTTAGTAGTATAGGTTAAAGTAACCCATACTACTAAATTACACTAGTCAACAATATTCAAAAAAGAAAATGTACATTTGGTGCCCCTATTTTTTTCTTAGATATTTTGTCCGGTAAACTCAAAAATCGCATTAAAAAAGATTTTAATGGTTACGTTTACGAAATTTGATTTTTGAAAAAAAATATTTATTTTTTTCTGTGGTATTTTGACAAATTGGAGCATATCTCGACATCCAATCTGGTTGCTCTGCACATCAAATTAAAGCCAATTGATTCACCAATAAAAGTTATGAATATTGTTTTCCAATCGCTTCAGTAGTTTCAGTGTAATGGGCCACAATTTGGAAAATGTTTGGCACAAATGAAAATCGAACAGTTACCTAATCGCCGGGGAAATGTTGAAATATGCTGGTTCTTTTTTACGCAGAGTTTGTACTTTTACGAAGAGAACAAGGTATTTACGATGAAAATCTATGGAAAAGTAACGAAGCTATGATCAATTATGATTGATGGCTACGAAATTACCAAAGATCAGCGTTTCTGCTATTTTGTATTTTTCTTTATTTATAGCAGTTTAATGCATGGTAGAGACCCGTTACCTTCGGATGACGAGTAGATACATCACGTGATTTGTGCCGAGATACGCATGTCATTTCTACGGAACAACTTTTTGTATTGCAAGTTGTTGTACTTCCCTGTACTGTTTACTTCAGTGTTTAACAGTTGTGTAAATTGGGTTGTGTCGCAACCCAAGCCTTACGCCATGCATTATAGTTATACGACCGAAGATAACATAGGTATACTTTTACAAGGACATTCCTTGTTTGTTCGATGAGTTTGGACACAGTAGGATGTATCGAAAAAGTGTTTTTTTTTCGAAATTCAAAATTTCAAGTTGATAAAAAGTAGCCCCTATCTACCTACATATACTACAAAAAAATTGGCACAATTGAAAAATATTTAAGTCTCCCGCAGAAGGCCTAAAGTTTATAATTTTCTTTAAGAATTATTTTTTCTTTTTTCAATGAAAGATTAAGTGATTTTTCTGTTTCAAATATAATAAGTTTAACAATAAGGTGTGAAATTACCGTTTACAAAAATATATTACGCTAATGCAACATTTAGATCGCCTGCAGTTTCTTTAGTTTCGATACAATTTTTAGAACAATGAATTTTTTCGTATAATATAAGTTTATTTGTCAATAAATTTTTTATTATATGGGGACATGTGGGCTGAAAAAGAAAAACCACCCAAAATTCGAATTTTTAAAGAAAATCATAAACTTTAGGCCTCCTGCTGGACACCTAATATTATTCAATTGGGCCAATTTTTTTACTTTATCATACGCAGTATAATAAAGTATTGTAATCATGCCAAAAAAAAATTCAGTTTTTAGCGGAAATAGGTCTTTTTGGGTCCCCTGAACATTTTTGACCAAGGTAAAAAAAAATGTCTGTGTGTGTGTGTCTGTGTGTGTGTGCGTGTGTGTGTGTGTGTGTGTAAACGATTTTTGTGACGACGATTCCGGAGAAACTACTAAAGGTATCGGGACGAAAGTTCATATTTAGAAGTTTCATGACCTAACTTAGAGCTGAAAAGCTTTTGGTTCAAAAGGGTCCAAAGGAACTGGTAGTTTATTCCAAGCCTTTTTCAAGGATTTTGCAAATGAGCCGCCATTTCTTTAATTTCGTCAAAATAGTTAAATAATAAATTAAAGTAGAGGAAATTTTGAATAATTTATGCTTATGACATTTTTTGGTAAAATTAATAGTTTAGCTGCAAGAGCAAATTCTATTCGATCGAGATAGGTCGCATCTGCACTGATATGAAAACACATAGTAGCCAGAATTTTGACAAATATTTGTTTGTACTGTCATCACAGAAATGTCTATGGCTGTCACACTCGAAAACAGCTGATTTCATCAGAGGTTGGAGAACCGCTATGGAACGTTGCCGCTCTAGTGCGGCAAAGCACAACACCAATTTGATTGTTTGTTGATAAGATAACAACCCGTTGTTATATCTAATTGTAAAAGCGATAAATTGAGAAAGTAAATAATGTATAGCGATGAGTGTAGTTATATTTTAGTATGTTGGTACGGATGTGACATCTACAGTGTCATGAATGAATATAAATCTGTCAGAATTTGAATTAACTTTTTAAACTTGACGTTTCGTAGAAGTGGTATAAACCTAACATTTCCTATGCAGAAAAATAACCATTTTTGATTTTTTTAAATACCTATTTCTCAATAAGCAACACAAAAACGTTGATGTCACTCCTGCGGAAAACTACATGACCCGCTCACATGCGACGGCGACGCTCCGCCATCGGTGACGCGCCGCATCACCGCTCGTCGCGCTATTCCGTACTTTTGGCACTTGTGAGATAAACAACTATTATTCTGATGACAGTAGGTAGTGTCAAATGCTGATGCTTTGACAATACCTTCTATTGATACTATTGACTATCAAAATATCTGTCAAATCCTGGCTAACTAGTTTAATTTTAATGCAGACACGATTTATCTCAGTCAAATAGATTATCGTGCAGCTAAACTGTTAATTTTATATTTTGTATGATAAAGTCATGTGCCTGGCCACATCAGATTTTTATGGTATGGGGGTGCGCAGTGGCAACTTTCCATTAACTTGAAATTTTGAATTTCGAAAAAAAGCAGTTTTTCAATACACCCTATTGGACAGCCAACAATGCAACCGAGTGGCGGCTATTTATTGACGGCATAAAGAAAATTTGAAAGCAGTAATTTTGCATAACGGAAAGGAGAAACCATCAATTCCCATCGCACATGCAGTCAAGACTAAGAAATCATACGAGACTTTGATCAAATTGTTCAAATTGATCAAGTATGAAGAACACGACTGGAAAGTTGTGCAGATTTAAAGGTGGTGGGCATGTTATGTGGAATGCAAAGTGGTTACACAAAATATTGTTGTTTCCTATGGCTCTGGGACAGCCGTGATCGAGAATATCATTATAAGAGAATACAATGGCCGGAAAGAAAAACCAACGCAGTGGGCGAAGACAACATTAAATATGCCCAACTCATCAAAAAGGAAAACATCAGTCTTCCACCACTAAACTTGGACTCTTCAAAAAATTAGTGAAAGCATTGAATAAAGAAGGCCAAGCGTTTGCTTATTTGAGAACATTATTTAAAACTCTTTTTTTGTGAAAACCAAGGAAACCAAGTTTTTGACGGTCCACAAATAAGGAAGCTGTTGAAAGATGAAAAATTCCAGACCTATTTGTCATCGGATGAGGCAGCAGCCTGGAATTCTTTTAAACTAATTGTTTCTGATCTCCTTGGAAACAATAAAAGCCCGAACTTGTTGAAGATTTGCTCCATAAATATTCAAAAATAGGTACAGAATACTGTTATTTTATTCATTTTCTGTTATAAGCTTTTAATTTTCTTTATTTTCCAACAGGCGTCAACATGTCTCTTGAAATTCATTTCTTACAATCGCACCTGTATTTTTTCCTGAGAATCTTGGCGACGTTAGTGACGAGCATGGTGAGAGGTTCCACCAGAAGATGAAGACCATTGAGAGGCGCTACCAGAGATTTTGGAATGAAAGAATGATGGAGGATTATATCTGGTTCCTCATAAGAGAAACAGATACCGGCAGAACAGAAGGCAAAGCAGGAGCCAGAATCACTTCTAATGTCATTATATATAGCAAACATATAATAAAAATAAACAAAATTAATCAAACTGATAAATAGAGAAAAAGTTGGCGAACTGTCAAATAAATGTCATCCACGTAGGTTTTGACAGACTTTGACACTAGCCTTGTATAATGATGACAGTTCGTTCAAATAATAAGGTCATTATTTGAACGAACTGTCATTATTATACAACGCTAGTGTCATTATAATCATTGGCGCGTACAATGATGGGGAATATATAGTCATAGATACGTATGCAATGAACTTATTATATGTGAGTAGTAGATAAATGAATTTATATGTTATATTAAAATACAGGATGATAAAGATATGAAACGTTTTTATTTTAGAACTTGACGTCGTATGTGAATAATGGCATCGCTTCTTGCTTTGAAACACCATCTAATGTTTGTACAAATATGCCCTTGTACATGAATAACCTACTCGTCACAAGAACAAGCTCCTTGTGTAAGCAGATAACGCAATAGCATATTATTATATGAGCAAGTAAGAAGTTTAGTACCACTCGCCTACGGCTCGTGCTGCAAAATGTTCGATTGAGTGATTGTCATTACTTGCGAATGGAATACTATACTTTTCCTACGACCATGCAATGAAATGTTATAAATTAGTTGAGGGGCTATCGACTGTGTGAAGTGTTGAGGAGGGTGTAATGAAAAGCTTGTCAGTCTTTGATATTTTATTCTCGGGCTATTCACATTTGCCTACGTTTCGCCGATACTTGTCTTCGGCTTCTTCAGGGCCTATGAAACGATACAATACTATCAGTTCGGCAATAAACAAGACAAAATTATACAATTGTTTCAAAACACACATAAAAGGCATAATCATGCGGGTATATACCACTTACTAGTGTGGGTGTGAGATTTCGTCAATGGTTGGGGGTGGAGGCCTTTGAGGAGGCAGTCATGTTCGAAATTTACAAACAGCGGCATCAAGCCAGCACAACTTTAGTTTAGTGGAACTATACAATATAAATTTTAATTTTTAATCTAGCTAGACAACCTACGCACGCTAACAGTAATGGGGAGTGGCCACCAGCGACATCTGGCGGAAGCGTCTCAGGGCTGCGAACAATCGGCAATGTAGAGCACTACAAATGGTTCGGCACCGGGGATATGACATTTCACGCGTCATTATGTAAAAATATCAACAAAGCAACCGCAGAGGTTATGGGGCAACAAATGTGTCGATAATTTCAATCTTGGTGAACTTTCCACAACAACTGGGAGTATACGGTGTTGACTAGGTGATCTTGGACATCCGTTTGTAGATTGATGTTGTTCGGCGTGAGCAAAATTTGTATATACGGAGGGCAGTATATCACTATGACACTACAGGATTTTAACAGATAAAATTGCTTGTTGCGATCGTCACTTAGCGACGTTGTCAATGCCCCGACAATGTCGCTAAGCAGTGTATCAAAACACGATGGAAATGAAAATCCAGAGCTGTGATTGGTTCTAAAGTCGTGAGAAATGACTCGCGGAGTATGAGGAGCAATGTGTGTGGGGAATGGTTAGTAGTTATTATAAATTGCCATGATAATGTATGCATTCATTAATAGGAGTAGAAAAAATTGATTTTTAGTTGTGCCACAATATCAAAGCAAATCTGCGACATAAAATTATTCACAATTTTCAATAGTGGAAATGCCTCTTAAGGGATAGATTATTTTGCATTTTATCTTCGAATTTAGAAATATGTACAATTTCTTTTCTTCAAGTTATAAAAGACCATGACGGTGCAGTTGTCACCGTCATGAATGTGTGCGCAAGGTTCACCTTTTATCATAGGTTATTGGAGATTCCCTTTCTTGTCACGTTCACTGAATATTTTCATATCAATTATAACTAATTATTATTATATATATTTGAAATAAATACATTCGTACTTTAGTTACCTGGGATGCCGCCGATCAAGAATATTTTGTAAGGATTCCGCAAAAGTAAAAAGGTTAAGTGAATATAGAAATTGAATATAGATATTGTTGGGTGTAAACTTAAATGCTGTGAAGATATTTGTTACAATAAAAAATAGATATAGATATATAGTTATCACAACTTTTTCATCATTAATAAAACAAAATAATGAATTGCAATGCGTTGAAGTTTGCCCTAATTACTAACTCAATAGTATTAAAAGAAAAATAAAAGTGACAGTACAAGCATAAAAGTGTATAATCACTTAAGTAAATGAGTGACATACAGACTCTATTTTCGAGAATATACAGTCTATCATATAGAGAAGCTGAAAAATACGACCTCACGTAAACATAAATGATCCACTATTGTCAAGAGATAAGTACGTAACTACACAAGATACCTCGATACATAATGCAGCGCATACTACAATCCGCTCTCTATAAATACTTATATATAATACAGAATGTTATCTTCGAGCCAGGTTCTATGCAACTATTGCCTGAAGTAAATTTTGCGCAATATCGTAATTTTAAGTCCGTGTTAGATTAGCGTCCGCCATGTTTGTTATTGCCCCGTCACTGCAATACGCCTAATTATACAATAATTAAAGTGATTAGTGAGGTCTTACAACGTACCGTGTTGGAGAAAAGTATGTAAATGATATTTTAAATGTTTACTGTGGCAATTGCGTTATTCCGTAAGTTATGTTTGATTTAATAAAAGTTTTGAGATACTGATGACCACTGATTAATACTAATAACTAATATAAGTATCCTGCAATTCGCTTTATTCCGAGTTTTCGCTTATCCGAGATGTTGTTGGTCTACATTAATTCGGATAATGGGGATTCTACTGAACTAAAAAATTTTGACAAAACGAATAAACATCAATATGTGATTTCTTTAGGTAGATGCTCTCTTTATATAATCTTAAAAGTTAATTGCAAATTGCAGAATATCTCATATTAGGGTAATTTAAATCTTGCAAAAAAGCAGTTTTTACATTTATCAAATTGTATAAGAAATACGTTCCACACAAAGTAATTGAACTATGTATTGCATAAAACAACGCGACATAATATGAATAACAATAAACCCGACGATCTATAAGGTCTATATAATTGCATTAATTAATCGGATAAACAGTCGACGTGAATACGGAATGCCGGTTTATTGATTTCCGTGATAGTGAACCGTTATTTGCTCCAAGCAATTTTATTATTGTACTGTAATTTGCGTTACCACTTTTTTCTTGTATTCCCAATCATTAGACGCATTATGTCGAGCAACTGTTTCGTTGACAACAATTAATTAACCGCATCTCTTCTCGAATAGGTATATCTTTTGTATTTGATTTATAATAAAAGTTAAACGTGCCATTTATAATACGAATGTTCAGGGCCGTGTTAACACAAAACTGCGCCCGGGGCGAAAACAGAGCGAACGCGCCCCCCCCCCCCCACCCCATTTTTGCCAAAATTACTTAACTTGCTAATTAGAAAATTGCTGTAAATGTAATACAATAAAAAATAAAAGTCCGAATAAAGAATAAATAATATATTGAAATGGTACATACGCTTACATACGCATCCTACCGAAAAAAATAAAACATTTTTCTACACATAAGAAGATAACATTAATGAATAAAAAGAACATATTACTTAATGAAAAGAACAATAATCTACGTGTATTGGGTACATTCTAGTGTAACATTTTCAAAAATGAATGTTCTTATTGAATATTTTGATTGCACAACATTTAAAGCATACACTGTAAAAATTACAGAATTTAATTCAAAAAATTAACGATTCCATCGCGAAAAGTCGAGCTGCTCGCCGAGGCCGATTATATCTCGATTATCGGAACCTTTTTTAACCACCTCTAATATGTACAACTTTCAATATTTTGCAGAAATTCTTTTCTGTAGTATATCCACCTTTCCCCTCTTTAAAATGAGGTATCATCTATTGTGATAAGCTTAATAGTTTTGAAACTAACGGGCCGATTTAAAAAATTCTTGCGGTATTGTATTCGCAAATTGACTTGCTATCGCGCAAACTAGGATTATTAAAAAATAATAAATAGTTTTAGAAGTGACAGGGTCTTTTAGAAAAAAAATCTGATGTGGCCAGGCACATGACTTTATCATACAATATATAAAATTAATAGTTTAGCTGCATGAGAATCTATTTGACTGAGATAAATCGTGTCTGCATTAAAATTAAACTAGTTAGCCAGGATTTGACAGATATTTTGATAGTCAATAGTATCAATCGAAGGTATTGTCAAAGCATCAGCATTTGACACTACCTACTGTCATCAGACTAATAGTTGTTTATCTCACAAGTGCCGAAAGTACGGAATAGCACAACGAGCGGTGATACGGCGCGTCACCGATGGCGGAGCGTCGTCGTCGCATGTGAGCGACTCCCGCTATGTAGTTTTCGGCAGAAGTGACATTAACGTTTTTTGTATTGCTTTTTGAGAAATACGTATTTTAAAAAAATCAAAAATGGTTATATTTCGGTATAGAAAATGTTAGGTTGATACCGCTTGTACGAAATGTCAAGTTTAAAAAGCTAATTCAAATTCTGACAGGGGGGGGGGGGGTCGATGGCGTATAGGATAGGGCGGCTGCTATCTACGCTGGAGGCCCAGGATCGAATCCCGGCTCGGGCTAAAATCGACTGTCCTGGTATTTTAGGCAGGGAACAAATACCTTTGCATGCCGCCTTCCATCGGATGAGGAAGTAAAGCCGGTGGCCCCGTGTGCTGTCATTATGCGACGTGCACGTTAAAGAACTCTTACTGGAGGTTGGAATTCCTTCAGTAGGACAAAATTCCTGGGTGTGTGTAGCCTGCCCTCAGCGTCGGTGATTGGCCTAAGTTGCGGAACTAGACCGACGTAAAATAAACAAGTAAAAAAAAAATTCTGACAGATTTATGTTCGTTCATGACTCTGTAGATGACGTTCCATAGCGGTTCTCCGAGTGTGACAGCGTGGTGACAGCCATAGACATTTCTGTGGTGACAGCACAAAAAAAAATATTTGTCAAAATCCTGGCTACTATGTAGTTTCATATCAATGCAGATCCGACCGATCTCGATCAAATAGAATTTGCTCTTGCAGCTAAACTATTAATTTTACCAAAAAATGTCATAGGCATAAATTATTCAAAATTTCCTCTGCTTTAATTTATTATTTAACTATTTTGACGAAATTACAGAAATGGTGGCTCATCTGGAAAATCCTTGAAAAAGGCTTAGAATAAACTACCAGTTCCTTTGGACCCTTTTGAACCAAAAGCTTTTCAGCTCTAAGTTTGGTCATAAAACTTCTAAATATGAACTTTCGTCCCGATACCTTTAGTAGTTTCTCCGGAATCGTCGCCACAAAAATCGAGTACACACATACGCACACACACACACACATACACACTCACAGACATTTTTTTGTACCTTGGTCGAAAATGTTCAGGGGACCCAAAAAGACCTATTTCCGCTAAAATCTCAATTTTGTTTTTCGGCATGATTACAATACTTAACCATACTGCGTATGATAAAGTAAAAATATATAAAAAATGCGAAAAAAAATTATTTTTCCAAATAACTTTAATTGAATTTGACATATTATGTCGATTAATTTTCCGAATTTCTTCCTGAAATTTTTACAGTGTATTCTTTAAATATTGCGCAATAAAATACGCAATAAAAAATCTTTTTTGAAAACGCAAAAGCAGAAACTACCCGTATTAATATAAAATAAGGATAAATATGTCTCCATGACTGTAGCTAAATGCTACTTTATTTTCCTAGCCTTCAAAGCGGCAAAATCATCAATTATTTTTTCCATATCTAATAATCGAGCAACACTACATTCGATTGAAACCAAACCTAAATTGGCAAGCCTGTCCTGAGCCATTGTACCTCTTAAATATTTTTTTAACAATTTAAGTGTACTGAAAGACCTTTCAGCTGATGCAGCAGTTACCGGTGTACTAAGAAATATTCGATATGCAGTTACCATGTTCTTATAATTGGCAGTTAACTCAAATTGATGAATTAATTGGAGGATTTCTAAGTGTTATCATTTAGAGACCGAAATATTTTTTTGCACTTAAAATTTCACACAGAAAATGTTGCCCGTTTGAATCACTTCCATATTTCCTTGTAAGTTTCAGAGTATGTTTTTTAATAGTTTCTTCATCATGTGAAATAATGTTCGAACCACTAAGGAAAGCAAAATCTTGTGAAATCTGACGAAGTTTTTCAAATCTCCATGTAAGTTGCTCCATTATTGTGTCAATAGGCTCGATATATGTATATATATTAAACGAAATTTTTCTGATTCGTTTAAATCGGTATCCCCACTTTAATACTGTACCCATGTTTAGTACCTACTATTTTTGTAGGTTCAGTGATAAATAATTCCACATATATGCAACAAATAAAAATTGCTACATATATTTTATTTTATTTTGAATTTATAAATTCGTTTTAATAATTCCTTCATTATGTATTTTTTAAAACATTTTTTATAAATATCCTCCCTCCCTTCTGGGTAGGATCTTGGCGCCCCTGAAACGTGGCGCCCGGGGCGGGCGCCCCCTTCGCCCCCCCCTTAACACGGCCCTGCGAATGTTAGTGGAATTCGTTATACTACGGCAATTGAATGCGGCAATTGCTTGATACACATTTTGGTTATTGTGTATTTAGTACGGGAGGAATAGTGTACCAATGTAGTTTTTACTTTCCAAACACATTATTATTTATAAACATTTAATGGCCATACAAGCAACGCCTTAAAATTTACATAATTCAAATGGCCACCAACATTGATGATTGCTACATGGATGTGTACTAAGGATTCTAGGCACGTTTAAACATACCCGTTACATTTTCGAGATGCTGCAGCCCATTTACACACAACCTAGGTTTGCCAACCGTCAGGCTGCTTAATTTTAAAGTCCTCTTACATCTGTGCCATTTTAATCTGCAATCTCAATTATGACAAATCGCATGCGATTTTTTGTTTTACGCTATGTAATTTTTGTAGATGTAGGTTATAAGAAAAAATCACTGATTAAGAACGACGATTATATGGAAAAGTATTAGTCGCGATAAACTCACGCTAACTACGACCGGTGTACCTATACGCATATTCTACTCATAAATGTTATGCCGATTACCAATAAATACTTAATCATCAAAATGCTTAATCAATATTTTAAAAGGTATTCGCCAAAAACTCATTTTTCAACTTTTCTAACGGCAATTTTAGGTAATAAATATCGTACGTGGCGTTGAAAAACAATTTATTTCATAAAATATAACGGAGAGAGGTATTTTAGATTTGAGTGTACTTAATTAAGTAGTTGTTCAATTGCCAAATTTACTGCAAAATGTACCTATAGCGGGAATGGAGGAAATGATGCTGCAACATGATGGAGCTCCAGCACATTACTCGTTACATGTCAGCGACCAGCTCAACAAAATGTTCCCAAATCGGTAGATTGGAAGAGGAGGACCAGTTGCTTGGCCTCCTCGATTCCCGGACTTAACGAAACTGGATTTCTTACTGTGGGGCTACGTTAAGGACATCGTTTATGCTGAACCTCCAACACCACCAGAAAAACTGCAAGAAAGAATCCGGGGCGCATTTCAAACTATCACGCCCGACCTATTAAGAGCAGTGGCGAGGTCATTTCATGCTCGTCTTCGCTTGTGCCTCGAAGAGCACGGAAGACATTTCGAACAACTACTTAATTAAGTACACTCAAATCTAAAATACGTCTCTGTGTTATATTTTATGAAATAAGTTGTTCTTCAACGCTACGTACGATATTTATTACCTAAAATTACCGTTGGAAACGTCTAAAAATGAGTTTTTGGCAAATAACTTTTAAAATATTTGGAATTGTGATGGGGTTGCATTCAGAAACAATGTTTATTTTTTATTTCCGCACTGTTTCACGTAAAAAAATGTATGGGTTCCAATTTAAAATAAGAACAATAACACGGCTTGAAGTTTGGTACAAGTTTGACACTAGATTTTGGTCACCTGTACAATTTGGATCAATGGCACTTGGTTAACGAGACTACTAGATCTAACTTAATAAGCACACCTCAAAATTGTATTAACCGAGGTACATTTTGTGGGTTTTATTGATTTTTAAAGCAAACGGTGCAAATTATTTTTTTTTGGTTTTTATTTTTTTGCGCTGTAGTCACTCTTCCGATTTCAATAAAATTTTGGTGATTAGTAAGCAATAGAGATGGGCCAGGTCGTTCCTTCTGTGAACTCGTTCCTTTCGGTCCCGTTCCTTTAGAGGAACGAATCCAGCGGATTCGTTCCTTTGCACCTACCAGGCCGAACCGCTGAACCTACCGCGGTCCTCGTGGGTTCGCCGTACTGGGTGCCGTGCGCACCCACTGCGGACCGAACCTACTGAACCTACTGCGACTGCCGGACCGAGAAACGCACCGCACCCAGTACGGACCGACCCATGACCCAACCGCTGAACCTATTGCAAGTGCCGGGCCGAGAGGCGCAGTAAAGTAAATCATACGTTGTTTGCTTGGCATCATCTGTGACAAAAGGTACCCACTACCGATGTGATGAGTTGACTTAAATATGTTGGGCTAAGAAGGGACCAGATTATTTTTTATGTGCAGATGTGTTTTAACAAATTGGATTTGAATTGTATGGTTTAAATAAATCTGACGTCCAGTGTCCAGAGTAACCCATAGTGGTTTAAATTTTGATCACCACAAATTTTACAGCGCTATAGATCTGGTTGACTGTGTGATTTACTATTTGTATATGTAAAATAGCCATTAATTAATAAAATAACCGAATATGTATGCAACAACTAATTTTAAAGATAATAACAAAAAAAATATATTCAATATAAATTTTTCATTACACTTACTATTTACATGTATATAAACTACCACATGTAATAATATGTTACGAAGATTCTAATACTTTGAAATTAGCATTCAAAAAGATAATGTTTTCCACTTTATTATGTGATTAATCTATTCATGCGTTCCGAAATAATTTCGGAACGCATGGAACTGACGTAGCTGGTGCAAAAACTATTGATTTTATTATTTGGTATTAATGTGGATAATTATGGTTTCTTTGTTCCCACTAACTGTCACCCAAACGTAAACAATAATAATACGCAGCGAATTGGGGATCACACACGACGCAACCGAAAATGCGGGTCGGATGCAACCGGTACTCTACCACTGGGTAACTCCACTCATTTTACGACGAGGCCCTTTGAGAGACACATTGCACCGCGTCCGCACCCACCGTTCGGCCAGCCGAGCCGCTAGGTTAGTTAGGTAGGATCGTGGTAGGTTCAAAGGAACGAATCCAGGCACCCGGTCGGATTCGTTCCTTTTGAGTCCGGAGATGGATTCGTTCCTTTGGAATGAATCGTTCCGGACCGGCACATCACTAGTAAGCAACCATTAAAGGCTTCCAAATAAGTAAAAAATATATAGCACGTAATTTAAATTTTTTTATTATTATCGCGTTGCACATTTTTGGGAGAGTTGAAGTGTACCTTGAAGTACAGGGTAAGCCTGCAAAATGTCAAACTCTTAGCTTCATTAGCAACTGAGCTACAGAAGACGGGAGCTGAGTTGCAGCACCCTGTATCAACAGTACGTAGTTTATTGCTGTTTCTAGCATTCAAACCAGCTACCTGTGTTTGCAAAGTCAGCACATTATTGTATCTAAATGCAGGCTATGAAACTAAATAAGAAAAAAATACTTAAAATTTTTACTATAATCAAGGTTACGCAAGAAAAACTAATTAGACATCAAAATTTTTCCAAAATAGAATAGAAATAGAATTTCAAAATATTGAAATTCGACCTACTGTTTCTCTATTACCTTTCTGTGAAAATAAAACATATATAAGCCTTAAATACGTTACAAAATTGTAACGAAAGTCTACTAATTGACTAGAATGTGTACAGGATAGGTCGAATCAATGTACAACGTATAATATCGTCTACGGCTTGCTTAATACAAGAATATTAATCGGATTATATCATTAGAATTACCGGTTTTACGTAAGTTTAACAAATTAGGTCACCTTTTCATCTTACATTCAACATTGTGTACAAAGCGTACAAAGCAAGAGACAACGGGTTTCTCTTGAAGTCGCTTCGTCCACCGGAAATTAACTGCATAATCAAACACCTGTGTAATACCATCTCAAGTGGTATATATTCACACCTTGCCTGCTTCGCCTAACGTTACGTATTAAGAAATGATTATTATTTCTTTAATTTTCTTTCTTCTTTCTTGCATTTATTGATAATAAACAGGCGAGTAATATTTTGTACATCGTAGATAATGTACAAATAAAAATTTGTTATTTTTAGAAACATAAATTGGTCATTTATCTTAACTATATGTTCAAGTTTAGATTTTCAGAAGTATGGGCTAGTGTGATTTTCGAAAATTTGCCAATATGTTTCCAATTTCTTTGTTGATACACGTCATGTTCAAATTTCAACTGGAACATTTGGAAATGGGTAAAATATCGACTACAAGATATGAACGTAACAAACGAAGAAGTTAAGATAAGCGTAGTAATAAAGAATATTATTCTATTTGATCTAGATCGGTCATGCCTGCATTAATATAAAACTAGTTAGCCAGGATTTGAGAGATATTTTCATTCTAATGACAGTAAGTAGTGTCAAACGGTGATGTGTTGACAATACCTACTGTCAATAGAATCAAAATTACTGTCAAATCCTGGCTAACTAATTTTCTTTCAATGCAGACACGACCGACCTCCTTAAGTGGAATCTCATGCAGCTAAACTATTAATTTTATATATAGTATGATAACCTCATGTGCCGGGCAATATCAGATTTTTACTTTATCATACGCAGTATGATAAAGTATTGTAATCGTGCCGAAAAAAAAAATTGAGATTTTAGCGGAAATAGGTCTTTATGGGTCCCCTGAACATTTTTGACCAAGGTACAAAAAAATGTCTGTGTGTGTGTGTGTGTGTGTGTGTGCGTGTGTGTGTACCCGTTTTTTGTGGAGACGTTTCCGGAGAAACTACTAAAGGTATCGGGACGAAAGTTCATATTTAGAAATTTCATGACTAAACTTAGAGCTGAAAAGCTTTTGGTTCAAAAGGGTCCAAAGGAACTGGCTGTTTCCTCTAAGCATTTTTCACGGATTTTGCAAATGAGCTGCCATTTCTGTAATTTCGTCAAAATAGTTCAATAATAAATTAAAGTAGAGGAAATTTTGAATAATTTATGCCTATGATATTTTTTTGTAAAATTAATAGTTTATCTTCAAGAGCAAATTGTATTTGATCGAGATCGGTCGCATCTGCATTGATATGAAACTACATACGTAGTAGCCTGGATTTGACAAATATTTTTTTGTGCTGTCACCACAGAAATGTCTATGGCTGCCACACTCGAAAACAGCTGATTTCATCACAGGTTGGAGAACCGCTATGGAACGTTGCCGCTCTAGTGCGGCAATGTACAAAATACAAAATTCAAATAAAATAAGATCAGCAATTTAATTGTTTGTTGATAAAAAATATCAACCCATTGTTATATCTAATTGTAAAAACGATAAATTGAGAAAATTGTAAATAAAGTATAGCGATGAGTGTAGTTATATTTTAGTATGTTGGTACGGATGTGACATCTACAGTGTCATGAACGAATATAAATCTGTCAGAATTTGAATTAGCTTTTTAAACTTGACGTTTCGTAGAAGCGGTATTAACCTAACATTTCCTATACAGAAATATAACCATTTTTGATTTTCTTTAAATACTTCTCAAAAAGCAACACAAGAACGCTGATGTCACTCCTGTCGAAAACTACATAGCGGGACTCGCTCACATGCGACGGCGACGCTCCGCCATCGGTGACGCGCGGTCACGCGCCTCATCACCGCTCGTCGCGCTATTCCGTACTTTCTGCACATGTGAGATAAATAACTATTATTCTGACGACAGTAGGTAGTGTCAAATGCTGATGCTTTGACAATACCTGTTATTGATACTATTGACTATTAAAATATCTGTCAAATCCTGGCTAACTAGTTCAATTTTAATGCAGACACGATTTATCTCAATCAAATTCTCATGCAGCTAAACAATTAATTTTATATTTTGTATGATAAAGTCATGTGCCTGGCCACATCAGATTTTTTTGTTTTAAACCCAGTACCACTAAACGTAAAAAACTACGCTTTATAAAAAACTGCACTAAAAACGAGATTTGCTTTCCATTTGGAAGTACATATGTAAAATATAGATTACAAGATTTAAAGATAACAAATAAATTTTCCAAAATGTTTCAAAGTTTTTATTGTCACCGGAAATCTGACAACCTGCAAAATTTCAACTCGATTGGGTATTTGGAGGAGTGCCTACATATGTAAAACGTCTATTACGACAATTGAAAAAATTCCAAATCTATGAAAATTTGCCAAAATATTTCCAATTTATTTGTTGATTCATGCATTGTCATCTGGTCACATGAAAATGTCAACTCGATTGGACATTTCGAGGTAGTTAAAATATCGATTACAAGATGTAAACGTAACAAACGAAGAAGTGAAGTTAAGATAAGCGTAGTAATAAAGAATATATTTTGATTAATCGACCATATACAGGGTTCTGCAACTACGCTCCCGTCTTCTGTAGCTCACTTACTCATTAAGCTAAGAGTTTCACATTTTGCAGGCTTACCCTGTACTTCAAGGTACAATTCAAGAAATTATTTTTTATTTTACAGGCTGTTCCAAAAATGTGCAACGCCATGGTAATATATTTTTTTAAATTGCATGCTATACATTTTTCTACACATTTGGAAGCCTTTTATGGTTGCCTACTTATCACCAAAATTTTATTGAAATCGGTTGAGTGACCGCAGCGGAAAAAAATAAAAACAAAAAAAAATGATTTTGCATCGTATGCTTTAAAAATCAATAAAAACAACAAAATGCACCTCATTAATAAAATTTTGCGACGCGCTTATTAAGTTAGATGTAATAGTCTCGTTAACCAAGTGACATTGATCCAAATTATACAGGGTGACCAAAATCGAGTGTCAAACTTGTCAAACGTCAAAGCGCGCTATTGTTCTTATTTTAAATTGGAACCCATAATTATTTTTAGGTGAAACGATGCGGAATTAAAGAATAAATATTGTTTCTGAATACAACCCCATCACAATTCCCAATATTTTAAAAGTTATTCGCCAAAAGCTCATTTTTCAACGTTTCCAACGGCAATTTTAGGTAATAAATATCGTACGTGGCGTTGAAAAACAAATTATTACATAAAATATAACGCAGAGAGGTATTTTAGATTTTACTGTACTTAATTAAGTAGTTATTCAATTGCTAAATTTACTGCAAAATTTACCTATAGCCACATTTCCGTCCTTACCGCTATAGGTAAATTATGCAGTAAATTTAGCATTTGAATAATTACTTAATTGAGTACACTCAAATCTAAAATACGTCTATTATTTTTTATGAAATAAATTGTTTTTCAAAGCCACGTACGATATTTATTATCTAAAATTGCCGTTGAACACGTTGAAAAATGAGTTTTTGGCGAATAACTTTTAAAATATTGGGAATTGTGATGCGGTTGTATTCAGAAACAATATTTATTTTTTAATTCTGCATCATTTCACATAAAAAAAAATTATGGGTTCCAATTTAAAATAAGAACAATAACACGCTTTGAAGTTTGACAAGTTTGACACTCGATTTTGGTCACCCTGTATAATTTGGATGAATGTCACTTGGTTAACGAGACTATTACATCTAACTTAATAAGTACGTCGCAAAATTTTATTAACCAGGTGCATTTTGTGGTTTTTATTGATTTTTAAAGCCTACGATGCAAAATAATTCCTTTTTGGTTTTTATTTTTTTCCGCTGCGGTCACTCAACCGATTTCAATAAAATTTTGGTGATATAGGCAACCATAAAAGGCTTCCAAATGTGTAGACAAATGTATAGCATGCAATTTAAAAAAATATATTACCATGGTGTTGCACAGTTTTGGAACACCCTGTATAATAAAAAATAATTTCTTGAATTGTACCTTGAAGTACAGGGTAAGCTTGCAAAATGTCAAACTCTTAGCTTAATGAGTAAGGGAGCTACAGAAGACGGGAGCTTAGTTGCAGGACCCTGTATAAGTTTATTGCATTTATTGCCCATTTCTTACACACTTTCCCGGGCAACTGTATACCGTTAGTATATATGCGTATCAGAGGAACATTGTAAAATTAAAATCTGTTTGGCAAAAAAATACCGAGTTGCATGAAACTTATTTCCTGCAATATTCCTAAGACTTAAGGGATTTTCCAAAGTTTACAACGCTTAAAAGTACATTAAATCAGCATGTGTATTGCGCTGAAAATCTGACATCAGGATCGAAATCAACAACTTCAAATGCTACAGCAAATAAGCTTCAAGTGAAACCGACAGTTGTTAGACTTGATTTGCAACATTCAATCTGCCATTTTGAGTTTTAAAATTGGATATCAGATTTAGAAAAAAAGATCCTAAAATGTCACAGTGAATCTTATAATTTTTATTTTTGCGTTTAGGATTTTCAATTTACAAAATCTGACATAAGATTTCGTATCAGGGAGCTTGAAATATCATAGGAAATAAATTTCAGGCATGACTCTATTGAAATGTGTTGCATTTTATATACAATCGGATAATCCGAACCTCGGTAATCCGAACGTTCGCCAATCAGAACACCAAATGTTATTAAATATATCACTGAGTAACCGAGCCATTTATGTCAATTCCTGTTAACAGAAAAATGTTGCTTTTGTTTTATATGTTGTATCCAATACTTATTATTTCGACTATTTAGCTGTATAAACCAAACAATTTGATAATCCGCACCACCTTTGGTCCCAATTAGTTCGGATTACCGACGCTCTACTATATCTAAAAGCTAAAAGTACTATTGAAATTCTAATTTTGCTCAAACTAACTCAGTAACTCTTAGTGGTATACTCCCTTCGGTAGGATTGAGTGGAAAGTTGCACTACTTACAGTTAAATAAACGTAACAAATACTAAAAATAGGAACCAGCCATTTTCCAATTGAATTATAACAATATGTTTTATGTTTTTCATCATTATCAAAGTGCATTAAGTAAGTACTTGCCCCGTGGAAAAATATCCATTAAAAAATAATATCGACACAAAACAGAAATGTACTGGAAGGCAGTGTTGAATTATTGTACAGCAGTGATGTCAAACCTGCGGCCCGCAACACCCTGCTGTGCGGCCCGCGAGCCCTCGCTAAAACATTTTTTAATTACTAAGTTTGCAACGTGCTTCGGAATTGCCCGACAATACCTTTCTCCTTCCGAGCAGGGATCCTCATACTAGTTATTACTTATTAAGTAGCAGAGCAGTAACCATTTTTATTTGGGTATTCCTTACATTATTGGGCTTACTATAAATAGAAAGTAAATAATTTAAAGGTGGAATTTTCGTAAATATATCGTTCAACTGCAATTTTCACATATTTCATTCATATCACAAGGAGTTTTTGGAATATTCTATGCGCTAAATATGAACCTTGTGTTTAAAGTTCTCTATCAAGTCATCCACCGAAAAGTTCATGAAGAGTATAACACCATTTCAATCTTTTACTAAAAAATTTACTAGTAATAGCCCAGAAACAATATGAACAGAATGCCCGAAACACCAGAAAATCAAAAAACATTATTAAAAATCGAAATTTTCTTAAAATATTTTCGTAAATATCATTTTAATGGGATTTTGAGATTAAAACTTTTGAGATTTTTAATGTTCATGATTCACCATTCGTTTTTAATCATCATTCCGTATTTAGAGATTGTGGCTAATTCTGAACTAAACTGGTCAAAAGATTTAAAGGTTAATGAAAAATATGTTTAAATTGAAACTTGATTTTCTCCCCAACCATTTTGATGATTCTTTCACTTACTGGTACCCTTAAATCCCCAGAAGATACGGATGAAGAATTTTTATTTCAACTTTCAGTTTGGGTATAGAGAGGGTGTAAGAATGATTTTATGATTTTTGCCTGAACTTTGAGGTACTATATGGAGTTCCAGCTACAACCAACTGGCAATATCTGGAATGACATTGTAATATTTTTTGAACATGTTAATTTTCGATTCACTTCAATATCTTTCTTTTTAAAAACCATGCAACGAGAACAGTAGGTAATAATAAAATGGCACGATTTGAAAGTTGATTTTCTCTAGACCCGATTAAAAGGTTTTGATGATTTTTATTTACATATGAGTTGATTCCTGAGTTTTAAACATATACAGGGAGAAAGAATTAGTCGGTATACATTTTCTTGACAACAAAATATTAAAAATTTTTTTTATATTTTCGTTAATATCATTTGACTGGGGGGTTCAGATTAAAAGCGTACTGTAGTAATTGTTTTTAAACATGAAAGGTGAAGGTGTAGTCAAGTTTATAAGCTATTTTGTATAAATTCAAGGGACAATGGTTATTACGTAAAGTGGTACGTAATGTTTGATACTACTAAAGAAGCAAAAGATAATTAATCCAGGTGAGGATGCATTTTTGGAAAAAAACGCTTCCACCTAGATTTGAACCAGGAACCCTGCATTATCCTCACCTGGATTTAATTATCATTCTCTTCTTTAGTTATTTTCTATAATATGTGTTAAATTGTAAAAATTAATATTATTTTTTAATGTTCATAGTACTTTTCTTAGGTAATTCTAAATTTCAAATAAAAAATGTTTGATAAAAAATCGTTATTGAATTTTTATTTATTTTGTTAACTCCGAACTTGTGCTCGCATGCGCACGCATAGATAAATGCAAAATATTGATGTGGGTCATCAAACATATCAAAAATTAACATACCGATGAAATTGATCTAACACGGTATTAGCAACATGGTATAAGAACCATTAAAATGAAAAATTAAAATGAGACAAAAACTATTTTACCAGTTAATCACTTTTTTGAGTCTTTTTTGTGTGAGGCCCGCCGAAGTTCAGATGAAAATTTTGCGGCCCGCACCCACAAATTAGTTTGACACCACTGTTGTACAGTAACGATTGTAACGAATGATGAGCGGCCGACCCTCCCCATCTATTTGGTTATAGAAGATATATCCTATGATACACACGACCTCCTTTCGTATGCCCTTTCTAAAGTTAGGTACACATTTCTTCAGTCGAACGGTGTGTTGCCGCTCATAATAAATTACTAAAATCTGGTATAAGTACTCTCTTTTGAATAATATAATATTCAATACATATTACATAGTCAATAGCTATCGTATTACAATGTGGTACAGTGTAAACCTACAACAGTTTTCCAATAATTGCCTTCCAAGGGCACCACGCTCAACATATATAGCGCAAGACAGGTGCATTGGTGCAACCATTGTCTCGACTTGTGTGCATACGAGCAGAAACTTTCACGAAACCGTTGATTCGCGTATGATCTAGAACTTGCGTAATGGTAAGCCAAATCGTAAAAACGTAAAAATATAACTCAACGTAAAAATATAACTCATGGCAATCGTTTAGTGAGTTCAATTTCATTTAAAATGATTAATAATTACCAGGTAATAAACCAGGCCATTTAGGAAAAAGAAAGTTGCCAATCAGCATTTATATACGAGTTTGTACCGCCAATCTAACGTAAATATATTGGCGGTGGGCCTTGGAAATTACGAAACTAATGGAACAATTTTAGCAAACATAGAGAAGTGAGACAATGCACAATTGTGCACATTTAGAGACCTGTGTTAATTCGTTGTGCAATCTTTAATGAATACACGTAGTTGTGTTGCAATCAAAACTTATAAGCATTCTTGAATTAGTCAGGTTGATGATTGGATTTGACTTTATCTGACCTTTCAAAAAGGCTATTTTATCTTGCATTGCTTTGTTATCTTCTATTGACAACAGAAAATAAAAGAAAACAACAACATTATGCAAAAAACATATATTTTATAAGTCCTACGTGCGTCCGTCGCCGCATGTTTTTTGTTTTTGTGTACGTCCGTTGTGCTCATGATGTAAGGACTTAAAATGGTATGTGCAAAAAACTGCCCCCTCCCCACAAATTGACTCGAAATTCACAGCGTACCAACACGAAGACGTAAAATATTCTTGCCCCCTTCGTTGGAATGTCTAACACGAATAAATTAACAGTTTGGTTTATTCTTGGTTTGTGCTTGTTCATAGGATGATGTAATTATAGATAATGTGCTTAAACCTCGCATTCCATACTTACTTTTCCTCGAATACCAACCCTAAAAAGGAACATTTTGTTCTTTTGTGATTTGTTCAAATGCAATCTACAGTCTGGTTGCATAAAACGGTTTGGTTTAGACGGTTTCCAAGCATTGTCCAAGCATTGTGTTTTCTTGTGTAAGCACGTTGAAATTGTAAGACGTTGTGACGATGTTGTTCTCCTCGCCTACAAACGCAGGCCCTCGTGAGTATTTGAAAAAAAAAATCACATTATACATTTAATTAAACTGACTTTATTCGTAGATATGACATTTGACAATAGTCACAAGAAAATTTGCTGTAGCGTTGGTAGCTAACAAATTCATGCTCAAATTTGTAGAACCAACGCAGTCCTTCGTGCAAAATTGTCCCGCTGGACACGGTAGTTCCAATTGCACATTTAACACAAAACAATTCATAATTTGGAAAATCCTTGATCGATTGTTCATAAATTTGGACACAATTTGCCTTTTTAGTGAATTACTTGTGGCTCTACTTAATTTTGATAGCTCAACCACGTCCGGGGATACAGCCCAAAATATGGTTGCGGAAATCATAAAATACGCACCTGAGCCCTAACGTCGGCTTTACCAGAATGAAGATGTTTCGTAACGAAGATTACTACGACTGCGCTTCAGCGTTAGTTAAGTACTTAGGAGATCCAGGCAGGCTATAAAGTGTCGTTTTGCGACTTTTTCACCAATGTTTACTGCTGAAAGAAAAATTTGGGGTTAACTTTCTGTATGAAAAGATACGACGCTATAAAGAATATCGAGCAAGAAGGGGGCTCGAATGGAGCTTTTGCCACCAGCGCGGCTCTACGCTTTTAATAATATATTTTTCTACTTTGCATTCAGAATGCACATGTAACACTGTTTTCGGTGTTACAATTAACAAATTGTAACATCGTTTTTAGTAACTTTTTTCTAAGATTGGTACACACTGACACAGTACAGATTAATTGTTGATATCAAATGCCATATATGTCAAACGTACAACACATAACCACACTCTCCCTCTTTTTAATCGCTTGCTATTGCATAAACTAGTATGGCCAAAGGATTGGGGATTTCTTAGTTTTGCTGTGTTCATCAAAATGCGCCAGCATGACATATCGGTGATGTTAATTCCTCGCTACGCTCGTCGTACCCAAAACAACTCGTGCGCCAATTTGACGACTTATAAAATATACTTGTATAATAATATACTATTATGATCAACAATAACGTGATTGTGATATCGTCATTTTTGCAGAGTTTCTGGAGTTTTGCGTTTCTTTGTTTAATTTTTTTTATATATTCTTCCGTTTGATTAATGAATTAGTTTTAGATGTTACGGTTTAAAATCTTGACTAGTCGTTTGTTCCGTCGGTTTCCGATATTTTTACTTTATCATACGCAGTATGATGAAGTATTATAATAGTGCCAAAAAAAAAATTAGATTTTAGCGAAAATAGGTCATTTTGGGCCACTTGAACATTTTTGATTAAGGTACAAAAAAATGTCTGTGTGTGTGTGTGTGTGTGTATGTGTGTATGTGTGTGTGTACCCGTTTTTTGTGGAGACGATTCCGGAGAAAGTTTCAAGTTTCCAAACTTAGAGCTAAAAAGCTTTTGGTTCAAAAGGGTCCAAAGGAACTAACCATTTACTCTTAGCATTTTTCAACGATTTTGCAATTGACCCGCCATTTCTGTAATTTTGTCAAAATAGATAAATAATAAATTAAAGTAGAGGAAATTTTGTATAATTTATGTCTATAACATTTTTAAATTAATAATTTAGCTGCAGGAGCAAATTCTATTTGATCGAAATCGTGTCTGCATTAATAGCAGGTAGCCAGGATATTTTGAAACTTTTGACAGTATTCAGAACGTCAGCGGTTGCGAAACGTCAATTCAACACGCAAATGCATGGAGAATGCGATGAAGAGGAGAAACACGCGCGCACATACAGTGCAACAATATTAAAACATCTTGGTGTCAATGTGTATTTCGGTTGCGGTAGCAATGTTCTTATATTTTCGCGAATAAATACAAGAAAGATTGTAAAACGGTATGGTAACATTAAAACTTATTTGTAATATTGAGCATAATTATTTATGAACTTTTGTAGTTAGTACTGAAGACGGGGTAAAACCCGAAAATATAGTATGCTAGAAGCCAATATAATACATTGATCACCAGAACCAATAACCTTTTTACTTTATCATATGTAGTATGACAAGGAGGTTTAGTCTTAGCATTTTCGAAATATTTTGCAACTAAGCCGCTATTTCTGGGATGTTATTGAAATAGTTAAATAATAAATTAATGTAGAGGAAATACTGAATAATTTATGACTATGAAATTTTTTGGTAAATTAGATATTTTAGCCGCATAAGCAAATTCTATTTCATCGGGATCGCTCGTACTGCATTAAAACACTAGTATTAAAAGTAGTTAGCCAGGATTTGTCAGATATTGTGAGTCTAATAATAGTAGGTAGTGTCAAATGCTGATGTTTTGACATTACATACTGTAAATATAATCAAAATATCTGTCTAGTTCTAGTAGTTTTATTTTAATGCAGACGTGGCCGATCTCGATCAAATAGAATCTCATGCAGCTAAACTTTAATATATGGTATGATAAAGTCATGCGCCTGGTCACATCAGCTTTTTTTTCGATAAGTGAATATTATTATTTTTATGATATTATTGTGTATCTAAGACCTGGTATTAGCTGCACTTAGTTAACTATAAGTAAAACGCAGCACCTTACTATATAAACTATATTGATACTCATTGTCAATGCCTCGCTGTTACATAGTACATATACATCTATCATAGGTAAGGGAAAATGTTACACAAAAACTAGCGTTGCTTCGAATGCATCCGCTCCAAGTCGGCCAACCTCGATACATCACATTTCCTCCCTCTTTAAATCCTAGAATAACAATAACAGATTCGCATAATCATGCACAACAAGAATTACATACTCGATCAAAACTGTAAACGCTGTGGAACAGTCACGGAACGTCCACTGCTAGTGACATAAGGTTCAGTCTCGGTGACTGACGAAACAGCAGAGTTGCTTTCACTGGTCTCGTGGGAATCAGCTCTGCCGCAAACATTTGGAACTTCAAAATTAACAAAATCAACGATTTGAATTAAATGTCTGCGCCAGTGCTTCTGTATTTCCGGAATGTCGACTAAATAAGTTCTTGTGCCCAACACCTTAATAATAACACCCTTAATCCAAGCAGGTTTTCCCTGGTTTCTGTAGTCTTTCACTAATACATTTTCACCTATATTATAAACCCGGCACCGTTTTCCTTTAAATGCTTGTATTTGCTTTTCTTGAACCTCACACATTTTTGCTTTACTTCTGACGAGCCCTCCGCCTCTCTCTCTGGTCTCAACAAATCTAATCTCGTTCTTAATTTACGGCCCAGAAAAAGGCAGGCGGGCGACTGACCAGTTGAACAATGTTCTGCATTTCTATAATCTAACAAAAATCTATTTAATATTAAATTCATGTCGCTATTTTTATTATTCTGCAATTGCTTCTTCAAAGCATATTTGATTGTTTTTACACTATTTTCCGCAGCGCATTTCTCGCTGGATGAAAGACTGGTGAACTTTTAAACTTTATACCATTCATTCTCAAAAAGAATTGAAACTCTTCGGACACAAACTGTCTTCCATTGTCAGAGACAAGGAGCTTCGGAAAACCAAAACGGGCGAAAATGGAGCGTAACACATTTATGGTGGTAGCCGATGTACAATTATTCAATATGAACGCTTCTGTCCACTTACTGTATGCATCCACAAGCACAAAAATAAATTTTCCATGAAAAGGCCCTAAATAATCGACGTGAATACGGTCCCAACCCCTGTCAGGAAAAGTCCATGGAATGAGTTTAGCCTTTTTAGGATTATTACGTGTAGCCGCGCACACAGTGCAACCATTAACCATATTCTCAATATCTTTGCTCAAACCCGGCCACCATACATATGATCTAGCCAAACTCTTGGTTTTTATAATTCCCATGTGACTTTTATGCAGTTCACTCAATACATATCCTTGTAACTGTTTTGGAATGAGTACCTTATGACCTAACATAATACAATTATGTTCAAGTGAGAAATTATTTTGGTAAACTGCATAAGCTTTTAAGTCGTCTTTAACCTTTTTAGGCCAACCCACTCTAATATACTTGGATAATACTCGTAAAGCTGCATCTTTTTGTGTCTCAGAAGCCACTGTGTCAATATGAATTGGCAATTCTGTATTGTCTTCAACAAAATTTAAATTTACACGCTCCAAATTATCATCTTGCAACATTGATGCTTGAGGCATCCTCGACAAAAAATCCGTATTATTGTCAGCAGACTTTACATATTGTATATCATAATTAAAATTTGACAAAATCAGAGCCCATCGCTGAAGGCGTCCAGCACTCAATAAGGGAATACCCTTTTTAGCTCCAAATAAAGCAACCAATGGGTTATGATCGGTAGCCAGCGTGAACTTGATGCCGTACAGATACTGATAGAACTTTTGCACCCCAAAAATAATAGCTAAAGCCTCTTTTTCTATCTGCGAATAGTTATATTGACATTGACTTAACTTTTTTGATGCAAATGCTATTGGCCGTTCATCATTTTTAGGAAATACATGAGAAATCACTGCACCAACGCCGTACGGAGACGCGTCAACGGTTAACTTTACGGGCAAATTTGGATTGAAATGACATAGTACGGGTTCTGAAGCTAGAATCTCCTTAACCCCCTTAAAAGCTCTCTCACATGCTTCAGACCAAAGATACTAAATATTCTTTTTTAACAATTCGTACAGTGGTGCTAACAAAATAGAGGCATTTGGAATAAAGCGCCCATAATAATTTACAAATCCTAAAAACGACTGCAATTGCTGATAATTACAAGGTCGTGGTGCATTTATAATAGCATCTATCTTATCGGAACAAGTGTGTAAGCCTTTAGCGTCAATAATATGCCCCAGGTACTGAATACTGGTTTGTAAAAAACTGCATTTGGACCGTTCCAAGGTGAAACCACTGTCTTCCAATACTTTCAACACTTTCCTCAAATTTGATCGATGGTCATTATCTGCTTTACCCGTAACAATTATATCATCGATAAAACAGGCTGTCCCTTCTATCCCTTCTAGTAGTGTTTCCATTAATTTTTGAAATTTAGACGGTGCACAAGCAACACCAAAAGGCAAACGCGTATATTTAAATAATCCCTTATGGGTGCTAATTGTAGTCAACGCCTGTAATTCTACATCCAACGCTACCTGTTGATAAGCCTGCGACAAATCCAACCTTGAAAATTTTGTTCCTCCTTGTAACTTTAAAAATAACTCTTCAATTCGGGGTAAAGGGTACTGATCGATTTCCAAACATTGATTTAAGGTTACTTTGTAATCGCCACATAATCTAACTGACCAGTCTTTTTTAATAATTGGGACTATTGGAGTTCCCCAAGAACTATATTCTACCGCTTTTAGAATATTTAGATCAACCAAACGAGCAATTTCCAATTCTACCTTTTCGCGTACGGCGAACGGTAAAGGCCTAGCCTTAAAAAACTTTGGTTGAGCGTCCTTTTGCAAGTTTAAATGTATGGTAGCGTGCCTGAACAAACCCAACTTTTTTGAGAACACATGATTAAAAGTTGAACCCAACTCACTGATTATATCCTTTGCATGAAGTTCTTTGAGGTTATGAATGGCTAACCGAAAAGCGTAGTAGAAATCTCTTCCTAACAGGGGCGGGCCATTTCCAGAGATAACATACATCAGAATGGACCGAAGCCTTCCCTCATATTCCACATCGACATCAATGCATCCAATCGGTACCAACTTATCGCCGTTGTAGGTAGCAAAATATTTGTCACATGTTCCTAATTCTTTTCCTGAAAAATATTTCATTTTAAAATTTGAAGATATTACTGAGCAACTTGCTCCTGTATCCAACTCAAAAACAAAAGACCTATTATCAATTTTGATATTACAATAAATAGGTTTAGTATTACCTCTTAAATTAAACATATCTCCAGACTCAATGTTCAAGTAATTATTTTATTTTGATTCTTTACTGACACAAACATTACTTAAATGTCCAACCTTACCGCATTTATAGCATTCGCAATTCTTATAAACACAACTTTCTTCGAAATGGTTATTTTTCCCGCAAACGCCGCATCGTCTCTTCTCCCCTCGATAGTATTGACGTGTATTGAAGTCGCCTCTCGCTCCGCTAGTAAATGATTGACCACCTTGACCGCTTCCAAAATTGTGGCGCTGCTGTCCTCTCTGCACTGGTCGATTTGTGGTTGTAGAACTGGATGAACCCTGACTGTTTTTGTTACCCTGAAATGGCGTACGCATTTTGTAAACTTCGTCTTCCTGTTTGATGGCGGGAAGTTCAAAATGCTGTGTGGCCTGTTCCTTGTTCACCGCCAGTTCGATCGCCTTCTCGATCGTTAACACGGATACATCTTCTTCGAACAATCGATCTCGAATGGTTCCACCACCAATGCCCATTACGAATCTATCCCTGATTGCTTCTTTAAGATTATCCGCCGAGAAATTGCAAGCTGATGACAAATTTTTTACTCTAGCCGCCCAATCAGCAACACACTCCTGGTTTGCCCTATGCGCGTTGTAGAACTTGAATCGTTCGACAAATGAGTGTCGAACAACTTTGTTAGCTCTGTGTATTTTTTTGCTGATGGCTTAGCGGGTACGCTTAGACTATTTATTAATACGTACGCTTCGTCGCTAAGATGACCCAATAATATAGCTCTCTTGATTTCTTCTTTCTCCACCTCATTTGCGATAAAGAATTGCTCCAATTTCTCCTTGAATATTGACCATTCGTTGCCCCGTGGTTGAAATTCATGAAGGGTGCCGATGTACGCCGCCATTTTCCAATGAAATTTCGCTTTTTGACCGCGTGCCCGAAAACGTCTTCAGTTGAATTAACTTTATTTTTATCTTCGTCGCCACTATTGTGTATCTAAGACCTGGTATTAGCTGCACTTAGTTAACTATAAGTAAAACGCAGCACCTTACTATATAAACTATATTGATACTCATTGTCAATGCCTCGCTGTTACATAGTACATATACATCTATCATAGGTAAGGGAAAATGTTACACAAAAACTAGCGTTGCTTCGAATGCATCCGCTCCAAGTCGGCCAACCTCGATACATCACATAGCGCAAAGGTTGCATGAGATTAATGGATTTTATGCTGCGAGAAGTTGGTTGGTAGAAGTTTGACTGAAGTTGTAATTTTTAGTTACATTACTTTTTGTTTTTAGGTTTATTTATGAATTTGACAAAAGTCTGACTGTATGTTGATTCCTGGGTATATTTCTTGGGCCGCTGGCAGACCTCACGAGGCGGTTCCATAAAACTGTCTTGTTTCAAGTCCAACCGATTCCAGGTTTCTGGTTGACCTAGTCAGTAAAGGCGACCAAGGCAGTAATAGACGTGAGGGAGGGATACCAGGCATCTGGTGCTCGACCGGTGACTCATCTCGGGGCCTTCGGAAGTTGGCCAATATGAGTACTTAACGATCTGATATCTAGTATATCCGAATAGGGATTAAGGCAATTGCGGATAGACGCTATAGACCGCATGACGTTTATACCCTTCTTGATGTGGAGCTACCCTATCCATCATTTGTGGGTAATGAGATGCCGCTGAGGGAGATGACATGTGGTAGAGTTCTCGGCTTAAGCGTGCTCGACGGTGCACCCATCCTCCGATGAAAGGGAAACCTTTCTAACCTCGATGGGTACGGATAACGCGTTAGCGTTCCGGGCGGTGACTCGTCAAACGTGGATTCCGGAAGGTATCCAACACGAGTACTTGGAGTAATTCAAGGCTGTGGGCTGCACTAACTCTTCGGTGTATGTTTCCCCTAGAACCACCGGGGGCTACCCTATACCATGGTTCCTATGCCGTGGGTGAATGGTCGCCCTTCTACGGTGTGTACAGATATTGAGTAGAGGTTCGAGCAAGTGGGCTCGCCGGCGACTCGTCCAACGGTGTCGGGGCAGCCCGACTAACACGAGTACCGAGGGGAAGGAGGGCCCCCATGGCTGGTCTGTATTGTGCGAGGTCTTAATTGTGTCTTGGGAGCCTGCGAGTGATGGTACTATAGGTGCAGACAAACTAACTTAGTTAGTGGATTTATAAATGCCAGCCATGGCCTCTTTCATCTGGAGTACGGACTCTCGGGGGCAGCTACACGTTTCCTAGGTGGCGTATGCTGGATGCTGTATGGCGAAAGCTGGGTCAGCGAGCCCACCCCTATGGGGCGGCGGTCCTTATTCATGTATGTTGATTCTGCTTTATTTTAAAATTAACAAAAAAAAAATAATAATTCTAAAAATAACTTCTGCGTAACTTTATTTTCAAACTGAAAATATCGCACTGTACACGACTTACGTAATCTATGGACTCCTTTATTTAAAATTTAAAGAGGTTTGGAACGTTCAAAGAACATAGCCTGTCTTTTTAATCAATTGTTTTCCTGATTGATCTAATTAAGCTCAAAAAAACTGTAAGTAATTCAGAATGAGTAACATTAACCTTGTTGCCATTATTATGTTTATTATGTTAATTATTACGACCATTTCTAAAATCATTTATTAATTTTTGATAGCTAAATGACGCCCTACTATATTATTACGGATAATAATCATACCTACAATTGTATAGTCAACAAAAGCAAAACTGCATATATACCTGACCTTAAATACAATTATTTTAAATGCTACCTGCGTGTTTTTGGCTATATTATGTTAAGAAGAGCAAAGTCATGTAATTCGTGTTGTATAATTTTTAAACACAGTTAATGGATGTATAAGAAAGAGTAACAAAATGGATGAAGAAATGGTTATGGAAGAAATACAAATTCCTTTCCTATACGTGAAGAAAGAACCTTAGATCTAGAATTACTCATGTAGGCAGGCATTTTACTTTAAAATTTGTTAAAACATTTTGTTTATCACAGGAATTCTTTAACTAGTTGCTAGCTGAAATTGAATCTAAAACTAAGTTATGTAAATGTTGACTTCTATCACACTCTAGATTGCATTGGAATTTCACAAGAGAACAAAATTTACTTTTTGGGGTTGGTATTCGAGGAAAAGTAATAGCGTTTTCTATTGGCAAAACTTGGGCGCACCAGTGCACAATTTTGTGTTCTGTTGGTTGCACTCACAGAGTGTTTCGTGTTCTGTTGGAAACTTGGTGCAGCAGAATCTGCACTCAGTGCACATTTTTCCCCACGAGCTCAAGGAGCTCGTGCTGGCGAGTGCAATAAGGCTCCAATACGTGTTTTATTGGGATCGAACTCACTTACTTGCCCTACACTCGTGAAAAATTGCACCAGTGCGCTCGAACTACTGCCACCGAGTTTTAACAAAAGAAACGCTATAAGTATGGAATGCGAGTTTTAATTACATTATCTATAATTACATCATCCTATGAACAAACACAAACCAAGAACAAACCAAACTGTTAATTTATTTATGTTAGACATTCCAACTAAGGGAGAAATAATATTTTACTCCTTCGTGGTTGGTACGTTGTCAATTTCGAGTCAATTTGAGGCATATTTGAGGGGAAGGGGCAGAGTTTTGCACACACCATTTTAAGTTCTTACATCATGGGCACAACGGACGTAAAGGGCCCCGTCCACGATCATGCAACTTTATAAAATATGAGTTGTTTGCATGATGTTGTTGTTGTCTTTTGTTTTCTATTGTCAATAGAAGATAACAAAGCAATACAAGATAAAATAGCCTTTTTGAAAGTATGGCACATTGAGCGCAATCCACCTGCTTCAAACTGACTTTAATAATAATAATTGAAAAACCTTGTTCAATGTTTTTCTGTTTATTTATAATTGTTCAGTGTTTTCTGACGCACTCTAGAATTGGCGTTGTTTTAAAAGTTTAAAAATAGATGTAAGTAGGTAAAAATACATTATCGGGAAACGACATTTTACACAAAGTTGATCTAAAATTTTCCATAAAAATCCAAGATGTATTCATATGATAGGGTTGCAATTTGAAAGCAAAAATCTACTTTTACTACTTTTCTCGAGTTCTTTTTCGATCCTATAATTTGAACATTTCGTATAACTTTTCGAAAAACCTTCAGAATAAATTTTCCAACCAACTTTTTTCCAACGGTCACAGAGGATAATTTGTAAAAAGTTTAAGGAAAAAGTTAAATATCGCAAAAATTGCATGTTAGGTATAGGCGATGTAACATACAGTTGAACTAAAATTTAACGAAGATTTTAAAAATGCTGTATACTACAGGGTGTTCCATTTGAAATATAAAAGTTGACACCATTTCCGCTGAAACCGGAAGTAACCAAAAACTCAAAATATTTTAGTTAAAAATATCGTATTCCACAACATAAGTCCACAAATTTTCAATTCCTGATTTCATTTCGTTCTCCATATACTTCTAATAGCAGCTCGTCGTGAATGATCCTGTATACTCAACAGTTCATCGATTATTTTTTAATTACATAATACTGCAGTATTCAATTTTATTGTACGTAGTAAGAAGAAATAAAATGTTTTTTTTTTTTATTTTACTTGTTAACAGAAATTTAATTTATCTTTGTCAGGTTATATAACATTTTAGAGGGGCTCTTGAAAAGAAGGAGAAAATAAGAAGCACCCTTACCCCTCCACGGATCTCAGCGTAACGTAATGTCATAATAATTGGGTCAATTTAATTATAAATCTATTGAAATTGAAATGAGATCGTAATCGTGGTGTCATACTAGTAGAGTTGTCAGAGCTCTACCATCTGACTCCTCAGCGCGTCCGTTGCTTAGCTATACTTTGGATTAAAAAAACTTCAATTTTTTACGGGCGCTCCGTATGTCTTGGCTACTTCCCACTTCAAATTTGTAGATATGTAGCTCTTATACAACGTTGCGTTTTTAATAGGTTGAGTTGATTACTTTTTCGGAATTTATTGGTATTTTTTATGGGTTGCCGTTTTGTTTATGATGCTCAAAGATTTTTCGTCTAAATTGACTATACGTTGTATAGCAACAATTATTATTAATAAAAATGGTGAGATTTATGTTGACAAATAAAAAACACGTATTTATTTCCTCGCCATATTTTGCTTTACTGCAAGTAAACATAGTTGGATTTCCCAAATGTGCATCCGATGGGATTGGAACTCCACAAGAATGGAAACTCTGGAGGAAATAGCTCAATGGGAAGAGTCAATGTGAAATTACCTCGTTTCTGGAAACACCGGGTTGTACTATGAGTCACTCAAGTCAAATGCAACTTTACACTGGACTGCACTGGACATCTGACTCCTGAAAGTTGAATTATACGTGATTTCTGGGATTGTTTTGGAACCACTTGACTAGATTATCGATATACTTACTAAACCTCCCGAAACTGATGAATATGAGGCAACGAAAAACGTTTGAGAATATTGCTGACCAAAGTTCACCTTAACGATCGCAACCCCTTACAACTTCTTCGCAAGATTCCAGAACTTTCCAGAAAGTCACTCGCAGAATCAGCCTTGAATCAGCCTCTGTGGCTTCAGAGGGTACCGACAAGCGTTCCAATGGTACTTCTCTGCAAGCAACGACGACTTGAACGGTCTCGCAGTACCGGCGGACAAAATTATTGAAGTTACTTCGTCCCAATCGCAAGTATTCGCTGTTAAATCACAACAATCGCTACAGCCAACTGTTATCACAGAAGATATAAGCATGGTCAAAATTCAGGAACAGTTAGACAACCTACCCGGAATTGTAGGCAACTTATCTACTTCATCCGTTGATTGCCAATCTCACGTAAGAAACAGATCCAGGAACCCACGGCCGAGATCCAGGCTGGTACCACCGGGAATTCGGCATCAACGCGAAGAAATGTAGTGCACCATGTAGCGAAAGCCTGGGAACGAAGAGCAGTAGAGATTATATAGCAAGACAAATCAGAGTTTAACAAGTACAATACAAACAAAGTTGCAAAAAAACAATATCAATACAATTAAAATTAAAGATGTGCTAAATTTATGCAATGACGCAAGGAACACTGTTTCTAAAGAAAGACCTTTAGATCCAATTATAACAACCTTCCATGAAGATGATGATGATGAAGTATACTACAACGACAGCAGTACAGATAGTGAAGAGTGCGATGGTGAGCTTCTAATTAATGTCTTACTTATTATTATCATATTTAGTTCTGCGTGATTTTAGATAATGATACACAAATTGTCGGCGGTAGTTTCACTGTTGGTAGTTCTTCTGGAATTGCACAAACAGTTTAAAGTGTAAAACCACTACTTGGGGCATTTGCAGCTTTGAAGCAACTTCAACATCAACACTGATTTTTGGCAAAAATAATATTAATAATATATAATATAATATATTTCGGTAAACAATAACAAATCACTAAGGAGAATGTGTACATAATTACATAATTGAAGATAAAAAATAACGTGTATATATAATAAAAAATAATGTGTTATTTACAAAAATATAACGGGCTAGGTGAAAAAACAAAAAAAAAAACGTGATTTATTTTAAATATTTTACACTTCTCTTTTGATAGTCATTTATGTTACATAGAAATGATTCAAGTGTATAACACACTGTTCCGTAGTTGCAAACTTACGATCATTCAAACACAGGGGTCACCACTTTTGCAAACGACAGTAGTTTAGGTGCAATTCCTTAAAAAATGCGAGGTAGGTATTTCATAAGACTCTTCTCAACCTTTTGAAGACAAATCTCGTAATCTGTCAAGTTTTGACTATGTATGTAGCATGTATGTAGGTAGTAGAGGCTGAGATGTCCCAAAGCACCTAGGCCCCACTGGGCCCTTTGTGCAAACCCCCCATGTGGTCACTCAGGGAGACTACTCTTGTCATCGTTTTGAAGTGATTGGCCCGTAATTACTAATAGTTCTTGATTAATTTCAATAATAATGCCATCAAACATTCAGTAAACATTTTGACATGAAATTCTTAAAATTTTTCTGAATCTCTTTGGGTTTTTTTCATAGGCTGCCATTTTCCGTTGTCCTTTTTTTACACTACAAAGTGAATATTAGGGGCGTTCAGCAAACGCAACCGTTGAGTCGGCGCAAATGCGTTTAGGTTTGACTAGTGTCAAAATGGTGTCAAACAGTTGAGTATTCGCTAAACGCGTTTGTTGCCATAAGCAAATTGTTATGTGCGTGTTTGTGCGCAAACGTCACAAATATTTACACGTTTGGGGTTAGAATAGGCCGTTGACAACTCAACACATAACATTCCCGCTGAGAAAGTTGTGCAACGCTTGGGTTTGCAGAACGCTCCCACTGACAGTATAAGTAGTATAACATAATTTATGAATAAAAAAATCAGTCTGAATTTCATTTTTTTTGTGAAATCAATAGGTACAATTTCATGTTTCAATTTATTTTTCATTTCAATAATACAACAGTAATTTTCTGTATAAATATATTTCCTAAATATTCTAGTACGTCTCATCACAAAAATAGTCCAAAATCGATGTGGTTTTTGGTTAAAATCGTTATGTTACGTTAAAAAATAAGTTAACTCTTTACGTTTAATAATCATAATTTGAACTTCCTATAATCCAATTATATTATTCTCCTATCGAATGTAATCTTCCTACGTTCCGTGGTTTCAGCAATTCCTTTAAATAGTTTCCTTTCAACATTTGGCGAAAAATAATGACTGATGATAAAAGCTACTCAAGCAAGATATGCCAACAACACGAAACAACACAGTTGAGACTTCACACGTAGGTATGTCATCGTTATTAAATTTTGCTTTACATCCTGAATATGTAATATCCACGAATTCTAGGCAGAATGGCAATACGATGGACTTCTAGGGGAGAAACTTCTGAGTGCAATACTTGTGGTGGTCGAATAATGTATTATTGTTAAGGACGCGATGACTACCGTGACCAGTTCTGAAGAAGTTCATGCCCTGCTGATTTGAACCAAATCCCCCAAATCCGTCTTTAGATTTTCCTTCTCTAATGGCCATGCATCGATGGCACATGCATTGCGCTGAGTGGTGATCGTCCACAACTGTATAGTTGTTCGAGTAGCACGTGTGTTCGTGAAAGAAGTATTCCATGACGGTTAAATTGTTAGAATTCGACAACTCTCGGACAATTTTGAATACGCGAATATTCCGGTTCTTTTACACCTAACTAAATGCGAACTGTCATTTTAAACCCAACGTAGCGACTGTCAAAAATTTCAACGCCTACAACTAATATTTTAGGGAAATAAATCCAATACAGTTGCCCTTTTGGGATCCGACGCGGAAAGTTATGTTTCAACAATCAATGGCGTGCCGAACTTTAAAACGGTCACAATTTCGCAATATTAGCTTCTGTACTCGAATTATAGTGAATGAAAAGACGAAAAAAAAAACAGCCCTACACGTACTCGATCGGATTAATATTAACGGAGAAAATTCGGCAAAATCTGCGTTTTTTCAAAAAAATTCAGTACTCTGCCATTTTTAAAGTTGTATCGCAAGCTTTTCGCGAGAAAGTAGGAAATGGTGGGTACTTTGAGTATGCACAAACCAGGTGTTGTCCGATGATTACTTTTTGCACCATTGCGATTTGAATTTTTGTATGCAATATCTTTCGGCGGGCCTGGATGCGTCGGAAGTGGTCTGATTTTAATTTTTTTAAATGATTTTGGTTGTAGAAGTAGTAGCACAATAATAATAAACAAACTTTATTCTATAATATAACGTGTTGTACATAGAATGCGTCATCAGAGTTACGTAGTACATAACGTAGTATATAACTTCAAGGGAAAATGGTTATTACGTAAACTCGTCAGTAATATAGAATCAAACTAAAGAAGCGAATGATAATTAACCCAGGTGAGGATAATTTTTGGAAAAAACACCTCCGCCTGGATTTGAACCATCGCCTCTGTAGCTCAACTGGGAGAGCTTTCAACCGGCAATTGGAGGGTTCCTGGTTCAAATCCAGGCGGAGGTGTTTTTTCCAAAAATTATCCTCACCTGGGTTAATTATCATTCGCTTCTTTAGTTTGATTGGTAGTATATAACGTGTATAGAGTCTAACATAGATATAAAATAAAACAGTGATGCCCAGATAAATCTCGCTTTGTCTCCAGTTCCCTATAACATCAAAAACAACATAACCAAGAAGTAATACCACAAAAACAATTACAAAACATTTAAAGAAAGAATTCCTCCACTGAATAACATGCCCTCTGGGATAGATAAAATTAAGATTTTTTTTTTCATTGGACGTATCTCCATATTTTTCATTTCGCACGGCATATGATTATAATATATATCCGAATCATTTGTGTACCACTCCGCGGTGTACGTAAGCTAAAGTAGTTTGTGGAGTCTTTAGCATTTCGTTGTTGCCTGTGGTATTGTAAATATGATTGTGTTCACGGTGCGCGAATAAGGCTCGGTAGTAGTTTTTCACAAAACAACATTCATAGATATACAAACAAGGTAACGTGTGAATACGTTTGTGGCTAAAAAGTTCTCTGCATGAGTCTTTGCTGTTCAGGTCGTATATGCTTCGGATGCACGATTTCTGCAGCTTAAAGATCATTCCCGCAGATGTCGAATTTGCCCAGAAAACAGATCCATACGATAAACGTGAGTAGACAAAAGCATAGTATGATTCCAGAGCAGCTGACTCGCTACTGTTTGCAGAGCATACGAGAATCAACTTAATTATTTGGCTAGTGTCACAATATGACTTTTCTAATTTAATAGAGGATCCAAGCGTATGCCCATATGTCTTCATATGGTAGCGTTACTTCCTCGACGTTCTTTACACTGTATTTGATGAGATTTGTTTTGTCCACATTTATCCGTAAATTGTTAGACAGATACCAATAGTTTATGAGGTTCATCGATATAATTTCATTATTCAACTTTTTGTCACCATTTGCAACCACCACGACGGCGCGGCGGTGTCGTCCGCAAACATAGATATGTAGTGATTGCTGATGGATGGAAGATCATTAGTGTAAATCAGATCCATAATCGGGCCAGGACTGGATCCTTGTGGGACACCTCTATCTGTCAAGATCCAATCGTTTTCTAGTGCATCTCCCCTAGACGGATCGTTTCCAATTTCTCTTTTGGAGCGGTTTGACAGGTACGATCGAGGATGTTCAGTATTCTACCTCGGAAGCCCATGACTTCTAACTTCTCTAGGAGAATTTTATGATCGACACTATCAAAAGCTTTCGATAAATCGAGAAACAAACACGCAACCTTGCTTTTACCGTTCAGTGTCTCCATAATTTTTTCAATGGTTAGAAATATCGCTCGGTTTGCCGGCTTTCCACTTATATACGCATTTTGAGTCGGCGTCATTAGATTGTACTTCTGATGCTGCGTTAAAATGTTACGAAATAGGTGAAAAAGCTTGCAAACACGGCCGCGCGCTTGAAAGCGGTCGAGTAGTGTATATTTTTTCGTCTTTTAATTCTCTACAATTCGACTTTTGAAAGCAACAATATTGCACCATTGGTTCATCTTCTACAAGCGAAAAACGAAAAATAAAGCAACGGTTTTTTGATGTTTTTTGTTTATACCAAACTATGTTATATTTGCGAGTCGAAAACACATTACAATACATCTACGGACTGTTCCACGTGACCTGGGACGGTCGGCTTCCTGATACTATTTTTGTCATGAACTCAGTCATTCTCTGCTCTATTGCCTGGTCTAAAAGATCTAGACATTTCCTTATATTGTCGTTTGATCAATAGAAATCAAGATGTTAGAAAACCCAATTCGGTCATCCTGGACCGTGAATAACTTGCGACGTGGACACGAGATCGTTAGGGACTTTTTGCACGAAATTTGTAATGCCCAACCAACGGTATATACAAAAATCCATCTGGGTTGGAATTTTTCCGAAGTGAAAAGAAACAACGAAAAACGCAATTACCTGACGTGATATGCTCGAAAATTTTCAAGAAAAACCGACACCCTGTAATAATAACAATAATAATAATAATAATTTTATTGATAACCCAATTATTACAATGCTTAACAGTAAAACACAAAAAATATATTCAAGCACTTCAATGGCCATTGATAAAATTATCATACTGAAAAGGTTTCAATAGAAGCACCACAGACAGGTCTGATTTTATAGGTGCTCCTTAAACTAAATTATAAATTTATTTTAGAACGACAAATATATTTACGGTATACACACTAGTAAAACAGTTTCAACAGTAAAGGTCTCTCATATATATATATATATATATATATATATATATATATATATATATATATATATATATATATATATATATATATATATATATATATATATATATATATATATATATATATATATATATATATATATATATATATATATATATATATATATATATATATATCTTAAACACGGTAATTGGTTGTCTCTGAAGGTTTTATTAAGGAATCTTTTAATTTCTTCCTAAACGCGGAAGTCGTGCAATTAGCGTAGTTAAAGGTTACGTTGTTTAAAATGTTTGCAGCAATATATAAGAAAGAACGCTTAAACGCTTGTAATCTATGTTGAGGAATAGTTATAATATTTCTATGCCTGAGATTTAAATTATGAACATCCGTCCTGAAGGTGATCTTATTGTATAAGTATGGAGGAGTCTTCGTTAGCAATATGTGATGCAGTCGGCAGGCAGAATGTAGCAGCCGGCGCCAGCGCGGCGATCAGTCATAGTCAACCACTTGGCGTCTATCAGCTTGTATGATATGCTCTTTCTACGTCTCACACCGTACACAAACCGAAGACATGATTTCTGCGCCCTCTGTACCCTCTCAGCATCAACTGCCCGCAAACAAGGCCCATAAACCAAATCACGATGATTAAAGACAGACAGAATCAAAGAATCACACAACATCAATTTTGCCTCTGTGTTCAGAAACCGCCGACTCGGATACAACATTTTTAGTTTTCCATAACAACCTGTATAAACGTTTACTTTTCTATCCATGTTAAGTAATAATTTCTTACTTATTTTTTATTATTAGTAAGTTTTAATTGTAGCTAATTATCGTTTGTTACCTAATTGATATGACTTTGTAACAGAGTCTTAGAGAAACTGACCGAGACGTTTAGTAAAATTACTCTACATAGTGTCTCGAACTTAGACCACCAAAACATCATGTTGGTTCTTCCAGTAGATACATATGTAGGAATTTTTCTTTTAACAGCGTTTTTTAATCTTGATGGTTTTTACAACGCCGTGCTGAAAAAGATAGGAAAAACGTTTGTACATATTTTTACAATAAAAGGAACGGTTGACAGACATTTTATTTGTTTATATTTTATAGTCAATATAATGCAGTCTTAGCTTCAACGACTGAACTAAGTATCTCGTATTTTCTCCTCGATGTCCAGATGTGGCATAATTCTAGCAACGATTAAGTCTTTATTTCCATCAATTTAACATAGTTACCATGCAGATTAATGAAATTACACAATGGCAGATGGTAAACAAGTGCATTTCCTTTTAATTCTTCTTTTCCATTCCACCGCTTATGATTTCCTGTGATTAAGGCGCGCATCCTTTTCTATTATAAGAGGTACTGTATCCTATCTCATTTGTTCTTTGAGCACGTGGTACAATACCGTCTCTATGAGAGAGAATAATTTTATGGCCAGTGAGTTAACAAGTTCAATTGATGATATCCGCTCGTGTCTCTTTGGTCTGCTGGTTCGCCAGTTATTAAGGAACCGAAGGGTTATCACCTTAAGAATCTTAATTATTGCACACGTATCCAACATGACTCGGATTTATATTTCCTCTGGAGCGTTTAGAGTGATTCTTTTTATCGTAGCTTAGGGCCGAGAACAATCGTCTTTAATTTGCATTTTAAATAGTTGCTAACGAACTTTTTTTACCCCACGTTATTCGGTGTCGCCAGGAAAGAGCGCATCATATGGAAAATATCTTAGCTCCCATTTCTTAGAAAATTGTATTGTTTATAAAAGTTGGTCGAGGGTATTAAACCAAAAATGTAGCAACCTGATCTTTTTAAATTTGGTCATATACCAACACTACCTGGCTTCTAAATCCAGTGTACAAAAACTTAAGTAAATCTCGGCAAACAACGGCTCAAATACTACATTCCTCCGACGTTAAGATAAATCATTATTTAACCAATTATTTATCTAACAAAATTATTTTCTTACTATCTATAATTGAAATGGTTTCTAAATTATCCTAAAATGCCTCAAGAACTGCCGCAGCCACCATTGTAAACAATAGCAACTCTATACTGGCTTGGCTTGGGTATGCCTTAAGTTATCTACAGCCCAAATTTAATTAACTCTTTAATTTACTCTTATTTGCGTTGGAGTTATTAACAATCTGGAAGTTTTAAATGACTACTTACGAAAGCTTATTCATGAGTTCTTTCTCTGAGACAAAGTCTAAGAAGCTAACTGCTTCTGAATAACATAATTTAATTACGAGGGCTGGTTAGCAGATTAGGGCAGATTACTAATAACATAAAATGTCAAAGAACACAACATTATCAGAGGTAATGTTAGGATAACAAATGAATGGTTTATTCATAATATCCAAAATTGTATTGAAAAAAAACCTTAATTTATATTTAATTTCAAAAAATGCAGGCTTTGTTTATTCCGGAAATACCCACAAAGAAATTCAAAACAAGATCCGACAGTGACATGAGGAAGGTATCGCAGTGGTTCCATAACAATTTACTGACTGTAAATGAGAAGTGTCAGTTCGTGGTTGTTCAACAACGGTGAATGAAAGGAGACCCAAACGGAAATGATGGAGATCCAACCCCGAGGCCTGGGAGTCTACTCTTGTCATCTTTTTGAAGCGAATACGAGACTTCTCGAATAGTTAGGAGACGGAGTGGGAATATCGGCGGTTGCCCTGTGTTTGCAACATATAGGCGTGGCTCGTGCGTTATTGTTCTTAGCGACAAGCGAACTTACTCATAGATACGTTCCAAACAGAGGGCAACCGCTTATATCCCCACTCCGTCTCACCTATCCATTCGATAATTCTCGTATTCGCTTCAAAAGAACGGCAAGAGTAGACTCTCAGAGAAAGGGATTACCCAATGACAGTGTTTGTATTGTACTTTATTGGCATGGTAAGAATTCAAATTGTAGTACATGATAAAATTGCAGTTAAATAAATAAAATAATAAAATTATAAACCCCTAACCAACACAACTTCTTATGGTTAGGGGTTTATAATTTTATTATTAAGTTCGCCACAGTCTCCAAAATATTGTCAGTTAAAGAAATCTTAAAAATGTCATATTTTTACAACGAAGTGCTTTAAAACACATCGCATTATGCGTAGTTACTTGACCTAAGAAAATATAAGCTATATAAACATATACAGAGTGATTTAAAATGACTAAGGACAGGTTGAATTTCCCGCCACATTGAATAAATGTTGGTAATGGTTGCAAATGACAGCTGTTATTTTTGTTCAGTGGCCAAGGTATTTCTTCTATAGGGATCCTTAGGTAAATTAAATTTAAACAATGAGGGTTTGGAAGTCTTTTTTAGTCTTGGTTAGTGTTGGTAAAGACTTTGGACATGAATAAAACTTGACCAAGACAGCATATTTTAAAAGTGTCTCTATTTTATAAATATAATATGTATAATTGTATAAACATAAATTTTCAAATATAATAAAAATAATAGACCAAATAATAATATCCTCCCATATGTAATCAAATGAAAATAACCCATTATGTAAATATCAAAATTTTAAATCAAATAAAATAATATAGTATTTATTACAAATTAAATCCCGAAGAGATAAAATATTGTTGCAGAGGAACGTAACCCTTACTGACGAATCCACTATGGCATCTGACAGTGATCATAACATGTATCCTGCACGCATATCATCTTAGTAACACTAAATACATTCAAAACTGTGGCGAGATATTCAAACTGTCCTCAGCCATTTTAGATCACCCGTTATGTATAGGCAAATGTTTGCTCGTCATTCACAATGAAAATTTTTTGCATTTTTGTATTTGCGATGTCTCTATGTTGTGTCTTTTGTCTTTTGGTTTTTGAAATCTAACCGACTTACGTTTTGAATGTCCTAACATCGGAATATCGGCCACCAGAATTTACATACGCGTAACAATTTGGTGGGTTGTGATTAATTGAACCCGCCAAACGATAATCTTTTAATCCGTTTATACATCCACTTCAAGAGACTTTGCAAACGATATTTAGTGGCCAAGTCACGTTAAACATAACTGGTTGTAACACTACTGAACACATATGGTTTGTCTGTTGTGGTGAGAAATGGCAACAAAAGTAACACACATTGTTTATATTGCAAACCATTTTGCTTCACAACTAATCATCAAATATTAAACAATGTTCTACCAGATGCTCACCGCTTGAGAGATTTTCAAACTAAAAGCATACTACTCACTCGAGGAACAGTGTCAGAAATAACGGCTAACCTTGAAGGAGCTTATTCCCAAGGTCGTAAAAACATGTTATGTCAAATAACGTATGGTATAACTTGGCGCATTCTTAATAATAATGAAGTTTATTTAGTTAAAAGAAACTAATAATCACAATAAATTTGGTTTCCTAAGTACTAAACTTATCAACTACTTAAAATTAGCCAATACATGAACCCGACATGATGTTTTAAAAAGACTTAGCGAACTACTGTTTTTTATTTCACTTGTTAGGCTGTTAAACATCTTCAGTGCTTTATAATAAAATGAATTTTGTGTGCTGCTTTTTGTATATTTTGGTAATCTGAAGTGGTCCTTTTGCCGAGTATTGTATTCATGCTGCTGACTATTGTATGTTAAATAATTACTCATATAATTTGGGAGTTTATTATTTATGCATTTATATACCAACGTGAGTGCCTTATATACAGTTCCTTGATTAACATTAAAAAAATTTTTTTGCTCAACATGGACTCGATACTGGTTAACCTGGAGCTTTGTAATAAAAGTCTGAGTGCTCGATTTTCTTGTACTTGAATCTTTTTAATGTCTTTGTATGTACACAAAAATAATATACTGCTGCAATAGTAAAAATATGGTTCTATAATCGTATGGTACAAAGATATTCTAGCTTTTAATGTAAATTTATTAGATATTCTTCCTAAGTAGCTAATGTTTGGACTCACCTTTTTAACTATATATTCCGTATTACTCGTAAATTTCAAACTATTATCTAAAATGACACCTAGATATTTAAATTTGTCCACTATCTCAACAACTGTGTTATCGATAACTATGTCTGGTGTAGGGTTTACCGAATTTCTATTTCCCAGTACCATAGCTTTTGTTTTCAATACATTCAAACATAATTTATTTTCTTTATACCAATTTCATATCGATACTAGTTCGGAGTTTAATGTTGCGATTACATCAGGTAAGTTATCTCCGGCAATTGATATTACTGTATCATCTGCAAATAGGTGCATATCACAAGATTTAACCTGTGAAGCAACATCGTTTATGTACAAATTAAATAAAACGTCCAAGAACAGAACCTTGTGGTACCCCTAAGCTGTTTATTAATTCACTTGACTCATTTTCCCCAATCCTAACCTTCTGTCTCCTGTTTGTTAAATAGTTTTCAAACCATTTCAATTCTTTTCCTCTGATTCCGTAAGTTTCCAATTTTTGTAGTAACTTTTGAGGACAAATTGTCTCGAAGGCTCTTTTCAAGTCTACAAAAACAGCAACTATCGTTTTACCGTCTTCTAATTCTCCTTTCCTATTTGCCAATACCAAATTTAGGGCCGTCTCGCATTAATGCTGAGCACGAAAACCTGACTGTTGGTCAGTAATAAATTGATTTTCATCCAAGTACTCACTGAGCTGTTGTTTAACAATAATTTCCAGTATTTGTTCTAGTTTTGGCAACATGTTAATAAGCCTCTTCGCATTTGGTGGTGTTCACAATTTTTTGTATTGGTATAATGGTACTTACTTTCCAAGAGTCAGGTACTATTCCTGTATTTAGTGACTCATTAATTGAATCTGTTATAAATTGTCCCACAACAGGTAATGCATCTTTTATTATCTTAATTGATATAGAATCTGTGCGGTTGGATTTTATTATCTTATTTACGACAGAAAAGAGGGGTTGAACACTAATTGTCTTAAAGTGGAATTTTTGTGTAGTGCGGTTTATTTTGGATTTGGTTGCCGGGGGTGTTAAAATTGATCTATTTATTTGATTGATGCTGTCAATAAAATATGTATTGAACTTGTCTACCTTGTCGCATTCTTCTGTAATTGCAACGTTATTAAAAACCACTTTCTTTTTTTTGGGGTTTGTTGTTACCTATTATTTTTCTTAGGATTCAATTTTTTTAGTCATTATGTACAATTTTGAGCTATTTATTAAAAATTATACTTTAATTACTCGAAAAGCGTAAGATTACATGTTACATTGATAAACAAAAAAAATACAAATCCATAAAACATGAAGATTGCAAAAATATGCGAAAATAGTTGCTCTAAATACAATTATGTAAAGGTAGGATTTTAAGGGGATTTTATCTAAAAAATGTGACTGCCGCTATTTTTTCAGTAAAAAAAGTTGATTTATTAAATTCTATTTACATTTATTACTATCCATTACTTTTTGTCTCTTTGATGGCATTTCTTCATCGTTAGATTCGATAAACCTTCCCGATTCTAGTAGATCTTCGAAATCTTCAAGACCATCACCGTCTTCGTCTCCAATATTATTTCCAGTCTGCATCGGTTCTTCATCCACAATTTCATCTGAATCACTAACTTCCTCGTAGTTTTTTTCTTCCACATTAGAGTATTTTTCAGAACAATGACAATTTGAGAATAAATTTGTTCATTTGAAACCATGTTTTCGTCAACCACATTTTAAACTGTTACATCCAGTTTCACAGCTGCAGCAAATAGTTTTGAGCAATATTTTCGGAATTAATACATTTTCTGTAAATTTGGGCATAATGCCACGTTGATGTTGCTTCCAGCGCCAATCTGTTGCTGTCAATTCGTTACCCAGCCAAGTTTGAAGCTGATAATATGCCCCGTAACAATGTTGTTCTGCTGTACCTTCTGTGGGTGGGAGATTTGCCAATATGAAAGTTGATTTAATTTTTGCCAATGATATTTTCGAAATCTTAATTGATCCAGTGTTATATTATCATTTTTACATTTATAAATAGATTTGATTAATTGTAATATTTTTTTTTCAATATCTCCTTGTTTGCGTTTTTTTTTAATGTTGACCACGTTTACACAAATTTTTATAGTCTAATAATGAATTTACCATACTTTTCTTTCCTTTTCCTGCAAATCCAGATGTTGTACCGCAACCAGAACGGCAATGCAGAAATTAAACGATGTTTTTGAAGGATTCATATTTGAAACATTAGACGTGAAAATGGATCTTTTAAATTTTCAGAACCTGGCTTGAGAAAATAAATGGCGTGATTATTTTAATTTCATTGATTCAAAAGGACCAAAAGATCAATATCTTCACCCACAACAATGACAGTTTTATTAGTATCTCTGGCAATAAATGCTAAATAAGTATCTACGCATATAATTTAAAGAAGATTCTACAATTTTCTCAAAATATTGTAGATGTCTTATTAAATATTGACTTCATGGAATCTTCGGTTTTTCGAGTAATTAAAGTATAAATTTTAATAAATAGCTCAAAAATGTACACAATGATTAAAAAAAATCGGTTTCGAGTTCTTTTCGTTTCCTTGCATATTTTGAGAACATTTACCACCCTCTTCAAAGTTCACTCTGTTCCACTTCCCGACCTCTGATCGCCCGTAAATTATTTTTCCTTTCATTTTTGTTATATTCTCTTCGTTTTTCAATGGGTTTCATTCTACTATTATTGTTTTCACTTTTTACCATTTTCAAAGGCTTTAGCACTGGTCTATATATATAATATAACCACTACTCTATAAATAAATACCATATTCCATAATCCACGCGGAGGAAACAGTTGAAACAGTTGCTAACAAAATATAAATACTAATAATTGACTGAAAATTACTAGCTGAAAACGCAAGATATTTCATAAAACACTGACCTGACCATATCTCGGAAATATCTCCCCTCAAAATACATTGGATACGGAGCAGTATATTCTGTATAACAATTAAGAAAATAAATGTCCAGTACATATTCTGCCGTGCGGATCAATTAAACCTAAAAATTTAAAACATAGTAAAGACTTCGAAAAAACATATGAAATTGCTTCTATCTTCGAAGGAAAAGCACAGCACATTCTTAAAGTCAACGTTTTAGCTTAGCACGGCAGAATTATACATACATACATATGTACAGGTATATGTCAATATACGAGGAAAAAATTGTGTTTAAAATTTACGTGCGCACAGCTGCTAGCACTGCTATTAACAATAGCCACTGCATGCTCGTATTATCCGACCATGTTATTGAGTTCATTTTAAGTCATGAAGACATACCTACATAAAGGATCAGAGCACGAGATGAGATACCAGCATTCCTCACACACAAAGCAGATCTGATCAGAACCGCTTTGCCATATGCCGCATGTATTTTCCATCAGAAGCGATGAACAGTTTCTTCTTTCTAGTCGAAGTAATATTTAACTAGCTGGATGGCGTATCAATCTATTTCTATTGTAAAGGCGTCATCTGCAAAATAAATTGCAAATCGTGGAATACATTCTACCATGCGACTATTAATTGACACCAATTCTAAATCCATACGTTCCATCCAATCTATTCATATGTTCATGTGGGGTTGTGCCAAAAAATAGTTATTAATGAATTTATTTGCATTTTCAATACATTATTGCTCCTTGCCTCATTCCTAAGATGATCGATTTAGGCCAAATGTTGATCAGTTTATGTGAAGTACTATATTTGAGATTTTAGTTTATTCGGGTGCCTGTAACCCCAAAATGTGTTTCCGTTTCAAGAAATAGGTGGTAGTCACATTTTGAGCAATTACAATACCTACATTATGCATTTGTAATAATTGCGATCGGCAAAAAAAGACTACGTGCTAGCATCCAGCGCCGGATTTAGGATTGAGGGGACCCTGGGCTGAAAAGTTGTGGGGTCTAGAAAAAAACGTAGCACTGGTCGTTACAGTAGGGTGACCAACGTACCGATTTTTGTGGGGCAGTCCCGAATTTTGATCACTTGTCCCGCCTGACGAAGCGTCCACAGTTTTGTCCCGATTTTTAAAATGTTGTAATGCTAAAGGCCGCAATTTTCAACACCTAGCCATCAAACTATAGATTTTGTTAGCATAGCAAAGTGTCCATAACTTACTCAAGACTGGACAGCTGTTTCTAAAAAAAAAATAGATGAAACGAAATTAAATGAAAATTTATTCGTTCTACTATTACATAACATTGTGGATTAATAACTATACACATTGTTAGGTGTATGTCAGAGTATTCTCCACATTGATACTTCCCTCTGTCTTCGCCTCGAGTGGTGAGAACTTCGTCCTCGGGCAGATATTTTCTATTTAATTTGAAAACATATTAACGTATTTAGTTAATGGAGAAAACAGTAAAAAATATTACATTGTTTAAAAAATCGTCTCTTTATTCCCTAGAAGAACAGAACTGCTGTACCTATACAGAAAAGGCAATCAGTCAGGATTCACAAAATTCTATAAAAAATCTTGTCGACAGACAACAAACTGCCTTGGACAGCTTCAAAGTCATCAACGCGATCTCCACCCGGAAATTAATTTGTTAAGACCCAGTTCTACCGCTCCCAAAACGCATTGTCGATTAGAGGTGTTATTTATTGTTAAAAGTTTATGAAATTTTCAGGGTAACTTCTTAGATATATAAGGATTTTGGCTGGAGGTAATTTTTTTTTTGCAAGATAAACATTAATTTTTCTACTACATTTTTGTTTTTTTTTTTTTCAAATATAAAACCCCCAGCCGGACTTACAATACAAAAACAGAGTTTTTATTTAAATACAATTTTAACCCAAACATTATATTTGTTCCGCTAATCGATAAAAGCGATATTTTTCAAAAGTGTATTTAGTTGCCTATATTACTGCTGTGCTGTGTAGACAGCAGAAGTGAGGAGTTTTAAACACCGCCTCTAATCACGCCACGCCCACTGCGATTTTTAGACTACAAGTTATGTACATTGACTGGCGAGACCAAGTTCTCGAATTTTAAATATTATTATGCCCTCAGTGAAACGGAGCGTTATTTTGTGAATCTGGACAGAATTAAAGTGTTTATTTTCTACTATTTTTCGGTTTGATTTTACTTTTTACTGTATCATACGCAGTATTATAAAGTATTGTAATCGTGCAAAAAAAAAAAATTGAGATTTTAGCGGAAATAGGTCTTTTTGGGTCCCCTGAACATTTTTGACCAAGGTCCAAAAAAATGTCTGTGTGTGTGTGTGTGTGTGTGTTTTTTTTGTGGAGACGATTCCGGGGAAACTACTGAAGGTATCGGGCCGAAAGTTCATATTTGGAAGTTTCATGACTAAACTTAGAGCTGAAAAGCTTTTGGTTCAAAAGGGCCCAAAGGAACTGGGTATTTACTCTTAGCATTTTGCAACGATTTTGCAAATGAGCCGCCATTTCTGTAATTTCGTCAAAATAGATAAATAATAAATTAAAGTAGAGGAAATTTTAGATAATTTATGTCTACAACATTTTTTGGTAAAATTAATAGTTTAGCTGCAGGAGTAAATTCTATTTGATCGAAATCGTGTCTGCATTAATAGTGGGTAGCCAGGATATTTGTTGTGTATTTGTGGTTGCGAAACGTCAAGTCAACACGCAAATGTATGGAAAATGCGATCAAACAGGCGCGCACGTACGCTATGTGAAACAATATTGGAACATCTTGGTGTTCAAAAGTCAATGTGTATTTCAAGTGCGGATAGCAATGTTGTTATGTTTTCGCGAATAAATGAAAGAAAGATTGTAAGACGGTATGTTAACCTTAAAACTTATTTGGAATATAGAGCATAATTCTTTATGATCTTTTGTAGTTAACACTGAAGACGTGGTAATACCTGTAAATATAGTATGCTAGAAGCCAATAAAATATAGTAATCACCAGAATCAACAATCTTTTTACTTTATCATACGTAGTATGACAAAGTATACTAATCGTGGCGAAATTTCTGTTTTAGATTTTAGCGGAGATATGTCCTATTGGGTCCCCTAAACATTTTTGAGCCGCTATTTTTCGTCAAGTCAAGTCAACACGCAAATGTATGGAAAATGCGATCAAACAGGCGCGCACGTACGCTATGTGAAACAATATTGGAACATCTTGGTGTTCAAAAGTCAATGTGTATTTCAAGTGCGGATAGCAATGTTGTTATGTTTTCGCGAATAAATGAAAGAAAGATTGTAAGACGGTATGTTAACCTTAAAACTTATTTGGAATATAGAGCATAATTCTTTATGATCTTTTGTAGTTAACACTGAAGACGTGGTAATACCTGTAAATATAGTATGCTAGAAGCCAATATAATATAGTAATCACCAGAATCAACAATCTTTTTACTTTATCATACGTAGTATGACAAAGTATACTAATCGTGGCGAAATTTCTGTTTTAGATTTTAGCGGAGATATGTCCTATTGGGTCCCCTAAACATTTTTGAGCCGCTATTTTTGGAATTTCGTCGAAATAGTTAAATAATAAATTAATGTAGAGGAAATTCTGAATAAGTTATGACTATGACAAATAAATATATAATAAATATATTTGATGCATGAGCGAATTCTATTTCATAAAGATCGCTCGTACTGCATTAAAACACTATAGTATTAAAACTAGTTAGCCAGGATTTGTCAGATATTGTGATTCTAATGATAATAGTAATATCTGTCGAGTTCTAGTAGTTTTATTTTAATGCAGACATGGCCGATCTCGATCAAATAGAATCTCATCCAGCTAAACTATTAATATATGGTATGATAAAGTCATGTGCCTGGCCACATCAGATTTTTTTAAGTGCTATAAATAGTATTTCTATGTAGCTTTGCTTTGGTTTTAGTACTATCAAAACAGGCAATAGATCAGAGATAGCTAGTTATCCACAAAATAATAATTTTGAAACATTATGAAACATTAGTAGTAATCATAACTGACAGTGATCAGTTTAATTTAATATTTTTAATTTTTAAATACCCGGAAATTTAAATCAACGTAAAAAATTTAACATTTTGAATTTTTATTTTAGAAGTTTGGATGCTGTGGGATGTATATAAATCGTTTGGGGTACTTTGGACTATGTATGTACTACGTTTTTTTTTGTCTTCGTGTGTCATTTTCGTTCGTTCGTTCGTTCGATATCTATCATGTTTATGGATGTATTGGGTCCTAATTGCTAGATTTTAATTAATTCATTTTTAAATTGAAGTCCATAATTCAACGATGTGTTCAACGATGAATTAATACATTTTTTGTCAATTTACTATACTGTATGTACCTATGTCACCCTGTTAAAAAGATTAAATATTATAATAGCGTGCGCGCTCTCTCTAAATTATAATAGCATCAATATATTTTGTTTTGCCGTCTGGCAGCCGCCAGCCAGCTGTATGCAGTCCGGGATGCATATGCGACCATGAAGAGTGAGAACACAGATTATATTGTAACTTGAGCGAAAGCGAAAGCGCCTTCGCGCGGCGACATACTGGCTGAGTATTTCCCGTTCGAATGTACTCGCGTCGACTATGCTCCGCCTTTGCCTGCTTCCTCTAAACCCCCAACCCCCCCCCCCCCCCCCCCCTTACCCTAAAACTATGGCCTGGTTGACGTTGGTGGGGGACAGGCTGACCACTCCCAGCAAAAAAAAAACATCGCAACCAAATATTTCGTTTCGAATTTGCGATGTTTTTAAAACGGAGCCTTAACGAGTGAGACTAGGAGCTCCTGAGTGAGTGAATGAATTGTATTTTATAGTCATGATGCTCAAAAAATAATGAGTAACCTATTTCAAACGATTCTAAAGTGTTTATTGTATTAGCAATTTAGTCAAACTGATTTTGATACATTTTAAATGTTGATCAATATTTATTTTTAATAAATAAAGTTATTATTATCGGATTTCAATTCAAATAAAAACAATCAGTTAATAAAATCTAGTTAAAATTTTAAAATAAAGCTTGAAGCTAACATATTTTTACAGATATTGTTCATAAATGTAAACAAAATCTGATGTGGCCAGGCACATGACATATTCATAATATATACAAAATTAATAGTTTAGGTGCATGAGATACTATTTGTTCGAGACCGGCCGTATTTGCATTAAAATAAAACTAGTTAGCCAGGGTAAAATCCTGGATAGATATTTTGATTCTATATAGGTTCTATATAGTAGGCATGGGAGTATCCAGCTCAAATCGGAAGGGCGGGGGTTGGGGCAGTCATATAAATTTACCTTGCTGTATGGGGGAAAGGTGCCCATCAGGTTGGTTCAAAAATGCCTTGCAAAATTTTTTGTGATAATAGAAAGCAACGATCCCCCTCAAATCGTTTCCAAATCCAAACAAGTGGGTTTTTTGTTGTAGAAATTTTGATTATTCACCGTACCTGTCGTGGCCTTAAATTTACTAGCTCTTGTCTAGTCGGTATTGATTTATGTATTCATTCGCTTTCTTGGTTTGTTTTTGTTTTATATTAGTTTTTAAAATGTACTGGTTTTCTTGATTTTTATTTGCATTGATTTCCATTTCATTTGATTCTCGTTGTTTCTGAGTACAATATGACTTCTCTCATACATTATATGTACCGAGACCAATAAAGTATAGTTTTGCATTTTCCCATGTCACGAAAAGTAAAGACTTTACATATGAAAAAATATGGGAAGAAGACATTCTTCAGATAATTGATCCTTCTAATCATTTCAGTCTAGTGGAATGTGTATAAACATTTGTCAGTTAATTTACATTTGTTTAAAGGAACTCTATTTGTTTAAATACCTAATTCGTTTTTCTCGAAAATCAGTATGAATTCTGTTGGAAATGTTGGAAATGGCAATTTATTATCCTACAGTAACATTTTTCATAAAAAAAATTCTTCCTGTTGTTTAAACAATCAATAATATTCATTTACACCTTTTTTCTGACACTGCTAGAAGTTAGCTTTTTTGAGAAATTAACTTATAAATTTCATGTTCGAGATATCTAATAAACCCACGTTTGTTTAAATTCTATTTGTTTAATCAATTGTTGTTAGTAATTCACCTAAAATTATTTTTCTAAATTGGTCTGGCTAACTGTTATTCTCAAGTGACATCATTTATATTTTGGGATAATTTCCATTGTTTAAATTCGTTTTCAATATCATTTATTCGAAAAAATATAAATGATTTGTAATCATTTTTTTCGGGAAATTGGGGGGTTACATTTGCTTTTAAAATATTAAACTTCCTAACGTCAACAAATTTTATTATTCACATTTCTTTCTCCATTTCTTATTCTGATTTCCTACCACTATGTGTTCAGGATAATATTGATTTTTTGCTGTCTCGAATCTCTTCCCTGTGCTCTAGTTTGATAAAATATTGAAAAGTCATATTATTTTATTATTCAAACAATGGTAGGTAATCATCCCAAAATATCCATAATGTCACTTGAGAATAACAGTAGGCAGGCCGATCTAAAAAATAACTATGCCAAACGCAAAAAAAAATAAAGAAATTGCTTGTTGTTTAAACGAAATTTTTACCCATATTTAATGTGGGTTTATCACATATAGGCCACATATATTAACATGAAATTTATAAGTTAATTTCACAAAAAACAAATTTTCTACTATAATTAGAAACAAAAGTTGAAAATGAATTATGATGATGTTTAAACAATAAGAACATTTTTTAAATGAATAATGTCACTCTAAGGAATACACTGCGCATTTTTAACTCAGAAAACAGAATTCAGACTGATTTTCGAGAAAAACGAATTACTTCAACAAATAGAAATTGTTTAAATAAATGGAAATTAACGACAATTTTTTTTTATAAACATTCCACTAGACGTATAGTAACGATTTCTATGAGGAAAAAAAAGAATTAAATGATTAGAACGGTAAATTTTCTGACGAATGTACATTCTTCCATACGGGTAGTTTTCAGGGCACTGTGAGGGAGGGTTGGGGGCATCAAATCCATATTTATATAATAGGTTAAATTCTTCCTTGGAAACTTCTCTGCAAGTCCTATAGCTTTAACATAAATTTTCCCAAACCCCGAACAATTATTATTCGAAAAATACCAAAAAAAGTGTTATTCCTCTGGTAGTTTGAGGTGTCGCGGCACCATTAAAAACCAGAATTTCGAAAAAAAAAACTTGTCTACTTTTTTTTTCGACTTGGAAACGATTTGGGGAGGATCGTTGCTTTCTACATAAAGTAAAAATAAATATAATAAAATATAATAATAAATAAAAATAACCACCCTAGTGTCCATAAGGGAAAGACTGCTATGTAATAAGCATAATACCAAAATACGGAACGGGGGTAGCTGCCCCCCTTGCCCCCCCCCCTGGATACGCCCATGATAGTAGGTATTGTCAAAACATCAACGTTTGGCACTACATAGTTGTCATTAGAATGACAATATCTGTCAAATCCTGACTAATTAGTTTTATATTAATGCAGACACGACCGATCTCGATCAAATAGAATTTGCTCATGAAGCTAAACTATTAGTTTTACCAAAAAATGTGATAGACATAAATTATGCAAAATTTCCTGTACTTTAATTCATTATTTAACTATTTTGACACAATGACAGTAATTGCGGGTCATTTGCTAAATCCTTGAGAAATGTTTTGAGTAAACATCCAGTTCCTTTGGACACTTTTGAACTGAAACCTTTTCAGCTGTAAGTTTAGTCACATACATTTAAATATGAAATTTCTTCACGATACTTCTAGTAGGTTCTCCGGAATCGTCACTACAAAAAACGGGTCCACACAGACATACAGACAAACATACACACACACAGAGAAATTTTTGTACCTTGGTCAAAATTGTTCAGGGGATCCAAAAGAACATCGCTAAAATCGCAAAACTTTTTTTCGACACGATTGCAATACTTTGTTGTAAAGAAGCGAAAATTTTACGACAATTGAAGAAAATAAACTACAAATAATGCCTTAACGCCAAAAGTACTTCAAAGTTCACAATGTTCAGGCGGCGGGAGTAAAACAGCTGGAAAAGATTGTCCAGGTACATTTTCTTAGCGTAATTAATGTTAGAAACAAAGTTTAGATCATAAAACTTCTTAAAATTAAAAGACCATTTTACGAGACGCCATCAGGGTGTAAATTTTAAATTGAATAACATTAAAAATTAAACCCACAACCTGGATTTGAACTGGACACCTTTCTGCGTGCAGCACGTTGTACAAATCTATGGTATGACATGTTATTTATGTTTATATACATATTCCAATTGATCATTATGGTATGTACATTAGGGTGACCAACTTTTTCATTTGCCAAATCGGGACGCTTGGGGATCGGGGTTGGGTTGGGTTAGTGGAAAACATTAAACAAAACGTACTGAAGTATAAAAAAGTAAATTTACAACAGCAAATATTTACTATGCCCTATAATATACGTTTTCACTTTCAATAAAAGAAAAGAAGCATAAGAAATAACATTATCAATCAAACAAGCATGGTTTAACTTTCACTAGTTAAAACAAAAAAAGAAACATATCACAACATAAATCAAACATGATTCTACAATTTTTACAAATTGTACCACGAGAACCTAACTTAAAACAACATTTTTATTACCTATGATAGTATTTTTTTAACTAAAAATAATTATTAACTAAGCTGTATGCAAATATTGAAACATACCTATATCAGGATAAATATGAAACAAAATATAATAAAATAAAGGTTCTTTAACTTTTACAAATTGCACTATTACTTAACTCTATTCTTCCCGTCTAGACGATCTCTTATTTTTTTTAAAACATTTTGTTCTCCTCTTCGTTCTTTACCACCAAAATTGGTATTTGTACTGTCTGCTGCAATGAATCCATAATTTTATTGGACAAATCTTCAGCCGTCTCGCGAATAATTTCGTAAACATTTAAAATATTTATTTGAATACGTTCTTGGATATCAAAATATCTAACCAGGAGAGGGAGTATTTTTATGTCTCTGGCTAGATGTGTCAGAAAATATTGTCACGAAATTGTATTTCCTCACATTTCTTTTCAACTCTTTCTGTGCTAGAGGATAAAACACATTTGTTATACTTGCTTCTGTGTTAGTTCGTACGAGAGACATCTTCTTTTCAAACATTTACAAAAGAAGTTTTGACGTGCAGTCTATTAATCGAAAATTGTGGTTGTGATACAGACAGTGGTAATGCACATATGCCTTCTTTGCAAGCCAAAATCTTTTCTGGTTCCCCTATTGTTACGTCTCTAAAACAAGTAGTTAATTTCGATGAACTTGCTACATCAAGGCATTTCTTCTGTTTATTCGATGTACGTTTTGCAATATCGTTCCAGCGACCTCCGCCGATGTAAAACTGCATTCTAGTTCAAAAAAGGAAATTGTTTTGTAAATTGTCACTGAACGTGCATTTGCGTTTTCTTTCTTTGTGTTCCATATTTTTGGAAGAAATTAATCTAGATAGAAGAAATCACAAGGTTAATTGAGAACAGAATAAAATAAATCGGTAACACATTTTTTTCTTTTTCATACCAAATTATTAGGGTCAATATATCTGTGATTTGTTATGGTGCATTTTATGAATACCAACAAATATGTAAAATAGACATCTGATAATAACAAAAATATGTTGTGTATTGTGTTGACTGATTCAATTTGAAAATCAAAGAATAAAAACGATCCAACGCGACCTGGCCGCTAAATCTTACCCCTCCCAAACGACTCCACAATAGACTCACATGCATTTTATTTAAGTCAGATTAGTTTTTTATTATAAGTAAACACAAGGACATAAATATGTTATAGGTAGACAACCCTTCTTTCAGATAATAATTGGGAATCTAATTTATGTTCATGGATATCATGAAAATTCGAATTGTATTACAAAATCCTGGACATAAGGATAAAATTTTCAAAAATCGGGACAAAATTCGGGACGTTTTACGAGTCGGGACGAGTTGTTAAAATTCGGGACTATCCCGCCCAACTCGGGACGGTTGGTCACCCTAATGTACATATGATCTTTTCAACTGTATTCTAGCCAAATGTAAAATAAAGTTAGAAATGAAAGAACACCTAGTTTTAACTTTATTTCCTTGAAGAATTCTTGCACTTGAGATAAACATGTCCTATTGAATATAAAACTTAATATATAAAAGTTGTTGACCATATTTTATTTATGCCCTACCCCCCGGATCTCAACGTCCTGCCCATAGAAATCATATTCGTAGAATGCTGATACCATATAACTTGGAGGAAGTATCGATCGTACTTGTTGACAGACAAAGAAAGATATCCCGGAGACAGTCAGCGCAAATGATAGACGTTTCGCTTTATTGTGTTTTGATTTTGAAGTTAACAAATAGAATAAAAGCCATCTCAGTACATACACTAAAGACGCTAACCTCACTTTTTCTTGCACGCAGCAAGTTATCAATTGGAACCATCAGCCCATGTTTTAAACTTAGACTAACAATTATGTTTCATTTAATAATAATAATTAATCACGTGCGTCATATGTCGCCTGCCCCGATTGTGTGCCTGCTGCAGCAAAACCAGCTTTACCTCGCGGTGGATGGTTTGGTGCTGATTTATTACCAATTGATAACTTGCTGTGTGCAAGAAAAAGTGAGGTTAGCGTCTGTAGAGGACTGAGAAGTTTTTTTAAGCGAAACGTAGAACGACTAAAACTGTTGTATCATTTGCTCTGACTGTCTCCGGGATGCATTTAGGCAGAATCTACCATTGATTAGCAATAGGCCAGAAATTACGGTCTCTCATTGGTTGTTGCTAATCGCTGGTACGTTTTGTACAAACGTTGCTAATCGCGGGTAGATTTTGTCGCCGCGGTAATAGATCATGTACTGTTGCCAATAGGGTGTATGATTTGCCTTGCCATTGCTAATGAGCGATATGTTTTGTCTACATACGTATTGCATCATCTTGTTTTGTGAGTTGTGCATAAGCGCATTTCTATATTATTTTTCGGGCGGCGTGGTCAGTGCCCTTTAATTATTATTATACGTGACACAATGAATACTGATTTGAAATTTCCCAAAAATTTTTGATATGAAGTGATGAATCAATCTGAAGGACAACAGTGTTATGAGCTGATATTACTTCTAGTAAAAAATGTATTGAGTGGATAGCAGAATTTTCTGCCGAAACTAATACTTCGTGGGTGTTGCGCAGCTCCAAGACAGCATCAAAGAGATAGTATGCAGGTAAGTAGGTATATTATTTTGTGTGACGACACATCGTTCCCCAATCCAACGACTCGCAGTGGATTCGTGACGGAAAATTTGCAATTAAATTCGTGTGAATAAATAATTTATATTTCACCCTGAATGTTGTTTAATAAATTTCATTTTGCCAAGCATAAAATTATAATATAAGGATGCACCTTTCAGGAGATTTTTTTTGTAGATTGGTTGAAAATTTTTATTTTTATTGGTGTTTAAAATTAGACGTTCAATTTTCATATATCCTAAAATTCTGAAAATATTAATCAATTTTTAGTTTTACTAAACTAATTTCTGCACTTAATATTTGACAATGAACTGACGAACATTGGTTTGGTTGGCGCAGATTCTGATGAACTCAGTATTTGGTATTCCTATAATGTAGAGATTTTAAATTTCAGAAGGCAGTACGTCTGCTACCATACGTCTTTTAATAAATCAAGATCCACTCAAAGATCATCAAAAAACCTAAACTGTGAGGTGTCAATTTCAATTCTTGTAAAAGTACAGACAAAATGGTTATAGTAATTAACAATTAAAGGTAAATAATATACCTACTCGGGATAAGTGTATAGGTATTTATAAAACTATACGTAAATACGACAATTTTAGGACTTACCAGCTATAATAACTATTAACAACATTCTTACTCATGCACTGAGCAATGCAGAGGCACTTGGTTATTTACCTCCTACTAACGAGCTTAGAAATGTTTTCAAAAAATACTTTAATGATGGCATAGGTGTTACGGAAACTTGTAATTTTCACAGTAATAAATTAGAGCTGGAAATGGACGAAGGTGATATCGCAAGTGCTTCTGTCAATCCAAAATACAGAACAGTAAAATATTGGTACACTGAATAGAGAAAAATTAATTTAGTCTCACGCACTAGTCTTGGGTCATTAGAGGTACCCATTTATTATGTATAGTTTCAGAAGTTTTCATCACCTGTATTTCTCTCATAAGCCACAGTACAACATGATGTGTATTAAAGCCGAATATATTTTTATTACGGATGTCCAAAATGTTTGAAACATTATCCCAAAATTTGTATCGCTCTGTAAAGTTGTGCTGGGTATAAAAACAATATTTAGAAAGAATGGAAGAAAGAATTATTGTAAACTAGACTTTGTCGGATAGTATATTTTGTATACCCCTTTCCTAGCTCATCTAATAAAAAAGATATTCGGTTTTAATGTTTTATACAGACCATGTTTGCGTTGCGCTTATAGGGGAATAATGCAAGCGATGCAAAACGTTTGAATCTATGTGTATTATGCGGTATTTAGATGTATAACTAGAGCTACTTATTTTACATATTTTTTGTTTTAAAATTGAAAGAAAAGGTCCCCGAGTATGAAACTTTAGGTGTCTCCTTGCACATTAACGAGGATCCATAGTGTGGTAATCATAACACCAATAATGAGAAGAGCTCACAATTAACCATGAACAAAAAACATTATAGGCAAAATATACCGCTGATTAGCAATGGCAAGACAAATCCTACCTCCTATTGGCAACAGTACATACGCAAATTACCGCGGCGGCATAATCTACCCGCGATTAGCAACGTTCGTACAAAACGTACCAGCGATTAGCAACAACCAATGAGAGACCGTAATTTATGGCCTATTGCTAATCAATGGTAGATTCTGCCTAAATGCCTCCGGGATATCCTTCTTTGTCTGATACCATATAGTAACAGTGCCCACTATACGACATCGCGCACCGAGAATTTACGTATGCGCACTGCGTAAATGCATTCGCGGCATATTCATGTCATTGCGAGTGTAGAAAAATTTACACATAAATCAAAACTTTTATTAAGATTTATTGGTCGGAGGTCAACTATTTGTCAAAGGCAACAATTTGGGGGTGGGGGTTAGGCCACGTAAAGTGATGCCGTTTTCTGACGTCAATATACCATCAAGTGGGTTTCAAGGTCAAAAATGTAGGAACCGCCAAATTAAAGGTGCCAATACGAAGTTACGGTTCTGTATTATCTGTTATTGACAAACGCGATATTTAGATGTCAAAGAACCGTATTTATTAATGATATTAATCACTAGGTTTGTTGTATTCATGACTGTAATAAAAGTTATATTACTACTACAATTATTTATCTTTTGGTTATATCCATTTGATGCCCCGCAGGTATTAACGCTCTACGCATACGCCACTTCTCATCTACCAACGTTCAATTGTCGGCGTTTATTTACTCCGCATCCTTAGCTATCGGCGTTCAAGTAATAAGATTTCTATGGTCCCGCCTTGGAGTATTAAAAAGTTGGTCAACCTACCTTAAAGAAATAAACACATTACTTGTTGACATGATTCTGCATTGTAAACACGTAAGCTCCAGTACAGGTTGTTACTTATTAATCTTATTATATATCCAGTACAGTACATTGAATTAGCTATTGTATTTATTTTACTAGTAGTATTTCTTGCAGCTGATTTTACTTGGAGCCACCTGTACAGTATTATTTTAAACCTATTTTTTTATTTTTTTGTATAATTTCATTTTAGTGGGGGCACCTTTTTGGTGGGGCATCTAGGCTGCTGCCCAGCCTGCCCTCCCGTAAATCAAGCGCTGCTAGGATCACTACGCCTTCGTGTAAGCGAGCAAATATACATGGCACTTCAAAAAAATTGTTTGCCTGCTAGAAGCGGAATAGGTCATCGTTGCTTTCGGTACGCAATAGCCTAATATGACTTTGATAAGTATGAACATCATTTTTAGGTATTTTCAGAGCTAACTGCTTGCGCGCAACAGGATGTTCTGTTATGTTGGCGAGAAAATAATCAAATCGATTAACTAAATTATAACACAATTAGCAGTTAAGCCGCATAAATACTTAAACATTGTAAAGTAGTGCAACTGATGGACTCATGCAGTTGAGTTGTACAATTTGTACATACGTTAAAGTTTGATTCTCTGACCGAGGAGATAATCAACCTTGAAGAGTTAGATAAAAAAAATATCAAAAGTACTTTGTCCTTTTTGTGAAGCAGAGTTTATTAAAGATTGCTTTTAGGGTATTGACTGATTTATCTGTACTCATAAAAGATATTGCATAAAGAGTATTTAATTTCACTTGCTACAAAATATAGTTACTAAGGGTCGATTTATTCACCTACCGCTAAGTGACCGGTAGCTAAACCACAACATAAGAAATAGGGCGACAAATGCACTTATCTGACACATAGCTATGCAAGACTATGCGTATTGCGTAGGTGACTGTACCGACCCTTATCTTAGTTATTACCTCAACCATTGTCGATGTTTTATTCTTGTTCTCCTAGCTTGTGCTAAAAGTTCATTACTTTTTATACCAGAAGACGTTTTTGTAACGCTACAGTATGGTGTTGTTCCTGCTTTTTAAAGCCCAGGCCGTTCTTCAGCTAGATGTTCCTTTTTAGTAGCCATTTTTTCAACCACTTAGCTCAGAATTGTTTAATTCGCCGCTTGTTAATCAATAAACATTACAACAATTGTCCTAACAACACTACTGATCGTCTGGCCACATTTCAGCGTACGTTTTCTACCGCATTCACCGGTCGACGATTTGTGTTTGACAGTTTGCACGTACTTACCTGTGCCGTCAAGCCACGTAGGAGTACCGTACAAACTAATCGTGCGGGCAAGATGCTGCCGTGAAGCCACCTGGTGTACCGTCTTACTTGCACAAACTATACCGTGTAGTCGATATCGTGTGGCCGAGGTTTAAGAGACCCAAAAAAGTAAAGATACGAAAATACTCATTACACAAAAATTAAATGCCATTTCTGGAAATTAATGATCAAACTTTCCAGTCTGATCAAACATACAACGTTCGAGGTTGTTTTGGGTCAGTTTTCTATGCGCGAAGGTAGTGATATAAACACACACAGTGACGCTACAAGTTGAGATAATTTGGAGAGAAGATAAGATTTTACAGGTAGGTACATTTGCAGAACCAGCAATCATAAAACAGTTGGCCTTCTGCTTCTAAATTTTGAGGAGTATAAGTGATACTCCACCAATAAATATCTTTTATTTTGATAATGTGTCCTTAAGGAAGTAACATAAATTAACGCAATTTTTAATTGCTAACGTGATGCTAACGTGATGACGGACAAACTTTTATGTTAACAAAATTGGCTTCAGAGTATGCTCTTATATAAGAATACAAAATGTTGAGTAATTTAGATTATGCAATAAACAAGAAACTGATAGTCTCGCCTTTTTTTGGTATACCTAGTGATCTGGATCACCGATCACTAGATATAACCATAAAAGTAAACAAACTTGATTGACAGTTTTAACTTTTTTCGTTTAATCTAGAGATCTAGTTAACCGACATCGTTACTCCTACAGTTTCTGAGATTTCATGCACATCGTGTTCCGTATGTATGTCTGTATGTATGTAGGCTTGGGTTGCTACCCGTCCTCATTTCACGACGATTGTCGAAATTTAATTATATATTTTTAGTTAAGTTTGACAGCTGGTGGCAACTGGTAAAATTATTTCAAATTGTGAAAACAACAGTAATCACATCATAAACCCATTTTATGTTTTACCGCTTTACATTTCAAGATTCTTTAAATTTCATTACATTGAGAAGAACAATCAAACAGTCAAGTTCGCCAATTATGCTTGTCTCGATGTTCTTGTGTTTGCTTCAAATATAAATCCTAAAATCTATTGTAAACAAGTATGATGTATCATTCGCATACGAAAAGCAAAACGAGAATATCAATATTAAATATGGCGAGTTCTAGATCTTCGTGTTTTTTTAATAAATGAAAACTATCATAGTTCAAAGTATTTTTTGACACCAAAAACTAGAAAGTATCAAAAGATTTGTTTAGTTAATTGATGAACAAAAAAAATATGCCCGTCTGTATTCAAGATGCTTTCATAGGCAAATCAGTCTGTGCAGTGCAAAACGCAAATCTGGCCGATTTCGTTGCGTTATACCAGTCAATTTCCTGAACCTCTACGATGTCATATAACAAGAATGGCCGACACCTCGAAGTTATTTACAATTATCTAACTGTATTTGATTCGTCTTTAGCAACGGGTACATTTATTACGATAGTTGTGTAGGCCTAGAAAGTCACCGGATCACAAGAAGTTTTGTCTCACATGGAAAAGAATCACTTTCTCGGCTTGATACACAATACGTTGATTGTGTATAGATATAGATAGTTAGGCATGGGTTAGTTGGGACCATGACATCCTGAGCGGCCGGGGTTTGAGCAAGATTCATTCTCAAATTATAACGTTTTTAACTATAATCGTGTAATGTTAGTATATTTTTAAACTTTCACAAGGTAAAACATAGTTACAAATTACAACGTAATTATGGAAGAATAGTATTCTTATTTATCATCTTTACTTATCGATGTTCATCCACGTGTCTACCACGCATTATAAAACTCAAATCGCGTGGTCCACCTGCTCCAGGTGCTTCAGTAACCCAACCCTTTCAATGATCATACCTGCCACGATTTCGAAACTAACTCTATACAAACGAAAGGTCCGTCGGTATGGGATAGAAATGACCACCGTGTATTTTATATTATCCTTTGACACACGTATGCAGTACGAGTATGAATAGCCAGAGGTAGAGCGTATACAACGTTTTACAAATAGTACCTTCACCTACTTGTGGTGGTTGACCGTAGTATACAAACGTGAACGATCTAAAACATTTCCGTACAGATAAATCTTATACAACACTCAACGTTATGCCTTGGAGGGCTGATAGGCCAACTCATGACTGACCAGAATATCTAAATATGACCTTAATGAAAAGTCGTTAGTTTTCGCGGTAAGTATAATCGCTTTTGTGAATTTGGTCAAAATCGTCACCTTAGATCAGTTTCTCGAGTGCCACAGCTACAAAATTCCATATTCTAAGATTCTAATTTTTTGTACGCAACCCTCAACAGTGCTGCTATTGACTACAGTCCAAATTGAATCTAATACTGCTATATATAGGCAAAACTGGGAGAGCTGAAGGTGATTCATCGCTTAAAATCGTATGAACCAAGATATGAACGTACCGCGTGACTTGGTTATTAGCTGTGTATATTAAGTTGCCTACTAGGTAGTTCGTTCAAGATGAATTATTAAAAATACTGTCATTTAATTGTGATAATTGTCCTATCTAATTTATATATCCATCATTAGCATGTTTAACAGAAGCAAAGTGAAAACATACCAACGAAAACATCTTGTTCACATCACACGTTCGCGCTCGAATTGGAGGTTAGGTTGCTACCGCTGTCATTCGTTCTTATGGTTCTAAGAACAGACGTACTTTTTTGTCTTGCCCATTTAAATTATACAGCAGACGTATGAAAAGTATGCTATTTCGTTTTAACACGCGTCAATATTTAGAAATATTCTGTAACGTATGTCTGAAATAACAGCTGAAATCTATGAGTAATCTTCAGCTCTCCCAGTTTTGCCTATATTTGGAAAATAAACAGTATATGCGCAACAAGTAAATAACGGAAATTGACAGCAAATAAATGTCGTAGGAAGTGTAAAACGGATTAAAAGATCTTCTTTTTAAGTCGCACATTCCTTAATTGTCCTTCGCTAACATTCCTTACATTTTACACCCTGTAGTATATAAGGCCGTTGTGCGGTTGACTCTTTAAAGAAAGAAACAACTTTTTTCTCTATGAAATCAGTATATATCACTACTCAGGATAGGCATTACTCATTATTATTGTCTTGTGTCGTCGTAGACTCCACTTCGCGTACAACAAGGATTAGCGTAAATTACCTTAATGAGACGTAATAACGTTTGAACAATGCAGAAAGGATTAACAGTGACTTGTCATAAGATGTCCGAACAAAGCAGGTTCGGAAAATGGAAGAAAATCAAATGGGAAGTGTTTATAAAGTGTGCAAATCGTAGGTGAATCAATCAGGTATGTTTTAGAAAATATGTTTGCTTGTACACTTGGAATACGGACACCAATCGCCGGTTCATGAAATTTCAAATTTGGAATTAAGCATCATAATTAATAATTACTGATTTATTGAATAACTTTACTGAAGAAGATATTTTTGAATTAAACTGGTTAGATGTTGTTCAATGTACAACAACATGTTTTGTTGAATAGTCTTCAAAATCTCACGTTTTAATAGAGATTTTGCTACGTATTTGCACCTTGCAGAAGGTAACATGCGTCAGTTTATGGGTCACCCGATGGACCAAATCTGGTCAATGATATTTTTATTTGCTTTACTAACAACAGTAATATATAGTCAGATATGGTTGTTTGTTGCTATCGCCATCTGGGTGGATGGCTAACTAAATCTTGAGGAACGATTATTATTATGGTCGAATAGTTATTATTTATTCGAGTTCTAGAAATAGAGTATATCTCTTTTTGTCATAAATACGCACACTAACATATACACCCGCTGTGTGTATGGCGACCCCCTGAATTCTGTATTTTGATGGTTCACGATAATGGTCCGACGATAAAACAAATTTTCAAAGTCGATCACTAGTGTTAAATTAATTAAATGATTTTGCGAAGAACGTGCGATTTTTATTTAATACTATATATCTTTCAGATATGAAGATGAGAGAAGATGATTTTCTTAGCACTTGGTTTGATTACTTAGTCCTGAAGATGCCGCTTGCAACAGAGCGCGAAACGTCGACTGGTTCAAAGTCCTCAACGCGGTTTCCACCCGGAAATCATTATATCAACAAAATAATCAAACATGTCAATTAAAAAACAGAATAATAATAAATAAATATTAGCATATAAATAGCAGTGACAAGTAGTGAGAGTTTAAACACATGGAACGTTAGTAGGAACTTCCTGCTGTGTTTTGGCTTCAATTTCGCTTAGAATACTATATTCACAAATCTATCAAAACTAGCATTCAGGTCACAGGTTAGTTGTTGAATTGGAATACAGCTTCTTGGTTCTTATCATAAACTATGTCTCGTAGACTTGACAAATTTTATTGGGACCATTGGGTTCAGTATTAAGTCATACAGTGACCGCCAATAGATCCACAGGCGGATAAAAGACTCTTAAAAAATTCCGATCTTCGTAAAAGGTTGACGCTTCGTCAAATTCAAAATAAAACCACCAATGTGTGCAAATACCGGACAGTTTCAGTATTACAGGAAACGTTAATAGTATAGTGGTAGACGAAAAGAGTGTGTTCAAATTGGAAATCAGAAGTTTACAGATGGGTTACCAATGCCCTGAGGGTTCGCTCTAAAAACACAAGTACGACACAGAAGGCGTTGGGATACAACTAAAAAGGACTGTCATAGTAAGTACAAAAGGTTGCTAGCTCAAACGGTCTAAAATCTTCTGTGAAAAGTAAGAGTTTCTTATTTACTATTTTTCTAAGAATTGAAAATATATCTGCGTTAGTTTGCATTACCAAAATGAACAGTATTTAAAACAAATATTAAAATAGCTAAGTACTTGCTTCTAACAAAAAATTAAATAAGTAAACAAACAAAATAAAATCAAGGAAATATCAATAGCTGATTCATAATAGTCATATACTCGTACCATTGAAAATTGCTTTAGTATTTATGAAGTAAAAGATACGAAGACATATATAGCATATATAGCGATGTCACGATAAGGATCCTGTTACTAGCGAAGTAAACAGAAAATGCACCTACGTGATTCGAAAGCTCCAGACTTTAAAATCGTCAGTGATGATGCTTTTATACAGAACTAGGCAAGGTATTTCCAAACTGGCCATAATACCTACAAACGAACGAACGAATGTACAATTTAATGTAATTGTTAATATCTATACTTCGCGCTACGGTTTATTGTGGCTTCATATTCCTCAGGATATTAAAGCAATATGATGCGATGAATCTTATACTGATAAAATTAAGTTGGCCGCATAGCTACTAATTAGATTGCGTTATTAATTTTATAGAATCTAGTAAATAGCAGTTTAGATAGATTATTAAACGCATAAAAAATCAGCTTTAATACAGACTATGAATTTTTTAAGAAGTTTTGAGTACATTTTTAAACGTTTCTGAAGGGTATATATTTCATTCGACCCTCACCAAATAATTTATGTGCTGGATGGCGGTCACCAGCTAAATTATATATTACACGAACAATAATTACAATAGATTCGTTTTTTAGAGGAGCTTACCTATAAGTTATTAATACCCATTAGCATTATCGGAAACTCGATTGCACAAATAAAATCAAAAGTGTTCTATTCTATAATTACATAATTAGGTTAGCAATATTTTATCTATGAATATCCGAAGACAACGTTAAATAAAACTGCTCAGGAAAAACTCGCAGCTTAGAATATCGTATTGGAATAATAGCATGTTAGGCAGGAAATAACTTATTATTTTAGTATACTTATTTGGAAAAGTAAAAATACAAATGCGCAAGTAGTGTACATTCTATACCTCACCATTGCTGCAGAAGCGGCTCTAGATTTGCTAAATATTTATTTAAAGTAAATCAACTTTACTTGATACACATTTTATAAGACGTCGCTACCCACCGATTGAACTAATATGGTCCATTTAAAATACTTAAACGTCATGGGTGTTATTGATAGTATTGCTACTAGGTACGTATCAGGATGATACTGTTGTGATACATAAATCTTTCTTACATATCAAATTGTTAAAAGAATATTGCTTTGAATTCTGACTTATTAGATCATCAACTAAATAATTATTGTTATAAACCTTGTTTTATCCTGAAGGTTCATAGATCGTCGTTCTTCTTTAAACATCTACAGGGTGTAAAATGTAAGGAATGTTAGCGAAGGATAATTAACAGATTGGACGACTTACCTGTAAGGAAGGACAATCGTAATTATCCGAGCTAACATTCTGAACATTTTACAACCCACCCTAGGTTCCCAACCCAATACGATCTATTCACTTATTGAGCACGCGACAATATAATGAGTAATGCCTAGCCCGAGAGGTGATATATACTGATGTCGTAGTGAAAAAAGTTGTTCCTTTCTTTAAAATTGTGAGTCAATGGCACAACGGTCTTATATACTACAGGGTGTAAAATGTTCGGAATGTTAGCTCGGATAATTACGATTGTCCTTCCTTACAGGTAAGTCGTCCAATATGTTAATATTTATTTGTATTTTGTTAATTTATAAATGAATACCCGTCACACTAATTTTACTAGTGTTTTCATTCAAATTTCTATTTATTGAGATAATTTGGCTTATTTTCCAGGAAAATAGCAATATCATTTTTGCTATAGTAAGACTTGGCAAGTGTTATAGCATTTTAAAAACTACACTAAATGGATAATCTTTTAATATAGTTGCCTGGTTCTCCTGGCATTTTCCATTAATTTAATTTAATTTAATATTTTTTTTACTGCCATGGGATCTAATTTGAGTCAGATACTTGCTCAGATAGTAATGGACACATTGCTAGATACGCGGATACCTAAATTAACTTTCAAGCTCCCTTTTATTAAGAAATTTGTTGATGACGTAAGCAGTAGATGCAGTACCAGAGAATAAAGAAGATGAGATTTTGAACATTTTCAATTTCCACCATTCAAGACTAAAATTCACCGTAGAAAGAGAATCTACCTTTTCTGTCCCTTTCCTTGACACCAGGGTTATATCAGACATCGGAACATCGGGTGTCTCACGGAACATGATGTACATGGGGATCTCGGAAACTGTAAGAGGTACGATGTCGGTTAAATAAGACAAAATTTGAGTAAGGACCCTTTTCAGAAAGTTTTTACTTTATTTTTATTTTAATTTAAAATGTTTGCATGGGTTACTAGATATTGTCACTTAGGGTCATCCGAAGCATCAAACATAATCGTCGCGAAGGTTTGTGATTTGGGAACCTTGTTCTGGAAATGTGCGATAAAACAACAAACATAAGTCGGCACCAGGAAGCTCGGGTATAACCTTGGAGAGCTCACTATAAAACTTTATACCATTTTGTATTGTAAGCAGACTTAGATCGGTATTAGTACTAAACTGTATTACACCAGTATGTAGTATGTAATCAGTCATTAGGTAATCATCGAGTTATCAACCAGTTTTCATCCAGTTAGTTATTAGGTAATCAGACCAATGTAAAAGTACAACTAAACAAATCGATTGTTTAGCCGTTGTGAGCGTATTTATTCCTTCGGGGAAAGAAAGGGTGGTTATCCACCAGGGTATGCACGAAGGGGTCCTTACCTTATATCAAAGGCACCACCGACAGGATCTCGAGAGTGTTGAGAAGGTGTGTGGTATCAAGACGATCTTCACAACACCGACGTGTAAATGTTCATTTCTACCTTAACTCAAGGACATAATCAATTTGGAAAATCAGGGTGTATATCAAAATTAGCAGTGCAGAGTGCAAAAAATCGTATGTAGCCCAGATTAACCGTCGTGTAAGTACGCGAATAGAATATAACAAATTGGCGGTGAGGCATAAATTAGTGACAAATTCATTGATGGCTCATAGAGTTAAAAGTAAGCATACAATTAGTAAGTGCTAAGGTAATTTCGAGATACCATTTACAATCGGTTCGTGCGGTACGGGAAGCAGTAGAGATTGCAAAAACCAAAGTCCAAAGTCATAAAACCAAAGGGTCAGTTTTGTTTTCTTTCGTTTTATTTGTCTGTATGTATGGAATGAAATCGAATTTGTCTATTTTTACAGGGTCGCCCACGACGAGCTGCCATTAGAAGTATATGGAGAACCAAATTAAATAAGAGATTTAAAATTTGAGGTTATATTGTTGGACACGATCGTCTTAATTAAAATATTTTCACCGGAAATAATGTCAACTTTTATATTTCAAATAAAACATCCTGTATTTTATCGCATTTTTGAAATCTTCATTAAATTTAAGATCAAGTTTATGTTAGATTCCCTTTACCTAACATGTGTCGTTTTAGAGATATTCATATTTTACATTAAAAAATCACAGCTGAACGGTTACTTTCAATTACTTATAAATTATCTCCTGTGGCCGTTAGAAAAAAGTTGTCCAGCAAAATTGTTGTGAAGGTAACGTATTATCGACACATCGATAGAACTCTTCTAATAGTTCAAATTATAAGATCAAAGGTGAATTCCAGAGAAGTACTAAAAGTCGATTTTTCAAATGGCAACCCTAACATATGAATACAATAATGTGGAAATTTTTAGACCAACTTTGTGTACAATGTCTTATACCTAAAATGTACTTGTACCTACTGAAATCGATTTTTTAACATCGCAGTAGAGATTGCAAACATTTGCCAAATCTTGATTGCTTTTGAAAACAGCTGAACAATTTGAAATAAACAGAACTTAATTAAACAAGTTTTTAGGTCATTTTTCATAATCATTAATTTAGTATTTATAAAATTATAAGCCTACAATAAAACACAATATTAAAAATAAAACATACATCGAAAAGTAAATAAAAAAGGTGCTTAATTCAATTTCAGTAACTCTTCAAAAACGTTGCCGTTTTCCGCTAAACATGCTTCAATTCTTTTTAACATATTTTTGTTAGTGGCGTCCCTGATAAAGTTAGCACATAACCCATTGAAAGCAGCTCGAGCTCTATCTTTCATGTTCTCCTCATCAGTTATTGGGTCTATAATAAAATCAGCGTTAAAAATTGAATCACAAAAACTCCCACCTAAACGATACTTTCTGTTGTACGTAGATCACGTGATTCTTGTGACGTCACACGATACTAGATGTCCAATCGGCCCATATGCTCTGTAAGCATCGGCATCGTCGCCGTTTGGTAATTGTTTTGTATAATGTGTTGTTTTCACATTTTCTACATAAATGTATAAATCCACAATGCAGGAATACGTCAATAATAACTCCGGATCAACTATTTGTAGCTGTTCCGCAAGATTTGAAACTGTGAAGACAGCGGTTGAGACTGGCTCGTAGGAATCCAAATGAAATAAATAGCGGCCAATAGCGAACAAGTGTTTTTTGTTGTGAAGATTACTTCGACATAAGTATCGTATTTTCGATCCAGGTATAATCTGACAGTTTAAGGTTAGGACTAACCTAACCTACAAAGGAGAAAGATATTTGTCGGGCAATTCCTTCATCGAAGAAAGCGACCGTAGACACGTGTTTCGGACTATTAGTCCTCATCAGTACGGTATAGCCAAGGAGCAAGATGGACACTCAATGGAAGAACACTCAAATGGCAACCCTAAGGGGCGTGACCATTGTCGCCAATTTGGTGCTTCAGTCCCAACATCTTCAGGATTCGAAGACAAGAAGTGACGTCTCGATGACACACATTGCTTAGTTCCGGAGAGTAAAAATAAGGATTATGTTAAAAGAAGAATCCCACCAGCAAAGCGTTAACCTTCGGTAGATTACCACTAACCGCTTTAACAAAGTTGTCTTCTATTGTTTATAAATTAACGTAGTAAATTCAAACGGGAAAAGCATAAGCGTACTAACGAATTACGTCACTGGAGACTGAGCCAATTACAGAGCGTTTTCAAGCACGTGATACGACGTGAATAAAATTTAATTTTAATTTTGGTTTTTAATTGAAATAATGCATATTTTTTGGGAATAGTAATAACACATAGTTTCCTTAAACTGTAATCTATTAGGATGACTATAATACAAGCGATATTTTTAATACAGTTTAATACTATTATACATTTTGTACATTTCTAATATGTACCTATGTCTTTGTTTCCAGTGAAACTATATTCACCGGACCAGAATCCAGCGTTCCAATCGATTACGCAAAGGTATGTGCATTATTATTATCATAATAATAGTTCTTACGCTATACCGCGCATGTACTTTGAGTTCAAAATTCCTTCCTCAAGTACTACGGACTCCAAATGAAACATCTAACCACTCATATTACCATTTTATATTTTGGCATTCCTACTTGTATCACTCCGGTATAGAAACAGGAAAAAAATCGAAATAAACACAAGCAACGTTAAAACGGAATTCCATCGTACGTGAGCTAAACAAAGGAAATAATACAATTGAGCAATATGGGATGCCTTAACGTAGATGGATAACACTAAACCTAAACCATAACTTCCGAAAGCTTGAAGGAAAAGCGATGGAAGTGTGTCGTCGCTTCGTCTTTTGTTATCTTTCTGTGTTCGATGACGGAAACGGTGACACGTATTTATAGACTCATATTGCTTCCTTTGTTTCTATCATGGCGAGAGTATTTCAGATACCATTAGCAATAGAATATAAAGGATGTTTTTATAAGAACTGGTGGAATATATCTCGTAGGATCAATACTTAACTGTGTTTAGATGTTTTAGACATTCATGCTTATGTGTATCAGCTTTAGACAAACGGATTTTGCCTAGCCAAAAGCTATTAAAATATATGAAAATAATATATAATTAATTATTATTCCTTTCAATTTAGTCCTTTGGATCAAAATATATTTCTTTTGCACAAAAACTTACGCTAAATTAAAATTAAGTGAAATAAATATATTATGATACAAGCAAAAGTTGCTTTTCTTTAGTGTAATATTTTAACGCTTTGATACAGACAGTCTAGGATAGTCCGCATCATATAGCCTTTTTTTTATTACCCATTCCTCAGAAAATATTCTCTATAAAAGTGGGAGGCTTGTATAAAACCAATACGGCAGTAGTCAAATGTGTAAATTTCGGTACCATATACCAAGCGATTCACAATACATGAATTTGTGATAAGAGTAAAGTGCCTTTATTTTCATTATTATCGCTAAACTTTATTTGGAAATGATGCTTAGAAGTAAAAATTATATTTAAATATGAAGTCACAGCCACCTATCTTGAAATTTATCTTTTTTGTTTTTTTTTTAATTCTTACTTTTATGACTAATATTAGTAAATGCCAGTGATACTAAATTGTTCGTTTTAATCTATTTTGTAGAAATGTTAATACATTTTTGATTATTTTGGTATGATAACTAATGTTTATTTAGAACTAGCGCCAAATTACTTATTTTCTTGATGCAAAGTTGGTATTTTACCCTGTAGATAATAATAGATCATACAATAACTAATACATGAGCGTTACTTACTTTTAATTCAATTAATATTAATGACTTTGGATATGTTTATAATAGTAGTTATCCATCTACAGAAAGGCGATTATCTCGATATTGCTGATATTTTCAATAAAAACACCCGGACAGCCAAGTTGCCCATTCAACCATTTCTAGGATAATAAGAAAATTCAAGCAGACTGGGTCTGTTGAAAATGTTGCATACGGTAGTCATGCATAGAACGACTTCAGTTCGACAAATTGCTTTTCATACCCAATCCAGCAAATCAACAGCACATAACATGGTAAAACTGAACAAACATCTCCTTTAAAAACATACGTAATTTACAAGTGCACTAAAGGAAAGACACTATATATGGCATCAGTACCATACCTATGACATCAGCCCTGATGCCATAGGTATGACTTTGCCATCTGGTTGAGGGGGAAATGGAAGAGGACAGATTGTTGTTTGTTAATATTCTATGCCTAGACGAGGCGACATTTACGTCAAATAGCACTGTTTTTTTTTTCACAAACTAGCCGACTTTTACGGTAGAATGCCGATATTAGTACCATTTTGAACAATCAATTATTTGGGCCCTTTTTTTGTTAAAATCTAAATGTAGATTTATATCTTCAGTTCCTGAACAGCGTGTTAAGACCTTTGTTAAACACCGTCAAGAACTTTTTAAACCAGAAATTAGGTTAGAAATTGTTAAATTTTACTTCTAAACAACATCTCAAGTAAAGTTTATCGATAATAATGAAGTCATACCATTTACCATATATAATGTTGATTTACTGCATTGGGTGTGAGAAGCAATTTGTCAAGCCGAAGTCGTTGTATGCTCGATTACCGCTTGTAACACTGACGTAAACTTGCTTCCTTATTGTCGTCAACATATTTTTATGTTTCTTAAAGAGATTTTCAACAGACCCAGTTGCTTGAATTTTCTGATATTACATATTACCTAATAAAATCTTACTTCAACGGCATTTTAGAGAAAAGTACCTTATAGGAAAACACCTGTAACACGTGCAGCAATACCCATCAATCGGTTAAGGCTCCCGTCTACAACCCCCAAAACGCGAAAATAACTCACGTCATAGTTATTGCACCAATCGTGAAATGCCCGCTACCATACGATTCTGAAGGTCCTTATGCAACTGCCATCGGAAAGAAATTTGATATGGACTACAAAAAATATAGAAATGCTTTCCGATCGCAGTTGCGTCTAGTTATTGTCTGCTGTAATACATTATAAAATATAATTAAATGTTAACTATTAAGTAAGAGTAGAAGTTAGTTCTCTAGACTTGCACTCTGGAGTATTGTACTGCATGTTTTTAGTGAGTTTACAATGTTTGCAATAGCGACGATTGTGACAGTACTATATCATCGACTAGAAAACTTCTAAAACACAGTCCAATTTGAATATTTGTACAAACAGAAAGCAATACATTCATTTCATTACACGTCAAATGTAATAAATACGAAATAAAAACACACATGTTTATAGTGGCGCACTGTACAGTGTACACCCTACCGTGTACACACTGTACAGTGTTCACTACTATGGACTGTATTTAATATTTATGTATTGAGCGAATTTTTTTTTGTGCTGAGTTACTTGGATCTTTATCGATTGATGAGATGAGATTTGCATACAATTCAATTTTCTGTTTATAATCTCTTATAGTACCTAGTAGCAAGTCAGTTATCTGCACTTCACCTTTTCTGTGCAAACTAAGCAATCACTCTATTCCTCATATTATATTCCTACAGCAAAAAACTTGTATCGCAGATTCCTCCAATTAAATTGCGTCGTCCAGTCCTTTGGCGTCATCTAAAACGGTTTTCGACGCCAGTCAGTGCTTCACAGTCTCAAACACTGAAATCATAATATGCATCGACCGAGTCGAACTCGACTTCAACCGATGCAATCCTCTGTTCTATAAGTCGGTGGATATCATGTGAACGAGTCGTTAGACTTCCGGTGGCCACCGCATTCCTACGCGCCTCCCAGCTTTTAATCGCAGCCAGAACCGCGACCGTCTACTCTACGACTCCAAAGAAACCCAAACACAACGGTCAACTATAACTACAATTTCCGTTCGTTCAATCGAAAGACTTCATTCGTAGATTCTAGCCGATACACTTCGTATTGTACTCATACTTTGCAAGTGGCAACTTTGGCCTTTGAAAGTGTCAGACAGCGTATGGGCTATTCTGTAATACGTACGTTAGTTTCAAACCAGCAATGTATGAACTTTGGCCACTAAATTTTATTTAGGATCGCACACCATGATACCAATATAATCACCTTCCTGGTTTTATTTCAGTTAGTTTCAGATGAAAGTTATTTGATTTCAAATGAACATTCGTATGATTTCTCACAAAAGGTAATTTTCCCTTGCTGTTTCTAAGCTTTGACGATATTAACGTTAAAAAGACGAAACGTTCGAATACGTCCATATTTTCCCATTGTAGCTGATTTGAACATGATATACAGTGTGTATCAGCCAAATGGAATAAATTCGATAATAAATAAATGGGGGCCTGTGTGAAAAAAAAAAACTCGAACACATCGATTGGTATTTGTAGTTGCGCATTTTTTTCAACAACAAGGTTTATACAGAGTTTGTCTTGCAACAGTGACCAATACCAACTTTCGTGTGTTAAATGCAACACCCTGTTTTTCTATTTTTGGATTCTTCAGCAAATTCTAGATTTGTCTTCTTAAGTCAGCTAACTCGAGCATAAGAAGTAGTCTTATGACGTCAGATCAGGTGATCGTGCTGACCATTCCATCGATCCTCGTCTGCCTATACACTAATTTGGAAATATTCGGTTGAGGTACTACCGGTCATTGAATCGGTAATGGGGCGGTGCCCCATCTTGTGGGTTTGCTGGATCAGGATCAGTTTGCTGGATTCTCTCATCCAGTGTGGATGAGAGAAGAACTTTCCTTAGCAATAGCTGGAATAGTGTATTTGAATTCACTCTACTTTGTAAATGGTGTGCTGGCGACGACTCTTTCAATATCATCGAATTCGGATGTTATTGATCGCAAATTTGAAATACCTGCTTCCTATTGCCGGAATCAGTGTGAGTCAGATGTCAAACGAGCAATCGAACTGCCTTTTAGCCAAATCATCGCGAACCCGTCACCTGGTCAGTCGCTCGTCAAGCTTTACGTATTCAGCAATATCAGATCAATAAATGTATGGATGAGTCGAAACTGATATCGCCATCTTATGCCCCCTTTGCATCCGACAAGACTTATATAACACACTTTTTGGATGTATATTTCTCGAGATATTTAGGTATCTCAATGTAAAACAACCACATTGCATAATGATGTATATTGCTAGGAGAAGAAGAAAAACGCACTTTATATTTGCAGAATATTGAACACTTCAAACATAAATATGTCATTACTAAAGAGACCTGATAATGCGGCTGATGCTTACTTGATGTTATCGCATCTGATAGTATAACACCTACGGTTTCGCGAGGACGCCGTCTGCAGATATTTTTGTATTGATAGTTTGTCTTAAAAAAGATGCCCAGCACATTTTTAATTATATTTTCAGTTCCTCAAGTAATGGTCTTAAGAAATCTCAATACTCGTGTCTTCCATATATAAAAGCTGTAGATAATTATTCGCTCTATAGCCAGAAAATTTTTCTATGCTTACAGAGTGCTCCATAACAAGTTACCAACACACTCTTATGTTTTTTAAATGGAACACTAGGTATATTATTGGATTTTTTGATAAACCGGTTTGTCCTACTTCTTGTGACATGAACTTGTATTAGGGTTTTATCAACTGTTTCAGATATATTGTAAAAATAATGTCAATAGCAAGATTTGTCCGGAATAATTGGAGGCTCGCCATGCTGGAAATTACTTTTATTTAGCATTTTAAATGGAATGTTTATGCGTTGTCATCGAATGCAAAATTTCAAGTCGATTGGGTCAATTTTCCAAATTTAGAAACGTTTTCTGAATTATGACATTTTTTCAATATATACATGACGTTACATTTAAAATTCTTAAAAAACTTATGTTCCCCATAGTAAACCTCTAATTATTCCGAACAAATCTTAATTTTGACATTAATTTTACAATTTCTCAGAAACAGTTGATAATAGACTAATAGAAGTTGATGTCACAACAATTAGGATAAAACTCTTTATGCAAATGTTTTCTGGCTATGGAGCGAATAAATATCTACAACTTGTATATATGAAAGAAACGTTTATTTCTATTTCTTAAGCACATTAATATGTTGGTTTCTAACGTGGGACCTGCATATAAAACGGTGTGTAATATTATTCAAAATCCCCATATAATGAGGTTATGTACTATCAACTAGCACCAAGTATATCGATAGAGGTGTCAAATATCGAGCCTTCCTAGAAATCTACTTCCGGAATTACCCGGTAGGATGCGCGAGGATATGAATTGATCGGTTTGGTTACAAAGTGATGATAGACAGAGAACATTGTGTAATTTAATTAGGTGTAGCATAAAATAACGAAAATTAATCATCACCACTTGAACGTGTGACTGACTAAGATTACATCAAAACATAACGTTTACCCCAATTCGCCCATTATGATATACTTCAGGCGAGGCGTTGTGAAAATCAGTACATTGAGGAACTGAAAATATAATTAAAAAATGTGCTGGGCATCTTTTTTTTAAACAATTTATAGTCTAATTAGAAATTAATATACCGAGATACCGTATCACACAGACTTACCGTAATGATGAAAATAATCAATGTTTAATGGTGATATACAGGCGGGATGTAAATTTTAATATAAATTAAAAATTACAGCCACAAATACAATGACCTTAATACATTAATTAAATTAAGGTCTGTTTTATAGTTTTTTGTACGATTACCTCGCGAATGGCAAGCGATGTCACATTTTTTGTTTTTCGTTTTATTTATAATGGAATTTTCCATACAAAAATCTCTGCAGGTTTTAGCTCCATGTGTTAGTTTAGGCGGTGTCCTCGCGCAACCCTAAGTACTGTACTATCAGTTGCGAGAGCATCAAGTAAGCAAGTAAGCTGCATTCTCAGGTCTCTTTAGTAATTACATATTTATGCTCGAGTTCTTCAATAATCTGCAATTATAAAGTGCATTTTTTTCTTCTGCTAGTATACATACATCATTATGCAATGTGGTTGTTTTAACTTGAGATACCTAAATATCTCGAGAAATATGCAACCAACGATAAAAGTGTGTTATATAAATCTTGTCGGATGCAAAGGGGCATACGATGGCAAAATCAGTTTTGACATTTATTGATCCGACATTGCTTGAAAATGTGAGGCTTGACGAGCAACTGTCCAGGTGACGGATTCGCGATCACTTGGCTAAATTGCAGTTCGATTGTTCCTTTGACATCTGACTCAAACTGATTCCACCAAGAGGAAGCAGGTATTTTAAATTTGCGATCAAAAAAATCCAAAGCGGTCCAGCATGACGGGTGCCCAGCATAGTACTCGGTTATAGCACAGGAGGTACGAAATCGCAATTACAATGGTCGGTGGATCTGTAGACGTCGTTCGATAAATTGGCCTGCCATATAAGAGAACGACTCGTGAAGATGTGCGTAATCGAATTATAAACGCTTGCACGCAGTTTGATGCAGAAACACTTGAGGTTGGCAGTCATCATTTCGAGTATTTACTTCAATAAGAAATTGCTCGAAACTAGCATCCCGAGGATGATAGGTAAGTGAACTCAAGTGAACTGAAAAAAAACAAGTTGCTTCTAGGTAGTGCTAGAAGCAGTTAATTTAACGACTGTTTCAATACCGAGTGTCAAAAAACAAATGAATTAGTTTAAAAACGCATCGTGCACAACTACCAAACCATTGCACCGCCATCTATGACCATACAAAAACCATGCTCGGACATCCGAGTTGCCGGTTTTATTGCGAGAAGCTCCTTTATTAAGCAGCAGAGTTTGTAACTACCGCGGAAGCCACAAACTTATAACGATAATAACTTTTAATACATTATTTTTTATCGTAAAATCATTATTGGCAAAAATGTTGGTTATTCCCATTTAAAAAACTAAAGTTAAGCCTTTGCTACCCACAAGCTTTATACAAGACGCTTTTGTCGTGGAACCATGCTTCTCATGCACACGAGTTTAATGGAAATAAATATATTCTATTCTATTCTATTCTATTCTCGAGATACTCACGTAGGTGTCCGCATTGTTTTAAACGTTTGTTACGTTGGTAACATTAGATCCGTCATATTACGATGCCCCTATCCGAGGAAACCTCTGGTTTACCGCTGTGACACCGCCGAACACATTCACGAAAAAGCCTGCACACATCTTTTGTGTGCAGGCTTAGTGAATCTTAGTGAATTCAAATCATGGCTTCTATTTTGGTTATGGTAGAAACTAAATATGTAATGAAAGTCTTGTATCCGGTTTTAGACAACTAAATTACTAGATAAAATCTGATGTGGCCAGGCACATGACTTTATCATGCTATTTATAAAATTAATAGTAAATGAGATTCTATTTGATCGAGATCGGTTGTATCTGCATTAAAATAAAGCTAGCTAGCCAGGATTTGACAGATAATAATAAATCTTTATTCACAGAAAGAAAAACAGTATACAAACTGAAAAACACAATACAAAATGAGCGAATAAAGATCGGTTAGACATGCAACTGCATAGAATGAACAATTGTGTGTGGCTTTAATTTAATGAGTACGCATACATCATATAATACTGATTGCGAAACCAGAACAAACAAAACATATCGGAAAACCATCCCTCCTTAGCACAAACTACACGAACCCATCAATACCCATCGAACAAATAAATTCCCTAGAATGGCTGCAAAACATACCTCTGTCCAACGAAAGTACACCCAACACGTTAACCCCCGTTTTTCTCAGATAAACCACAAACATATTACATATCTTTGGTGCAATACTCAGAAATGATCTCTGGACAATCGACTTGCTCACTCCATAAGGCAAACCCATATTGCCGCCCCCTGTAAATAGGAATGTGAATATGTACTTATCAACTCCGCATATGAGACCTTCAGTACAAAATGCAGGCAGAGCTGTCTTAGACTCATAAGGTATTAGTAATACAATATATTAATAAATACAATATATTAATACAATAAAAAGTGGTCGGATTCCTTAATTTTATTTTATTTTAGCAATCGCTACATGTTTTGTGTCCTACTGGGCACTTATTCAAGCGCTATAGGAAACAAGAAATAACTTACACAATTGACAACCAAATAAATCTCCAAAAGACTCAATTGTAAAAACTTACTTTTTGTCAGGCGCGGCCCGTGGAGAACATAAAACAACATACAAAGGTCACAAACAAAGATATATGACTGCAGAACAGATTTTTTTCGTAAAAATATCTATATACGATTGCCAAAACATCAGCGTTTGACACTATATACCTACTGACATTAGAATGAAACTTGGGCAAATCTTGGCTACTAGGATGCAGACACGACCGATCTCAATCAAATACAATTTGCTCATGCAGCTAAACTATTAATTTTACCAAAAAATGTCGTAGACATTAGTTATTCAAAATTTCCTCTACTTTAATTTATGATTTATTTTTTTTGACGATTTTACAGAAATAGCGGCTCAGTTGCAACATCCTTGAAAAATGGTTAAACACCCACTTCCTTTGGACCCATTTGAACCAAAAGCTTTTCAGCTCTAAGTTTGGTCATAAAACTTCTAAATATGAAGTTTCGTCCCGATAACTTTAGTAGTTTCTCCGGAATCGTGATCACAAAAAACGAGTACACACACACACACACACACACAGACCTTTTTTTGTACCTTGGTCAAATATGTTCAGGGGACCCAAAACGACATATTTCGCAAAAATATCAACAAAAAAAATTTCGGCACGATACAATACTTTACATACTACGTGTAATAAAGTAATAATTATATTTAGTAAACAGTGGAGTGGAATGGCATTTTTACTGTGGAGATTGGTTTTGATAATGGCCAGAGATTTGATTTAAATCCATATACTGTTGAAATGTAATAGGTGTTATGATTGTACAATGTTAAAATTTACTTGGTGTTTATAGATAACTTGGTTTTAGAAAATCTGGGCTAAAGAATTAATTCCAAACCAGTAAACCGATACCATAACTAGTTAAGTATTTTACTAATTTATATATTGTCCTTAATAATTGTCCACAATAATTCTCGCCTTCTTATGTATTTGAATAGTTTGCTGTCGGTCACAATTCCATAATCCCTCCATCGTAGATTTTATAAGTAGTACTGTGATAAAATACTTAAAGTTTTTAAAAAACATATTAAAATAACATAAAACTACGGACATTTTAGCCGGAGCAATAACGAACAGAGATGTTGTTGATTATAGAAGTAAAATGAACGTTGTCATCAGTTTTGTTTGAATTTTGTGTGTAAATAAAGAGGGGGGAAATGTTGTATATTTTGTAAATAGATGTCGCTATGATTGTATTGTAACTATTTACTGTAAGATGTCGTTGTATGGATGTATATATATGGGGGATTGGGGGTAAATAAATCCTTCTTGGTTTAGTAAGCAAACTCGACTTTTATTATTATCGATGTACCTAGCGAGTATATTGCAGTTTTTTTTCTCCAAATATCGTCAATAAAGGTTTATGATCGGTGAGAAGTTTAAATTTCCTTCCAAACAGAACTGATGACAACGTTCATTTTACTTCTATAATCAACAACATCGATTTCACTTTCCGATTTCGTCTATTAAACGAGTCGGCGGTCTCAGTTGACTTCGCCGCCGTAAATTAACTGTATTCATATCGGTAACATCGTCGTTTACACTAGCGGGATTGGTGAAATGTCCATCCGCCATAGGTAATAGTGGGACTGCCGTTCTTAATTGATTTACATGTCTTTTCCACACCATTCCTAATGATGGAACTTCCACCAAGTATACACAATTTCCTAATCTACTTTTAATTTTGCCCTTAATCCACAATAATGTTGGCATATTCCTAAAATCTTTAACTAAAACATTTTCTCCTATCCTAAATGATATACTCTTTCTCCCCTTAAAATTAATCACCTGTTTATTTTGATTAAGCTTGACTCTATCCTTTATTACATCATTTTCCATTTCCTTCTCATCGGGTAACATTCTATCAAAACGCGTTCGTAACGATCTACCAAACATGAGTTTCGCTGGGCTCGTTCCTGTGGTGCAATGGGGTGTGTTTCGATAATCAAACAAGAACCGACAAAGACTAAGATCTAAATCTACCTTGGCAAATAGTGCTTTTTGTAGGGCTATCTTAATAGTTTTTACTGTGTTTTCCGCTGCCCCATTAGATTGAGGGTGGTATGGTGGTGATGTTTTATGGATAATACCATTTTTTCTTAAAAATTCTTGAAAATTTTCAGCCGTAAAACTGGTTGCATTATCTGAGACAATATACTTTGGCAAACCAAATCTCGCAAATAAATGTCTTAAAGATGTTATTACCACCTGTGAACTTGTTGTTGTAGACTTAACAACCTCCACCCATTTAGAATACGCATCTACTATAATAAAGTAATATTTTCCTTGAAGAGGACCCAAAAAATCAACATGTAGTCTTTCCCACGGATTACGAGGCCATGCCCACACATTTAATTTGTTTTTGGGAGGGTTATTGAACATGCTACTACATGGTACACAATTTTTAGTCAATCTTTCAATGTCCGCATCCAACCCTGGCCACCAGAAATACGACTGTGCCAAAGACTTCATTTTGACTATCCCTTGATGAGTGGAATGCAACTGGTCCAAAATTAGATTTCTTAATTTTGAAGGAAGTATAATACGATGATACCATAATAAACCATTATTATTAACACTCAACTCCACTCGTCTATAAAAATACGGTTTAAATTTTTCGTCTTGCACAAATGTTGGCCAGCCATTCTGCACCCAATCTATAACTTTCATTAACACTGCATCCTTAACCGTTTCCTGCACAATTGCTTCAAAATTCAAATCCAATTCAGACATTTTATTAAAAAAATTACAATAGTCAATTTCGACATCCTTTTTGAAATGCTTTAAAGTTTCGCATGGCATCCTTGATAAACAGTCAGCTAAATTTTTATCAGATGGCACATACTCAATTTCATACTGGTAATTTGATAAAATTACGGCCCATCGTCTTAATCGGTTTGCCGTGAACTCTGGAATGCCTTTTTTTTCTCCAAATATCGTCAATAAAGGTTTATGATCGGTGAGAAGTTTAAATTTCCTTCCAAACAAATACTGATTGAATTTTAATACTCCAAAAATAATAGCTAACGCCTCCTTTTCAATTTGGGAATAATGCTTTTCAGTTTCTGACAATGTTCGTGATGCGAATGCTATGGGTCTGACAAATCCAGATTCAAATTCATGATTTAACACAGCACCAATACCGTATGCAGACGCATCTACCGTCAACTGCACTGGCAAGTTTTCATTAAAATGTACAAGTATGTCGGCCGAAACCAATAATTCTTTTATTTTCCTGAAAGAATATCGCAATCATTTGACCATGCCCATTTTTCATCCATTTTTAATAACTTATACAGTGGGTGTAAAACTACAGAAAGATTTTTAATAAATTTACCATAATAATTAATCATGCCTAGGAACGATTTTAACTGTGTCACATTTTTTGGTTCAGGAAATTTTTCAATAGCCTCGATCTTGTCTTTATTTGGATGCAGCCCGGCTGAATCAATGACATACCCCAAATACTCTACTTTATCTTCAAAAAACTGACATTTATCCTTATTTACTTTAAGTCCCACGCTACTAAGTTTTATTAATACCTTTTCTACATTATCTAAATGTTCCTTTTCATTCCTACCAGTGATCAAAATGTCGTCCACAAAAACAATAACACGAACCATACCTTGGAATAAAGATTCCATAATCTTTTGAAATTTGGCGGGCGCTGATGCCATGTAGTTTACGGCGGCGAAGTCAACTGAGACCGCCGACTCGTTTAATAGACGAAATCGGAAAGTGAAATCGATGTTGTTGATTATAGAAGTAAAATGAACGTTGTCATCAGTTTTCCGCCATATTTACCGCTTTTTCAAAACTCAATGATAATTCTTCTTCCAGGAATTTATCCAAAATGGGCCCTCGACCGAATCCACAAATGAATTTGTCTCGCATACTCATTTCTAACGTCTGCCCAAAGTCGCAGCTCACCGCCAAACTTCTGATTCTTGCGGCCCATTCTTTTACAGCCTCCGTGCACTCTCTCCGCGCTTCATAAAATTTAACTCGTTCCGCAAAAACCGATTTCTGTGGTGCGAAATACTTATCGAAATATCCTAACAGGTCGCTGTAGGTTTTTTCTTCTGGCAGCGATGGTGTGCACAAGTTAAATACCAGCCGGTACGCCTCTTCGTCCAACATGTTCAATAATACCGCTCTCCGCTTCTTATCCTCGCTGATATTATTGGCTTCAAAGTAGTTGTTCAGCCGCGCTTTATAGATTCGCCAGTCGGACACATTCAGTTGAAATTCTCGCAACTGACCCAACACGTGGTTGCTTTCGCTGTCCCCTGAGGATTTTTCCTTTGACATTTCTGTTTTTCACTTCTTCTACCCGTCGTAGATTCACTCGTCGCCAATGCAATATACTCGCTAGGTACATCGATAATAATAAAAGTCGAGTTTGCTTACTAAACCAAGAAGGATTTATTTACCCCCAATCCCCCATATATATACATCCATACAACGACATCTTACAGTAAATAGTTACAATACAATCATAGCGACATCTATTTACAAAATATACAACAAGTATCGAACTGGTTAATTAATAATAATGACAATCTTTATATAGAAGAAAGTGCTTATGTGCGCGTGATACGCCTAATTGTAGTCAGCATGACATAACACCTCCTTCCACAGGAATCGAAATCAGGGTGAACTTGTGAATTCTGCATTCCGATATTCGATTTTTTCGAGAAATACTTCTATCGGTGGTTTTTCGACGGATTTTGGAGTTGCCCTTGTAGGAATTATTGTTACTAAAACATGAATAGTTATAATTAATATTGAAATGGATATCAAAATGGTCAATATGTTCATTTTAGTGAAGTTGGATTCATTTCTTGGATTGTAGCTTAGCTGATATTAGATTAGATATTCATCTAATCTAATCTGATATTATTAGATTAGATATTCATCTGAAGCTCGATTGATTGAAGTTCATCTGATTTGACCTCACTCAATTTGACGGGATGTAACTATTTGTCCATATTTTTCTTGGGGATGTCGAAAACCAGTTTAGGGAGTTGGAGAACTTGAGTTATGTTGGATGTTGATTTGTAACTTCGTATTAAATGCTGGCCTATACTCATAGTGTAATCTTCATCCAGGGAAATCACGTAACTTCTATGGAGAGCTTGATATTGTCGGCTATCTTGACAGTGCCTGGTTACTATTGTTTTATGTGGAAATATTCCTATCCATTGATTTTCGTTGATCTTCTGTATACTATCATTGGTAAGTAATTAATAATTTTGCTTGTTTAATAAAAGGAATTTATTTTTGGGTATGAGTAGGTAAAATTATCTATTAGAATTGGTAATTTGTAATACAAATGTTTGTTTTTATTCTGGTACGTATGCCTTGATGTGAGTATGGTTCGTTCAATTTCTGGAATATTATGAGGTAGATTTCTGCTGGCAGTTTTGTTTTAGATAATGTATGCTGAATATGTAGTAGTTCTACTTTCAAATCTTCTGGTTCTATTATGGACGGGTGCATTTTTCCTAATTGTGCGAATTTGGCATATTCTATGTTGTCCATTATTCCCACTGTGCAACTTGTTGAAAGAATGAACTGGTTATAAATGTTAGTTACAAGGAGTATATTGTTAGCGGATGTATTTTCTAATGTTTGATTCTGCATCACTTCAGCAATATTATTTGTCCGATTTTTGAGTTTATCCTGATTTTCATTGATATTGGTTATAGCCATCGTAAAACTTTTTTTGTGTCCTGGTTGTTAGAAATGTTTGTAAGGACAGTGCTTTCTTGAATTTCTCTGTGGATGTTGTTAATTGTTGTAATTTGGCATTGTATTTTGATGCGTCTTGCTGGTCCAAGTTTCCAATGATAGATTTGAAGATTGTACCTAGTCTATCAATTAGGCCTCGTTTCTTCATAAATTGTTTTGGTATGATCTGTGGCAATTTTGCTTGCGCAGCTGTCAGTATATTTACCAACATCTTTTGATAAGTTGACATTCAGTATTCGTATGATGTTCCAAATTTAGTTGCCATCATCTTTGTTCTGAGGTCGTTGTAATTGTTGAACCAGTTATTAAGTTGTTGTTCTATCGGCTTTAAATCGCATGCCTTAATTAGTGTTTAATAATCTACCATTTTTTTCTACGTGCCCTGTTTTTACTGCTAAGAGTCCCGGATGATCGACTATTTTTTCTATAGCCATTATTCCTATTACGGGAGAGACGAGGATTCATTTGAAACAACGAATTAGTTTTTCAATATACTGAGCTGTTTTGTTGGTGTTATTTCTACAATGCCCACTACTTTGTTAGGTAATAGTTGTGTTATTTGATCTGAGCTATTGAACTTTGATATTGTTTTATTGCAATTGTTACTGTTCTTTATAATTTCTTTTCGGCAAATCATTTCGTCTCGTATTCTTCATTGGTCCCGTTCCGATTTTCTTTATGTTTATTTACGTACTTCTGGTCAAACTGCTTATTGTAAAATACATAAGAAAATAAATACGTAAGAGTTTCCATTTGCGGTATGTCTTAATGTAATGGCTAGTGTAAGTCCGGTTATTAAGTGAATTAGGTTGGGAATGGGTTGCTTGAAAGTTACCTTGACGGTTCTTTTTGAAAGAAATTTCTCGGTTATTCTAGTAGATTGCAAATTATTTGGTGTTATAAATTGGTGGTTAATTGTATGTATTTCATTTAGTTGTTTTATGGGTTTATTTTTTAATTCTTTGATTCTTTGAATTCGGAAGTGATTAACGACGGAATTCCGTGAAAAAGGAAAAAGTAAATTAGTGCGTCGGCATTGTGAATTGCGTTTTTACTACAGATGTTTATTGCTTGAACTAGTTTTGAAAAGGAATTCACGGCGGTTAAAATATTTTGTCTTCCTATTACAAATGTATCAACATGAAGACGTTCAAATGCTTTGTCAGCTGTTTCCATCAAAGCCATAGGAATGCGTAGATGTTGACGGTCGTACTGATGGCGTTTGCTTAATTTGCATCGTCCAATGTAGTCGGATATTCGGTCTTTCATGTTTTGCCATTACCCGCGATGGATTGTTTTGCGTTCGTGGTAATTTGATGTGTCGTTGTTTACTGTCAACGGCTTCATCTAGTATTGGAATACTTATTGCTGGTCCATCTTCTTGTAAGACGTCTAAGTCAGTTACAGATTGTTGATGATGGTATTTTAAACAAAATATCTTCTATTTGTCTGGTACTTGGCGAATTACGGTTTTTGGGTGTTACTTGGAAATTCTTGATTCTTTGTTTCAGTTCATCATCAATGTTGACTAATGACTGCTGTTGCGATGTTGTTGAGTGCATTCAGTTTTATTCTTGATATTTATATTTTTCTGCTTGCAGGGAAAGACTTCCAAAACTTTCCTCTCAAGTGACTAACGTATTAGCTAATTCTATACCTTTCTTTAATATCTTTAAATTTATTATTTCCTGTTGGACATTTTTATTTAACGAGACTTCTGTCACTTGTTGGGATCGGTTAGTACCTGAAATATGATAGATACCGTGTGCTTTCTCCCTTTGAATGGCCATGGGATGTTCTTCGTCTAAATGTGTATGGGTATGTCAGCAAATTTTCTTCGGAGAATTTGATATTTTAGGTCAATTTCAGCTTTAAAGTGTGGTGGAACATGATATGGTCTTGTTGCTGGCGTTTGAGTGTTTTGGAATCGAAGCGGTGAATTTAATAGTGGTCTGTGAGGGGTGTTGAAATTTGGTCTTGGTACCTCTGGTAGTTTAAACATGGGCGGTAAATTTTAAAATGTTGATGTTGATGCTAAAAGGTACCTAGTTCAGGGTTGAATTTTTGGTGCCGCATAGAATTATTCTAGTGCACTGAAGTTGTTAGTCCTATTTTGGGCATAGGCAAAATTTTCCTCCTCTATCACGAGACTCATTGCCTTTTCTAGGATATCTGGCAACCTTAACCTTATAGGTAAACTAAGACTAAGATGATTCTAGATCATCGTACAACTTTGTTTTGATGTTCCTGGTACTTATATCGTTTGCGACTAACCATAGTCGTGAAATTAAAAGGTTTCTAACGTCTTGAAGTCTGATTTCAAATTGGTATGGGTTTTCTCCCTTCTTTGGATGACATATCAGGTCACGAATTAAACAGTCGCGTTGATCGCCGAAATACTGTTATAGCAGCTTCTTGATTTGGCCCCATGTAGTTGCATCTTCTCTGTTTCCTACCAGGACCCCCCCCCCACATGAAGAAGGCCCTGCAGATTCCGTGATGCAAACCGCTACAATAGATTTCATGCTGAGACGAGTACTGCTAATATTGTAGGATTGCCGTCGTAAGTTGGAATAGCGTCGAGGAGTATACATTCGATACTCATTTTGGATGGTATTGGATCTTCGGGTAATTTTTCTTGAATGTTGGGGTATAAATAATATTGGGAACGTTGCTAAATTAAAGGATTCTATCATGTCATCCACCGAAAAGTTTAACCTAAGCGTGCACTTGTGTTGTTCATCGCCATCGTCGCGAAATTTTACTCTCAAATATGAAACTAAAGACATTTTACGACTTGTTACACAACTGCACCCATGAAGACTATAACACCATATCAAGGTTTAAAAAAAAAATACTAGTAATAGCCCAGACACAACATGAACAGAATGCCCGAAATACTGCAAAATCAAAAATCATTATTAAAAATCGAAATTTTCTTATAATTTTTTCGTAAATATCATTTGAATGGGATTTTGCGAATAATACTTTTGAGATTTTTAATGTTCATGATTCATCATTTGTTTTTAATGTTCATCATTCCGTATTTAGAGATTCTTAGTGATTCTGAACTCAACTGGTCAAAAGATTTAAGGGTTAATGAAAAATATGTTACAAATTGAAAATTGGTTTTCTCCCCAACCATTTTGAGGATTCTTTCACTTACTGGTAGCCTAAATCTTCAGAAGATGTACGGGTGAAGAATTTCAACTTCCATTTTGAGTATAGACAGGGTGTAAGAATGATGTTATGATTTTTGCCTGAACTTTGAAGTACTATATGGAGTTCCAGCTATAGCAAACTGGCAATAACTGGAATGACACATTAATATTTTTTGAACATATTGATTTTCGATTCAGTTAATAATAATAATAAATTATTAGTGTAATTTTAGTATTTATATGTTGTATCTAAATTATATTATCTAGGTTTCAAATATTTAATGAGATGTATCAGAGATTTTCAATAAATAATAATAATAATAATAATAATAATAATAATAATAATCCTGTCCGTACTACAAATATATACCGAACTCGGTCGAGGAGGGAGCTGAATACAGATTATACTGGGCTAGGAAGATATCAACGGATAAGACGATAATAAACAACATATCAGATATTGTATTAACCAACAAGAGAGAAAGAAAGACCTACATAATTGACATCGCCATCCCGAACGCTGACAACCTAGCGAAAACATCGACAGAAAAGGTGCGAAAATACCCTTGGCCATTGAAATAAAGAACATGTGGCAGCAAACCAAGGTAGAAATAGTACCAATTATAGTTTCAAACACAGGGGAAATACCGAAGAAGCTGAAGAAATCACTGGAGACCCTGAAAATTCCATGGGACCGTTTTAGATTACTGCAAAAAGCCGCCATTATCCAGACATGCAGTATAGTAAGAAAAGTGCTATCTAACACGTAATTGTCGAAAGTCGAAACCTTAATCCGCTGGTGCTAGCACCCCGGATTATGCAGATGAGATCCTCACCCACAAAAACCACGCCCGATCAACACGGCAGACCACCAATGGTAAAATAAATAATGATGTGACCGGTGACGCGTAGGAGACCGGGGGTGAGAGGAATGGTAAATAATAATAATACTAATAATACTAATAATAATGTGATATGGTAAATATTTCCCGGCCCATAAGGCTGTGAAAGTGCATAAGTCTTCATAATAATAATAATAATAATAATAATAATAATTATTATTATTATTCTCCCCACAATATATAAAATATTAACAAGCATTATTAGCAACAAGATCTACACACACCTGCTAGACAATAATCTCCTAGCGGAGGAACAGAAAGGGTGCAGCCGAGGATCCAGAGGATGTAAGGAGCAGTTGACAGTCGATGCCGTCATAACTGAAAATTGCACAGAAGAAAAATAACCCACTATATACTGCGTACATTGACTATCAGAAGGCGTTTGACAGTGTTCCCCACAGCTGGCTGTTGGAAACCCTACAAAATCACAAAATCGACGAACATCTCATAAGTTTTCTTGATTGTGCGATGAAGAGCTGGAAAACAACACTGATTTTGAATGCAGAAGAAAAAACACACAACTGCGGAAATATTTCCATCAAACGAGGAATCTTCCAGGGGGAATCCCTAACTGCCCTATGGTTCTGTCTGGCCATCAATCCTCTCTCAAATATACTAAACGAAGGCGGTAAAGGATACTCTCTATCGCAACATGAAATTGCCCACCTAATGTATATGGACGACATTAAAATCTTTTCGTCAACTGAAGCTGGCCTCCGACAACTGATAGCGGTCACACAGAAGTTCAGTGAAAACATAGGCATGACATTTGGGACAGATAAATGCAAAATGCACGCTATGAAGCGGGGAATGTGGCAGGAAATACAGGGATATGCTCTGCAGCAAGAGAAATTAGAGACTCTGCACCCGGGGGACGTTTACAAATACCTTGGATATTTACAAGCTAGAGGGATTGACCAGAAGCGAGCAAAAGACGAAACACGAGAAAAATTCTTGCAGCGTATGAAAAACATTCTGAAGACACACTTAACGGCTGCAAATAAAATCAAGGCAATAAATACATACGCTGCACCAGTACTGACTTATAGCTTTGGGGTATTGAACTGGACGGAAACCGAGCTGGACTCTTTAAACAGACTTTGTCGAACTGAGTCGACTAAACACCGAATTCACCACCCTAAAAGCGCGATTATAAGATTTCACTTGCCTCGAGATAAAGGAGGAAGAGGAGCAATGGACTTTAAGGCCCACCATGCAAAACAGGTCAAGGACTTGGCTGCATACTTCAGGGATAACGAGAACAAACGTTTGTGTGGAATGGTATGCCAGCAACAGTTTGCGAGGACTCCGCTTCGAAGGGCCAGTGAAATCCGTCAAAGTGACGACCAGGAGATAATAAATACCTGGAAAGGAAAGGCGCTACACGGAAGATATCCCACAAGGCTTGACAAACCGGAAAAAGATGGAGAAGCTTCGATCGCTTGGATCAAGGACGGATACTTGCACGCGGAGACTGAGGGCATGATGTTTGCTGTGCAGGATCAAGTGATGCCCACGAAGGTGTACAGAAGACGCATCATAGGCGAACGGATAGATGAAGAGTGTAGATTGTGCGGGTCAGAGAAGGAAACCGTGGACCACCTCACTGGAGGATGCAATGTGCTCGCCCCGCGTGAATACACGGAGAGGCACGATATGGTGGCGCGTGTGGTCCACCAAGAACTCCTACGTCAGCGACGGCAGGAGACAGAAAGAACTCCTTACTACAGATACACCCCAGAATCTGTAATTGATGAACCAACTTACAAGATTTACTGGGCTAGGTCAATAACAACGGATAAGCCGGTGAAGAACAACATACCGGACATTGTTGTAGTAGATAAAGTGACAAAGCATACACAGATAATAGACATAGCCATTCCAAACACTGATAACCTAGAAAAAACCAAAACGGAAAAAATACGAAAATATCTTCCCTTGGCAGCCGAAACAAAGACGCTATGGCAGCAAGAACGAGTTGATATCGTGCCGATCATATTATCAAACACAGGCGAGATACCAACCTCCCTACATCCCGCATTAGACAAACTGAAAATACCATGGGAAAAACATAAAATTATGCAGAAGGCCGTGATCATTCAAACATGCAGTATAGTCAGGAAAGTGCTATCAAACATACCATATACATGAAAAAAATATATATAAAACAAAACAAAAAATCTGATGTGGCCAGGCACATGACTTTATCATACAATATATACTTTAGCATACTTTAGCTGCATGAGAATCTATTACATTGAGATAAATCGTAGGTATTGTCAAAGCATCAGCATTTGACACTACCTACACTTCGTCATTAGAATAAGAGTTATTTATGTCAGTGCCGAAAGTACGGAATAGCGCGATGAGCGGTGATGCGGCGCGTCACCGAACGCGGAGCGTCGCCGTCGCATGTGAGCGAGTCGCGCTATCTAGTTTTCGGCAGGAGTGACATCAACGGTTATTGTGTTGCTTTTTGACAAACATGTATTTAAAAAAAAAATAAAAAATGGTTATATTTCTGTATAGGAAATGTTAGGTTGTTACCACTTCTAGGAAACGTCAAGTTTAAAAAGCTAATTCAAATTCTGACAGATTTATATTTGTTCATGACACTGTAGATGTCACATCCGTACCAATATACTAAAATAAAACTACAGTCATCGCTATACTTTATTTATAATTTTCTCAATTTATCGTTTTTAGAATTAGATATAAAGACGGGTTGATATTTCTTATCAACAAACAATCAAATTGACGATCTTATTGTATTTGAAATTTGTTTTGTACTTTGCCGCACTAGAGCGGCAACGTTCCATAGCGGTTCTCCAACCTCTGATGAAATCAGCTGTTTTCGAGTGTGACAGCACAAAAAAAATATTGTCAAAATTCTGGCTACTATGTACTTTCATATCAATGCAGTTACGACCGATCTCGATCAAATAGAATTTGCTCTTGCAGCTTATAATTTTACCAAAAAATTTCATAGGGATAAATTATTCAAAATTTCCTCTACTTTAATTTATTATTTAACTATTTTGACGAAATTACAGAAATGGCGGCTCATTTGCAAAATCCTTGAAAAAGGCTTGGAACAAACTACCAGTTCCTTTGGACCCTTTTAAACCAAAAGCTTTTCAGCTCTAAGTTAGATCATGAAACTTCTAAATATGAACTTTCGTCCCGATACCTTTAGTAGTTTCTCCGGAATCGTCGCCACAAAAATCGTTTACACACACACAGACACACACACACACACAGACATTTTTTGTACCTTGGTCAAAAATGTTCAGGGGGCCCAAAGAGACCTATTTCCGCTAAAATCTCAAAATTTTTTTTCGGCACGATTACAATACTTTACATACTGCGTATGATAAAGTAAAAATAAAAATTAAAAAAAAAAAAAACAACAACAATCTGAACCTTACCATAAGCGCGTTAAATTAAAAGAAATACCTAATGCTAAATATCGTCCGAGCCCAAACCCATGGTTGATACACCCGGTTTGGGTAAATGTTTCCCTGACTTGTCAGGAGAAGTGCAAAAACTCGATAAGAATAATAATAATAATAATATCTTTGTTTGTAAAGGCCACAACAAGAACAGTAGGTAATAATAAAATGACACGATTTCTCTAGTTGATTTTCTCTAGAGCCGATTAACTGGTTTTGATGATTTTCTATTCAACTGTGAGTCGATTCATCAGTTTTAAACATATACGGGGAGAAAGAATTAGTCGGTATACATTTTTTTTTTACTTTATCATACGCAGTATGCTAAAGTATTGTAATCATGCCGAAAAAAAAAATTGAGATTTTAGCGGAAGTAGGTCTTTTTGGGTCCCCTGAACATTTTTGACCAAGGTACAAAAAAATGTCTGTGTGTGTGTGTATGTGTGTGTGTGTGTGTGTCTGTGTGTATGTGTGTAAACGATTTTTGTGGCGACGATTCCGGAGAAACTACAAAAGGCACCGGGACGAAAGTTCATATTTAGAAGTTTCATGACCTAACTTAGAGCTAAAAAGCTTTTGGTTTAAAAGGGTCCAATTTCAAATAAAATAAGATCACCAATTTGATTGTTTGTTGATAAGAAACAGCAACCTGTCTTTATATCTAATTCTAAAAGCGATAAATTGAGAAAATTGTAAATAAAGTATAGCGATGAGTGTAGTTTTATTTTAGTATGTTGGTACGGATGTGACATCTACAGTGTCATGAACAAATATGAATCTGTCAGAATTTGAAGTAAACTTGAAGTTTCGTCAAAGTAGTACCAACCTAAAATTTCCTATACAGGAATATAGCAATTTTTTATTTATTTATTTCTAAATACATGTTTCTCAAAAAGCAACACAATAAACGTTGATGTCACTCCTCCCAAAAAACAAGATAGCGCGAGTCGCTCACGTGCGACGGCGACGCTTCGCCTTCGGCGCCGCATCACCGCTCGTCGCGCTATTCCGTACTTTCGGCACTTGTGACATAAAGAACTATTATTCTAATGACGTAGTGTAGGTAGTGTCAAGTGCTGATGCTTTGACAATACCTACGATTTATCTCAATAAAATAGATTCTCATGCAGCTAAACTATTGATTTTATATATTGTATGATAAAGTCATGTGCCTGGCCACATCAGATTTTTTACAACAAAATATTAAAAATTGATTATTTTTAAATATTTTTGTTAATATCATTTGAATGGGGGTTTCAAATTAAAAGCGTACTGTAGTAACTGTTTTTAATCATGAAAGGTGAAGGTGTAGTCAAGCTTATAAGCTATTTTGTATAAACTCAAAGGAAAATGGTTATTACGTAAAGTCGTACGTAATGTAGTATCAACTAAAGAAGCGAATGATAATTAATCCAGGTGAGGATAAACTTTTGGAAAAAAAACACCTCCCACCTAGATTTGAACCAGTAACCCTCCATTATCCCTCACCTGGATTTAATTATCATTCTCTTCTTTAGTTGATGTTATTTTCTATGATTTTCGTTAAATTGTAAAAAACTAACATTATTTTTTAATATTCATGGTACCTTTCTTAGGTAATTCTAAGTTGCAATTGAAAAATGTTTGATAAAAAATCCGTATTGAATTTTTATTTAGTTTGTTGACTCCAAACGTGTGTTCGCTTGCGCACGCATAGATAAATGCAAAATATTGATTTGAGGCATCAAACATATCAAAAATTAACATACGAATTAACTACGAAATGAGTTTAACACGGTATTAGCAACATGGTATAAGAACCATTAAAATGAAAAATTATCAAAAGAGACAAAAAACTGTTTTACCAGTTAATCACTTTTTGAGTCTTTTTTGTATGCGGCCCGCCGAAGTTCGGATCAGAATTTTGTGGCCGGCGTCCACAAATGAGTTTGACACCACTGAGAGTTTGATTTTAGCTCACGGCTGTGTGGATTGTGGAGCGGTGGTTAAAGAGAGTTTGATCCTCAACCACAGCGATGTTGGTTGGTCTCCGATGGTCGAAGAGAGTTTGATCTTAAATTACGAAATCCTGGTTTTGTAGGTATTCAATAAATCCTCGAAACGAACGGAATTAGAGACTTTTATCTTCTTCCTTTGGATGTTCTACCGACTGCGCCACTTAAGTGTATGATAAAACCTGAAAGTTTTAAAAATAACTTTATTAAAAATAACAAAACTACGGCGATTTTATCCGCAGCAATGACGAACAGAGTTTCGGCATCGAACATATACTGGTTAATTAATAATAATGACAATCTTTTATATAGAGCAAAGTGCTTATGTACATATACATTAATTGTGCTTATTAGTATTAGTGCGTAGTATTTTAGTAATTGCACGATTAGTAGTACGCCTAATTGTAAAGCTGTTTAGGTAAAGGGTCCTGTAGTCAGCAAGACGTGACACGTGCCTCAACTCGTACTCAAGGTCATTCATTATGAGGGTGCACACGTGGCCAACTTTATACCTATGACTGGAGAGAGCAGATGTTCATGGATTTAAGGGCGGACGGAATAAGGTTCTAACGGATAAGGTAACATCCCGCATGTGTTACTGACCTCCAGTGGTGGATTCTATTGACAATTGGTAGGATCGTCTAGCGACCCTAGCGTGACCTACCAATGCATACCAACAATAAAATTAGTGTGGCACAGCTGAACAATTATTTGACATTATGTGGGTTTGTGTTTATGGACTACGTTGGGAAATATTTTAATTTTGATGTTTTTACTTTATCATACGCAGTATGATGAAGTATTTTAATCGTGCCGAAAAAAAATTGAGTTTTTAGCGGAAATAGGTCTTTTTGGGTCACCTGAACATTTTTGACCAAGGTACAAAAAAATGTCTGTGTGTGTGTGTAAACGATTTTTGTGGCGACGATTCCGGAGAAACTACTAAATGTATCGGAACGAAAGTTCATATTTAGAAGTTTCATGACCTAACTTAGAGCTGAAAAGCTTTTGGTTCAAAAGGGTCCAAAGGAACTGGCTGTTTCCTCTAAGCATTTTTCAAGGATTTTGCAAATGAGCTGCCATTTCTGTAATTTCGTCAAAATAGCTAAATAATAAATTAAAGTAGAGGAAATTCTGAATAATTTATGCCTATGATATTTTTTGGTAAAATTAATAGTTTAGCTTCAAGGGCAAATTCTATTTGATCGAGATCGGTCGCATCTGCATTGATATGAAACTACATAGTAGCCTGGATTTGACAAATATTTTTTTGTGCTGTCACCACAGTAATGTCTATGGCTGTCACACTCGAAAACAGCTGATTTCATCAGAGGTTGGAGAACCGCTATGGAACGTTGCCGCTCTAGTGCGGCAATGTACAAAATACTAAATTCAAATAAAATAAGATCACCAATTTGATTGTTTGTTGATAAGAAATATCAACCCGTTGTTATATCTAATTGTAAAAACGATAAATTGAGAATATTGTAAATAAAGTATAGCGATGAGTGTAGTTATATTTTAGTATGTTGGTACGGATGTGACATCTACAGTGTCATGAACGAATATAAATCTGTCAGAATTTATATTAGCTTTTTAAACTTGACGTTTCGTAAAAGCGGTATCAACCTAACATTTCCTATAGAGAAATATAACGTTTTTAATTTTTTTAGTATACGTATTTGTCAAAAACGTTGATGTCACTCCTGCCGAAAACTACATAGCGCGACTCGCACACATGCGACGGCGACGCGCGGTCACGCGCCGCATCACCGTACTTACCGCGCTATTCCGTACTTTCGGCACTTGTGAGATAAATAACTATTATTCTGATGACAGTACGTAGTGTCAAATGCTGATGCTTTGACAATACCTACTATTGATACTATTGACTATCCTAATATCTGTCAAATCCCGGCTAACTAGTTTAATTTTAATGCAGACACGATTTATCTCAATCAAATAGATTCGCATGCAGCTAAACTATTAATTTTATATTTTGTATGATAAAGTCATGTGCCTGGTCACATCAGATTTTTAATTTTGTTGTGGTGGTCGGATAGTTAGTACAAAATGTTGAATTAAGCTAATAAAATAGAAGGATGATGTTGCAATCGTGTCTATTGAGTGGGTTCTCAAAGATTAAGCATGGATTTAATACCCTGCGGGAAGTGGAAAAGTGATGATGTAAGCATAGAAAATACATTTTATAAGGTCAAAAGTAGCGATCAAGATAACATCATGAACGAATATCATGAAGGTATTACCGTTTAAGGACATTGTAGAGGGCACTGTCAGCAGTTTTTTTTTCTCTCACGTTTTGGACAGTGATTTCAAACATTTCTTTATCTCACACAAAAACATGACCAAACATTTTTGGAAACCGTTGTTAAAAAAATGTTGGTAAAATAGTAAGATTATGTAAAATTCTAATATACATATTTAATTTCGCTTCTGGCATTCGTAACATGCAATTTAAATACATTTATTGCATTTGGTGCATGTGTAATATTATTGCACCAACTACAAATTACAAACTTCTTTTTCATAATGTATGTAGTTATGATTTTCTTGTATTGTTCCTGTAAAGATAATATTTTTATAAGATAAACATAACTTATTTGACATTATTGTACCTATAGGAAATTTCTAGCTCTTTTATATCCTAAGAAATATCCTAATCAAAAACAAAGTTGAGCGCTGTTTTTTACTTTATCATACGCAGTATGATAAAGTATTGTAATCGTGCGGCAAAAAAATGAGATTTTAGCGGTCTTTTTGGGTTACCTGATCATTTTTGTCCAAGGTACAACAAAATTTCTCTGTGTGTATGTCTGTGTGTGTGTATGCCTGTGTGTACCCGATTTTTGTGGCGACGATTCCGGAGAAACTACTAAAGGTATCAGGGCGAAAGTTCCTATTTAGAAGTTTTATGACCAAACTTCGAGCTGAAAAGGTTTTGGTTCAAAATGGTCCAAAGGAACTGGATGTTTCCCCTAAGTATTTTTCAAAGATGTTGCAAATGAGCTGCCATTTCTGTAATTTTGTCAAAATAGTTAAATAATAAATTAAAGTAGAGGAAATTTTGTGTAATCCATGTCTATGAAGTTTTTTGGTAAATTTAATATTTTAGCTGTATGAGCAAATTCTATATGATCGAGATCGTATCTGCATTAAAACGACATAGTTAGCCAGGATTTGTCAAACGCCGATTTTTTGACAATGCCTACTGTCAATATTGTCAAAATATCTGTCAAATCCTTACTATTATTGTTATTTTAATGCAGACACGATCGATCTCGATCAAATAGAATCTCATGCAGCTACTATTAATTTTATATATTGTATGATAAAGTAACGTGCCTGGCCACATCAGATTTTTTTATACTACGTAAGGATTCTTTGTATAGCACTATAGTCTAGAAGTGCCGGATTGTTGGCCAACAGTCGAACTATCAACTTTTTCATTCAGTTAAATTATGTATCCTATATGAAAGTAAACGGGTTAATTCATTTAAAACCCGTTGAATTGATGCGCCATTACAGCGCAGTAATAAATAAAAGTGGCGCGTCGCTTGGTGCGCTGCTACTGAACTATAACTAACAAACACGTTTCTTCTCGGGGTACGTATTTTATATTTGTAGTAAATATGTATCAAGAATAATTTTATTTAACCGCATTTATAGAAGACACAGAAGAATAACCTATTGTTTCGTTAGACATTAAAAACAATGCACTAGTTTGCATATATTGTAGCTTATATAGTCTTGCCAATCTTTATCTACAAGTTAACTTTATATTTTTTTCGCGTTACCCGTAATTAATTATTTTCAGTAGCATAACGTTTTACGGGAAATCAGCAGTATCCCTGCGTTTAGCGCATTACGCGTAAACTTTCAACGCGGTTTTGGCTGTTGTATATTTATACACAGTTATAAGCAATGGATCAGCGACCATTATTATAAACCCGTGAAACTGGAATTATGTATATTGTGTACGATTTAAACAAGAATAAACAAAAACAATTACGACTGATATTATTACCAAATTTTTACTTTATATTTTAAAATATGAATGAATAATAAATATGAATGAACAATAATCTTAAATAATCGCAGTTATAAAATGCTCAGAAGAATATGTTAACCAATAGTTTTATTAGGCACTAAAAAATTTTGCACATAATTTATATGTAATTATTTAACAAGAATTTGTGATTTTTTTCGCAGACTCATAATCAGCAATTAATCAATAATTGCAATCGGCTACGTTTTAAACAAATCAAAGGTTTCTCATAGCATATTGCCATATTGTTTCTGCCATTGTGTTTCAGCCACCTCAAAAGTCCACGTAAATCAAAACTATTTGACAGTAGTGTCCGCCATATTGGACACGCCATCTTTTTTCTGCAATTTCGACTTCAGATTCGTAATCAGCGACCTCAAACCTCCCGAAACTTTGAAGTAAATCAAAACATATTATATTGTAGTCGTCCGCCATATTGGATTCACCATTTTGTTTTTGGAATTCTAGAATTCGGATTCGTAATCAACGAACTCAAACACCCCCCCCCTCCCCCAGGAGGTTGGCGGACCTGTATATTATTTCTTTATTTAAGCGTATCCTACTGAAGATATATATATATATATATTTCATAATTCGTAAATATCAATGAAGAATAATTTTAAGTCATTACAATTATAGAAACACAGAAGAACGAATTTTTTAAAAATGTTTGGACTAGTTTGCTCATATTGTAGGATATATTTATGGTTCCACTCTTTATCAACAAATCTAACTTATATTTAGCTGCTGATAGCAGCTAATTTTTCGTAATTTATATTTCTTCGGTAGCTAGGTTTGCGAGAAATCAGTTTCCGGGGAGTTGGTGGAGTACTCCAACTTTCAACTAAGTTTTTGACTGTATTGTATGTGTACAAAGTTACAAGCAATGCATCAATTTGTAAATCTCAGATAGGTACATGAACACTGGACATAAGACATCCAGTTTGCACATTCAACCAGACACAGGACAATACATTCGAAAACGACCCACTAGCGACCTAGCGACCCACTAGGTTGATCTGTTTTCAATCACAAAACATGATGACAGACAGTTTAGTTTTAATAATTGAAAAAGTTTTCTGGTTATTTATTATAAATAACATTTAGTACAGTTACCTCCTAAGCGAAGCGAAGTTTGAACAAAAATTACTTTTTAATTGTCTCTAATTCTGGGATTTAAAGTTTTGGTACTACTTGTAAATCAGGAGATTTCAAGACTTTTTTCTTGTTGATCTTTCCCCAGTTATATCAAAAGCTAGGGGGTGCAAGTGCACCCCCTTGCCCCTCTCTACAGACGTCCATGTCTAAGCCTATTTTAACGATTTCAATTTATTTGCTGAATGAACTAGAAGTACTTATTTAATGAAGTTTATAATTGTATGAAGTACCGAATGATTACAAGCTTTAATCTCTTGGACGGTAGATTAAGTTTAGAACGGTTAACACGTTCACAAGCAACGCCTAGGGTAAACATCCCTTCTTAACGTAAACTATGAATAGACAAAAGTGATGCATACCAAGTGTTACCACTCCTGCCAATTTGAACAAGTATAGAAATATTTACAATCCAGACTCTCTGGAACCAATATCTTTTCCGACCTACTACCCTTGTCTCACCCCAACTCTACGTTGACACGTGTGTGGACCATATGCTTTATTTGTACCCGCAGGATGCATTCTTAGTTACACAGCTTTTGGCAGCTGATTCTGTTGACGCCTACCGCATATATAGAAGGCTGTGTCTATATTATATGACGATAAGTTACATACAGATAGAGAAAATTAGCTCTTATAAATTAGTGTTCCCTTGGCAGCTGATTACATCTCTGGGGGTGTGGTTGACTTTTATTAAGTTAATTGCATTGAAAGAAAACTGGGGATGTTTGTGTGTAACTGAAATGATAGATAGCTTTGTTAAATTCTGTTGAGAAAATATGAAATAATACTTTCCCACCCCTGTTTATTTAGAAAGAAATTTATAGCTTCTATCCTGTACTTCGTATGGGGTAATGAAATAATTCGATAGAACAATAGTTATACACATCACCGTAAGTAACACTATTACACAAAATAAAACAGCAGATTTTGAATTGTTTTTTTTAACAAAATGTAAAGGGACCATTCCGCTGTGCTGGGTGTCGGACAACTATAATGCTCTATAAAAACTTATGAGAGATTTTCTTCTCATTCTGCTGCAAAAATGAAACGCGAACAAGACTGTTGTTTTTAGTTTTTTAAAAGAAACTCTTAAAACATTTTTTGTATAAACATCCAATTACAATAGCTGCGACGTTTCGACTAAAACCTTGGGCAAGCCATATTAATTGAGTTGACCAATGCGTGGCCACAATGATATACAACAAATTTGAAATAAAAACATTTCTATAATAAACTGCAAATTGCTGCAATAAAAAAGATTTTGATTTATGATTTTTTTAGATAATGTGACATGTATAACATAATTGTGTGACTGGGGTGACGAGTGCAAATTACAACAAAAATTTTATCGAATAAATTGGTATAATTTTGTCGAAAAATAACATTTAAAAATATATTTAAACTTTGCTAATTTACACGTTTATTATATTATTAGTAGTATTACATTATCAGTGTTTCAACTGTAGAGAATCTTGTTTGGTAACTAGGAATCGTTAAATGTTTATTGCTAAACAGCTCATACAAATGAATAAATTGAAGGGAAAATGGTTATTAAACAATTAAACACTTAGCGATTCCTAGTTGCCAAACTCCCAACTTGCCCCAATAGGTGTCACGATGGGTTTGTTTAATTCGAAATCCTGAAGTGACAAATAAAACCTATAAATTTCCACAGCCTCTGTAGCTCAACCGGGAGAGCTGTAACCGGAAATTGGAGGGTTTCTGGTTCAAATCCAGGCGGAGGTGTTTTTTCCAAAAATTATCCTCACCTGGGTTAATTATCATTCGCGTCTTTAGTTGATTACAAATAACATGCAAAAGGCCCATCGGTATTGTAACTACGTCGCGAAGTTATTCACAGTCAAAGATGACTGAGTTTGGGTTTTAACAATATATTCTATTGATCAGACGACAATGAGTATTATTAGAACATTTTTAGATGTTTTATTCTCGTAAGAGCAACAACGCATTTGTGTGCTGGCCAAACCGTTCCGCGATCCAAAAGTTTGAAAATATGATACAGTATAATATTTTATAATAAGAAAAACAATAGCCACGCAATTATAACTTCACCATTTTCGAGATATGTCAATCAGAAGGTTAAAGACCTTTTTATTATTTTTATAAGAACCTTCTGATACCAAACAATGTGGGTTTTACTCGGAAAGAAGTTCTAACAATTATATCTTAACTTTTACTATCGCCAGATGATCAGAAGGAAAATATTGACAAACGAAAGATAGTCAAAATCGTGTTACCTCGCTTTCTATTGTCCTTACGATAATGATGGCCACTTTGTTTTAATTTTAAATCCTTCCATTTTCAACAATCTTCTACATCTTCTGCGTACGAGTTATCATTTTTTTGTTATACAGCTAAGGGCAATTTTTAAAATTGTGGTATACACTTGAAATATGGTGTAATTTTTATGGAAACACAGATACGCTGCCAATGGGAGACTGCGCAGGAATAAAATTCCGGAATTTTAATTTCAATGCTTATACCACACATGTAAAATCGGTCCTAAATAACATCACTAAATATTGAATTAGTATATTATAACACACGTTTTATAAGACGAAAATTGGCGCACGAGTTGTTTTGGGCAAGACGAGCGCTACGCTCTTCTTATATGACACTTGACGCCAATATCATCAAGTTTGGAAAATTATCTAGTTATCTAGTGTTTTCATAACTACACCGAAAGCGGTATCGTAATGAGTTTATAACGAACGCAAAGTAGAAAATAATACATTATAGTATATTATAATACAAGTTTTATAAGACAAAAATTGGCGCACGAGTTGTTTTGGGCACGACGAGCGTAGCGAGGAGTGCCCAAAAGGAACGAGTGCGCCAATGCGTCTTATAAAACGAGTGTTATATACTATTTTTTCTACTTTGCGACATTAATTTTACATATATGTCAAAAATTGCGGTTGTCATCTTATAATCTAGAGTAAATTTTTTCTTCAACACGTGTCTAAGTGTTAACGTCAATTTCGTCAATCTTGGAAAACTAAAACTTACTACAAGTTTGTGATCTAGTGTTTTCATAACGACACCGAAAGCGACACAAAACTTAGAGCTGAACGAAAGTAACTGGAGGTTTACTCTTAGCATTTTTCAACTATTTTGAAAATGAACCGCCATTTCTGTAATGTCGTCAAAATAGGTAAATAATAAAATTATTTACATGTATTATTTATGTCTATGACACTTTTTAGTAAAATTTATAGTTTAGCAGCATGAGCTAACATTATTTGATCGAGATCGGTCTGCATTACAACTAGATAGCCAGGATTTGTAACAGTATTGTCAAAACATCGGCGTTTGACACAGTTTGACACTGCTGTATAGTATGATAAAGTAATGTGCCTGGCAACATCAGATTTTTATTAAATACAGTGGTTCTCACACTGGCGCAGTACGAACACGAGATGGCAGAAAGGTGTCATGGGAGACGGAGTGAGGTTATTTGCGACAAGACTGTTGGAAACGTATTCTGTGGATGTGAGCTGCTTTTCATTTGCTGGCGGTGACGTGCAAACGTTCTTGGGTTTGGCAGCCGTTGTAACCCAGATGTGTCAAACTCATTTCTGTCCAGGCCAATTTTTGATATTGCGTGAGTTGCGTGGGCCGCATATTAAGACGATAGACCTAACGAGTTGGACATTTTCGGAAAGATGGTTTACATATCTTTCAAAGTATTTCAGGAAATACAGAGTGTTCCATTTAAAATTCTAAAGTTATTTAATATAAGAAAACCTCAATTGAAACTCAAGTGATATTTGTATTATCCAAAACGAGTTCACTTGTTCCTTTTCCTTGTAGTTACCGCACAAATAATTTTCTTGTTTTCAGTTTTTCTCACAATATTGCAGAAACAGTTGATAATATCGTAATACAAGTTCCATTAAAAAAACAAAAGTTTGTGTTGGTACGTTGTTGTTGGGCACCTTGTAACAATAAAAATATTTTCTGGCTGTGGAGCGAATGATTATCTACACCTTTTATATATGGAAAATGTTAATATACTTTGTTTCTAGCGTGGGACTATCTATACTAAACCGCCTTTTGAAAAACCCGTTTATCTCTTTCCTAATTTCCAAACAGATGATTAACACGAAATCAATAAATCATATTAGGAATCAGGGTTATAGTACAAATAAGGTTGTAGGAATCCTAACACACACTATTGATTACGATGACAGTTTTATTACGATGGTGTTTTATGGTCATCAAAAGCGTAATTTTATTATATAGTTTATTAGCCGTCGATAAAGCGTCGTCTTTGACACACATAAAATGGCTTTAATTTACTCGCATTATTATATATTCGCATGCTACTTCTCTTTATATTTCTTGCTCAAATCAAATACTAGTACATCAAATACTATTTCTCTTTTGTTATGAGTTTTCCGATATCTGTTTTTGCCTTAAAATACTAGGCAGTTTTTCTTTTTAGTTGTCTCAATGTCTACTCTTCAGTAACGTTAGCCCTTGAAATATGTGTATATATGGTCTATGTGCATGTGCAGTGCTGTCAAACCTGCAACCCGCTTGAGGGCCGCATGCGGCTCTAAAGACACTGCGCTGCGGCCCGCGAACCCTTGCTAAAGATTGTGTTTTAATAAAATCAAATTAAAGCAAATATATAACCTATTTGCATACATTTTTTAAAATTAAGTTTGCACGGAACTTTGATGTATAAAGATTGTTACTTATTACTTATTAGGCAGTAGAACAATTTTATTTGGATATTCCTACATTACAACGTGGGCTAGTAAGCAGTAGCACAACGTAAATAATTTAAATAATGTGGAATTTTCTCTAATATATCGTCCATTGTAAGTTAAATTTACGGAACACGGACTTCATGAATGTGACAAGGAGTTTTGAATCATTTTTTGGCGTTAAATATGAACCCTGTATTTCTAGTTCCCCATCAAGTCAGGTCAAAAAAAATTGAAATTCCAGAAATGTGTTTTAAACATAAAAAATGTGCATGAGTCTGAATCCGAATTATTTAGATTGAAAAACTAGTTCTTAATTAATTGTATAATTAGCTACTATTGCAAGTTTGCTTCCGCTATTTCGAATATTTCAATTTAAGTGTTACATTTGTATTGGGCGTTAAAAATCCAAAATTTTGCAGATATTTTATTTAAATATAATTGTAATTAGCTACTTTGGAATAATCATTTTGAGTTTTACAATGTTTATACTAGTTTTGGGAATTTATAACCTGCCAGATAATATCGGAACCTAGTAATTCCATAACCACCGCCAAACATTATTGTTCGCTAGTTGAATACTTCGCTTCTGCTATGGGTAATCCGACAAGACAGTTGGCAGACCCCGTTCGGATTACTCGATGGTTCGGATTACCCAGATGTTATAAAATCTATCTATAATCAGAACGGCGTTCGGTGTACCTTTTATTTTTTTATTATTTTACACATTTTAAAATGGTATCTGTAATCCAAACTATGTTCGGATTATAGATACCTCTCAGTTACCTATTGTTAGTGTACTAGAAATTAGAACACGTTTTTGCTTATTTCACTTTGAAAAACTAATTCAAATAAACGCTTTTTACTGTACAAAGTAACACAATAGAAACAAAACGTAAACAATTAATGATTCAAGATACAAAAAAACATATGGGCGTGTTTAAAACTCTTAGATTCTTTTGTAACCACTCACTGAGTGATTACAAACGAACCTAACACATTCTTATGGTGACCTCGGAGAAGTTAGCCATAAAAGAGCCATTTTAGCCATTTCTTTTATCGAATTTTTTAATGAAACATATACCAAACGATAGAGCTGTTCAAGTAGTATATCCCATAGTTTTGCACCAAAAATTTATCGAAGGGTTTTGCCTAAAATTTGATTTAATTAAGAGACCGGTACCTAATAAGAGCGCCCGACGTTTATATACACAATTGCAAATTACTCCGTCCACCGACATCACAGAGAATCGACGTCAGCCAATTCGTAAAGCACATGAAATAGCGCACCCGACGACGGTATTAACAGGATACTACCCTTAAGAGATGCTACTCTAATGCGTCTGTAAAATGAGAAATTGCTGCACAATTCGCCAGGTGAAGGCTATAAATATTTATAACTTTTACAATTGTTATTGCATAACTTTCTTTCATACATCAAATTGTAGGTAATTACAAGGGCTAGCCACCCACGAACGCTCGGCGTTTTGCACCGTTGCTAACAACCCCTAATCGGCGATCGTACATAACCGCCCACATAGTAAAAATTCGCCGGTAGCCAGAGATAATTGTTTATAACTTTTACAAATATTATTGCATAACTTTCTTTCATACATCAAATTATAGGTAAATACAAGGGCTAGCCACCCCCAAACGCTCGGAGTTTTGCACCGTTGCTAACAACCCCTAATCGGCGATTGCACATAACCACCCACATAGTAAAAATTCGCCGGTAGCCAGGGGTAATTGTTTATAACTTTTACAAATATTATTGCATAACTTTCTTTCATACATCAAATTATAGGTAAATACAAGGGCTACCCACCCACGACCGCTCGCCGTTTTGCACCGTTGCCAACAACCCCTAAATGGCGATAGTACGTAACCACCCATATAGTAAAAATTCGCCGGCAGCCAGAGATAATAGTTTATAACTTTTACAAATATTGTTGCATAACTTTCTTTCATACATCAAATTGTAGGTAAATACAAGGGCTAGCCACCCCCGAACGCTCGGAGTTTTGCACCGTTGCCAACAACCCCTAAATGGCGATAGTACGTAACCACCCATATAGTAAAAATTCGCCGGTAGCCAGAGATAATTGTTTATAACTTTTACAAATATTATTGCATAACTTTCTTTCATACATCAAATTGTAGGTAAATACAAGGGCTAGCCACCCCCGAACGCTCTGAGTTTTGCACCGTTGCCAACAACCCCTAAATGGCGATAGTACGTAACCACCCATATAGTAAAAATTCGCCGGCAGCCAGAGATAATTGTTTATAACTTTTACAAATATTATTGCATAACTTTCTATCATACATCAAATTGTAGGTAAATACAAGGGCTAGCCACCCCCAAACGCTCGGAGTTTTGCACCGTTGCTAACAACCCCTAATCGGCGATTGCACATACCCACCCACATAGTAAAAATTCGCCGGTAGCCAGGTGTAATTGTTTATAACTTTTACAAATATTATTGCATAACTTTCTTTCATACATCAAATTATAGGTAAATACAAGGGCTACCCACCCACGACCGCTCGGAGTTTTGCACCGTTGCTAACAACCCCTAATCGGCGATAGTACATAACCACCCACATAGTAAAAATTCGCCGGTAGCCAGAGATAATTGTTTATAACTTTTACAAATATTATTGGATAACTTTCTTTCATCCATCAAATTATAGGTAAATACAAGGGCTACCCACCCACGAACGCTCGCAGTTTTGCACCGTTGCCAACAACCCCTAAATGGCGATAGTACGTAACCACCCATATAGTAAAAATTCGCCGGCAGCCAGAGATAATAGTTTATAACTTTTACAAATATTGTTGCATAACTTTCTTTCATACATAAAATTGTAGGTAAATACAAGGGCTAGCCACCCCCGAACGCTCGGAGTTTTGCACCGTTGCCAACAACCCCTAAATGGCGATAGTACGTAACCACCCATATAGTAAAAATTCGCCGGTAGCCAGAGATAATTGTTTATAACTTTTACAAATATTATTGCATAACTTTCTTTCATACATCAAATTGTAGGTAAATACAAGGGCTAGCCACCCCCGAACGCTCGGAGTTTTGCACCGTTGCCAACAACCCCTAAATGGCGATAGTACGTAACCACCCATATAGTAAAAATTCGCCGGCACCCAGAGATAATTGTTTATAACTTTTACAAATATTATTGCATAACTTTCTTTCATACATCAAATTGTAGGTAAATACAAGGGCTAGCCACCCCCGAACGCTCTGAGTTTTGCACCGTTGCCAACAACCCCTAAATGGCGATAGTACGTAACCACCCATATAATAAAAATTCGCCGGCAGCCAGAGATAATTGTTTATAACTTTTACAAATATTATTGCATAACTTTCTATCATACATCAAATTGTAGGTAAATACAAGGGCTAGCCACCCCCAAACGCTCGGAGTTTTGCACCGTTGCTAACAACCCCTAATCGGCGATAGTACATAACCACCCACATAGTAAAAATTCGCCGGTAGCCAGAGATAATTGTTTATAACTTTTACAAATATTATTGCATAACTTTCTTTCATACATCAAATTGTAGGTAAATACAAGGGCTAGCCACCCCCGAACGCTCTGAGTTTTGCACCGTTGCCAACAACCCCTAAATGGCGATAGTACGTAACCACCCATATAGTAAAAATTCGCCGGCAGCCAGAGATAATTGTTTATAACTTTTACAAATATTATTGCATAACTTTCTATCATACATCAAATTGTAGGTAAATACAAGGGCTAGCCACCCCCAAACGCTCGGAGTTTTGCACCGTTGCTAACAACCCCTAATCGGCGATTGCACATACCCACCCACATAGTAAAAATTCGCCGGTAGCCAGGGGTAATTGTTTATAACTTTTACAAATATTATTGCATAACTTTCTTTCATACATCAAATTATAGGTAAATACAAGGGCTACCCACCCACGACCGCTCGGAGTTTTGCACCGTTGCTAACAACCCCTAATCGGCGATAGTACATAACCACCCACATAGTAAAAATTCGCCGGTAGCCAGAGATAATTGTTTATAACTTTTACAAATATTATTGGATAACTTTCTTTCATACATCAAATTATAGGTAAATACAAGGGCTACCCACCCACGAACGCTCGCAGTTTTGCACCGTTGCCAACAACCCCTAAATGGCGATAGTACGTAACCACCCATATAGTAAAAATTCGCCGGCAGCCAGAGATAATAGTTTATAACTTTTACAAATATTGTTGCATAACTTTCTTTCATACATAAAATTGTAGGTAAATACAAGGGCTAGCCACCCCCGAACGCTCGGAGTTTTGCACCGTTGCCAACAACCCCTAAATGGCGATAGTACGTAACCACCCATATAGTAAAAATTCGCCGGTAGCCAGAGATAATTGTTTATAACTTTTACAAATATTATTGCATAACTTTCTTTCATACATCAAATTGTAGGTAAATACAAGGGCTAGCCACCCCCGAACGCTCGGAGTTTTGCACCGTTGCCAACAACCCCTAAATGGCGATAGTACGTAACCACCCATATAGTAAAAATTCGCCGGCAGCCAGAGATAATTGTTTATAACTTTTACAAATATTATTGCATAACTTTCTTTCATACATCAAATTGTAGGTAAATACAAGGGCTAGCCACCCCCGAACGCTCTGAGTTTTGCACCGTTGCCAACAACCCCTAAATGGCGATAGTACGTAACCACCCATATAATAAAAATTCGCCGGCAGCCAGAGATAATTGTTTATAACTTTTACAAATATTATTGCATAACTTTCTATCATACATCAAATTGTAGGTAAATACAAGGGCTAGCCACCCCCAAACGCTCGGAGTTTTGCACCGTTGCTAACAACCCCTAATCGGCGATTGCACATACCCACCCACATAGTAAAAATTCGCCGGTAGCCAGGGGTAATTGTTTATAACTTTTACAAATATTATTGCATAACTTTCTTTCATACATCAAATTATAGGTAAATACAAGGGCTACCCACCCACGACCGCTCGGAGTTTTGCACCGTTGCTAACAACCCCTAATCGGCGATAGTACATAACCACCCACATAGTAAAAATTCGCCGGTAGCCAGAGATAATTGTTTATAACTTTTACAAATATTGTTGCATAACTTTCTTTCATACATCAAATTGTAGGTAAATACAAGGGCTAGCCACACCCGAACGCTCGGAGTTTTGCACCGTTGCGAACAACCCCTAAATGGCGATAGTACGTAACCACCCATATAGTAAAAATTCGCCGGTAGCCAGAGATAATTGTTTATAACTTTTACAAATATTATTGCATAACTTTCTTTCATACATCAAATTGTAGGTAAATACAAGGGCTAGCCACCCCCGAACGCTCGGAGTTTTGCACCGTTGCCAACAACCCCTAAATGGCGATAGTACGTAACCACCCATATAGTAAAAATTCGCCGGCAGCCAGAGATAATTGTTTATAACTTTTACAAATATTATTGCATAACTTTCTTTCATACATCAAATTGTAGGTAAATACAAGGGCTAGCCACCCCCGAACGCTCGGAGTTTTGCACCGTTGCCAACAACCCCTAAATGACGATAGTACGTAACCACCCATATAGTAAAAATTCGCCGGCAGCCAGAGATAATTGTTTATAACTTTTACATCTGTTAGCGTATCAGGGGTCTACTGCTATGAGGAAAAGTCAATTTGCGGGAAAACTATTAGGAGAATTAGGCGAAAATATGAAATGGCAATCGGGGAAAAACGATGAGAAATCGATTCATCGTTGTTACTTTCCATTTCGACCGAATTGATAATATGGGGGGGAATATAATTTCACGCAAGATTTCGGAAAAAATCATAATTTGTTTATGATGGGAAATAGGAAAAATCGGTTTGTGAAGCAAAAAGGGGCAACCGAAATGCTGTTAATTTCATGTATGTATTTGAATTTCTGAAAATTAAAAATTGATGGGTGGAGGCTGGGTCAGCGTGAATTTAGCCCCCCCCCAGAAGAAAAATTAAATTTTCTCGAAAACTATAAGGACGCAAACGAAGCTATTAAATGGCAATATAGGGCAAACGAGAGGCAAACGATGGTATTTTTTTTTCAAACATTTTCGTGACCATGGGGGGCTAACTTTACACGGCTGCCGGTGGGTCGTGTATCGTGACCCCCAATAAGTCGATCGGAGTTATTAAACGCCTGTGAGCGGGAGGAGGACAGCGGAAGCATGTTGGAAAATGCTGTATTAGACAATGCTAAAGGCCCAAAGCCAAAAAAGTTTGACTTCTGTAAAATCTGTAATAAATCTGTAAAAAGTTATAAACAGTTATCTCTGGCTGCCAGCGAATTTTTACTAAAAAACTACGAGCGTTCGGGGGTGGATAGCCCTTGTATTTACCTACAATTTGATGTATGAAAGAAAGTTATGCAATAATATTTGTAAAAGTTATAAACAATTATCTCTGGCTACCGGCGAATTTTTACTATGTGGGTGGTTATGTACTATCGCCGATTAGGGGTTGTTAGCAACGGTGCAAAACTCCAAGCGGTCGTGGGTGGGTAGCCCTTGTATTTACCTATAATTTGATGTATGAAAGAAAGTTATGCAATAATATTTGTAAAAGTTATAAACAATTATCTCTGGCTACCGGCGAATTTTTACTGTGTGGGTGGTTATGTACTATCGCCGATTAGGGGTTGTTAGCAACGGTGCAAAACTCCGAGCGGTCGTGGGTGGGTAGCCCTTGTATTTACCTATAATTTGATGTATGAAAGAAAGTTATGCAATAATATTTGTAAAAGTTATAAACAATTATCTCTGGCTACCGGCGAATTTTTACTATGTGGGCGGTTATGTACGATCGCCGATTAGGGGTTGTTAGCAACGGTGCAAAACGCCGAGCGTTCGGGGGTGGCTAGCCCTTGTATTTACCTACAATTTTATGTATGATATAAAGTTATGCAATAATATTTGTAAAAGTTATAAATTATCTCTGGCTGCCGGCGAATTTTCACTATATTGGTGGTTTTACGTACTATCGCCATTTAGGGGTTGTTGGCAACGGTGCAAAACTCCGAGCGTTCGGGGGTGGCTAGCCCTTGTATTTACCTACAATTTGATGTATGAAAGAAAGTTATGCAATAATATTTGTAAAAGTTATAAACAATTATCTCTGGCTGCCGGCGAATTTTTACTATATGGGTGGTTACGTACTATTGCCATTTAGGGGTTGTTGGCAACGGTGCAAAACTCCGAGCGTTCGGGGGGTGGCTAGCCCTTGTATTTACCTACAATTTGATGTATGAAAGAAACTTATGCAATAATATTTGTAAAAGTTATAAACAATTATCTCTGGCTACCGGCGAATTTTTACTATGTGGGTGGTTATGTACTATCGCCGATTAGGGGTTGTTAGCTACGGTGCAAAACTCTGAGCGTTCGGGGGTGGCTAGCCCTTGTATTTACCTACAATTTGATGTATGAAAGAAAGTTATGCAATAATATTTGTAAAAGTTATAAACAATTATCTCTGGCTGCCAGCGAATTTTTACTATATGGGTGGTTACGTACTATCGCCATTTAGGGGTTGTTGGCAACGGTGCAAAACTGCCAGCGTTCGGGGGTGGCTAGCCCTTGTATTTACCTACAATTTGATGTATGAAAGAAAGTTAAGCAATAATAGTTGTAAAAGTTATAAACAATTATCTCTGGCTGCCGGCGAATTTTTACTATATGGGTGCTTACGTACTATCGCCATTTAGGGGTTGTTGGCAACGGTGCAAAACTCCGAGCGTTCGTGGGTGGCTAGCCCTTGTATTTACCTACAACTTGATGTATGATAGAAAGTTATGCAATAATATTTGTAAAAGTTATAAACAATTATCTCTGGCTGCCGGCGAATTTTTACTATATGGGTGGTTGCGTACTATCGCCATTTAGGGGTTGTTGGCAACGGTGCAAAACTCCGAGCGTTCGGGGGTGGCTAGCCCTTGTATTTACCTACAATTTGATGTATGAAAGAAAGTTATGCAATAATATTTGTAAAAGTTATAAACAATTATCTCTGGCTACCGGCGAATTTTTACTATATGGGTGGTTACGTACTATCGCCATTTAGGGGTTGTTGGCAACGGTGCAAAACTCCGAGCGTTCGGGTGTGGCTAGCCCTTGTATTTACCTACTATTTGATGTATGAAAGAAAGTTATGCAACAATATTTGTAAAAGTTATAAACTATTATCTCTGGCTGCCGGCGAATTTTTACTATATGGGTGCTTACGTACTATCGCCATTTAGGGGTTGTTGGCAACGGTGCAAAACTCCGAGCGTTCGTGGGTGGGTAGCCCTTGTAATTACCTACCATTTGATGTATGAAAGAAAGTTATGCAATAACAATTGTAAAAGTTATAAATATTTATAGCATTCACCTGGCGAATTGCGCAGCAATTTCTCATTTTACAGACGCATTAGGGTAGCATGTCTTAAGGGTAGTATCCTGTTAATACCGTCGTCGGGTGCGCTATTTCATGTGCTTTACGAATTGGCTAACGTCGATTCTCTGTGATGTCGGTGGACGGAGTAATTTGCAATTGTGTATATAAACGTCGGGCGCTCTTATTAGGTACCGGTCTCTTAATTAAATCAAATTTTAGGGAAAACCCTTCGATAAATTTTTGGTGCAAAACTATGGGATATACTACTTGAACAGCTCTATCGTTTGGTATATGTTTCATTAAAAAATACGATAAAAAAAAGTTATGGATATCTTTTATGGCTAACTTCTCCGCGGTCTTATGGTGCAGAAAACTTTTTATTTTTTACGTTTATCTTGCTTCCTTAACGATGTTAAAACTAACAAACATGGAAAATAACTTTGCCCCCTTGAAACGTTTTCCACCACAAATTTGTCTTTTTTATCCACAAGTATAGTATGACGCAACTGAAAAGTAGTAACAATTACTGCCGATAACAACGAGTGCACAATTGCACTTGAGACTGTCACCGTTATACTTGCATAATCTCCTTTCAGCACATTCAATACATAAACCTCCTCAAGTGGTATATCTGGCCACATTATTATTCAGTTCCCCCCTACTTCAACTCTGTTGACTGTCAATCAAAATTACCGACAAAGAGCACTCGTAAAACCCCTAAACGTTTAAGTAAACATTTCTGTACCTACCTTATGTACCGATTTCAAATTTTTCGTTCAGACTTAATACCATCAGATAAAGATGAAAAGGAGACAAACAAGGCCCCGTAATTTTATTAATTCAGTATATATTGACCCGTGAAGCCCTCACTGCACCGTGGAATCTCCTTTGTCCTCCTTTATCCTGGACAGTCGCGCATTTGAATATGAATGCCTGGTGAATACGTAGTAATTCAATATGGATCCATCGTACACTATAAGCTGGAAACAAGTAACCTCTTTGACGCACGGCTTGGAAGATTTTCTGTGAAATGAGAAATAGTAGTTCGTGTCAGCCGTGCCAGTATGCGTAATGGCGAGCTTGGCTCAGCTCAATTGATCTGATGATCACCAGGTTAATATCTTGCGTGAGTCATCGCATATATGAATATATTCGGTATAGGTGCATGAAAGAAACATTATATTTTAAGTATGTGATGCTTGTATTATTATTTTTAGACATTATTGCAGGGTTATTAGTTTAAATTCTAATAATTGAACAATAAGAAGATATGATGCTTTTGGGTCCAAAATTTGCTGGCATATGACAATGCCAGTAATCAATAGCATCGAATAAATAAATCCGATCTGGCTAAGCACATGAGTTTATCATACTATGCAGCAGAACCCTAGGCGGTACGCAAGGTAGGCAAGTGCCTACGGCGGCAAAATTTAGAGGCGATAAAACCAACTGAACTACCACAAAAAAACTAAAAAACTATAAAATATCGCCTGAAAATATTGCTAGAAATTGGTAAAACATAAAGGATTAGTAAAATAAAATCAAATACAACAGGAATTGACAGGCCATTCCTATATTTTAAGATGCACAACACACAATCATTGATAAACTTAAATAACATAGTTCATTAGCTTTTTTTAAAGAATTACGATAGGATGAATGCTTTGAAAACGTTATCTTAGAAGCTGAAAAATTAGCTAACGAAATAATAGTATATTGTTTGACGAGCACATAACTAAGGATAAAAATCGCAAGCAGGAAGTTTCCAAATTAAAAATTTATGTTTCCCGGTGGCTATAACTAAATTGAAAATACCGTAATTTTATTTGAATTACTCGAAATTGGTATGTGCGCGATTATTTTTTATTTTTAATTAATTTATTTTTTAATGTACATTTATATAACTGAAAGTTGTATATTTCGGGGCGGTCCAGACTCACAAAACCCCCGCCTGAATCCGTCCCTGCCAGATTGGGGATTTTATTATCTTTAGTTTACCCCCAAAAGTTTGTTTTATCCCTGAGGTAAAGATACTACTTTTAGAGGGAAACCTCCCAAAAGTGAGAGAAAATCCCCTAATCTAGCAATAGTGGACTGCTTTTTTATATAATGACATGTGGTTCGCCAATAAACTATAATATACGTATTAAATTATTGAAAAAATTAAAATTGAGTTGTCATTTTTTTCTCTCAGTTCTTATGAAAGTTTGTTCTTATGAAAGAATGTTTGTCACTTGAAAAGAAAAAGATAGATTTATCATTCCCAATACTGTGAACCTTGATTTAAATAAACTGCAAAAATAAGCTAGATTTGTTAAATTTCCCTGAATATAATGCCAAGTGCAGCAGACCTAAACGTTGCATTAGCATAATATATTTTGTATACTATATAGTTCTGATTTTTGTTTTGATGTATTGGACAAAAACTATACGGCCAAACGCTCACTTTTTTAATAAAGATAAAGCGTAAAACATTAAATTTGTATACCTTTCCTGCTTCGTAAAACAATAAATTTTGCAATATTTTTGTAGTTAAATAAATAATAAATTGAGGATTGAAAGTTATATAATTATTATACATTGTTCAATATTATTGATTTTGTCTGCAAAAATTTAAAACCCGGTTTTGTTTAAAATAGTTTTATAAACCTTAATTTACACCAATAAACTTTAATTTACATCAATAGATACCATGTGGCTACCAAACATTCATAGTTTTGCTTATCAGGCTTTAAGTTTCTATTTTATAGTCGAGTTAAATCGAAAATATATTGTCGATAGTAACCGAGTTTGGCTCTACTCCGCCCCCTCTGTTTACAATAAAGTATCCAATTACCATATATCTTCACAGGGCACTATAGTTCCAGTTTCTCATTTCCCTTTCAGGTCATGCAAGTAATTTAATAATCTCCGTCAAATTGTTCCCCTACGTCCAATTATACCGCGCATGCAATTCCCAAATGCCTGACTACCATGTGAATGAAAATCTGTACACAATTAAATTGGTCTTAAGCAATTGTGCTATCTACTTAATCTAAACAAAATTCAAGTACTTCGCGGCTGGTATCAATTTTACTAGATCGTTTATGGTAAATCTCATACCATACAGATCGCGGTTCAGTCAGTGAGGCACACATGTAAGCTATTTCATCAAAACGTCGACCTTATCTGAGATCGGAACTTGGCAGATTTATGTATTCCAGGTTACAATGAATTTATATTGTTATGTAACCAGTATGTAACTTCTTTACATAAAAATATTTAATTTTCTAGAGAGTAAGTTCAGTGAGTATTTCAGACCGTTTTGTAGGTTTGACTTAATTTAAAATGTGTAAACAAAGGCGTACTAACACAATTCACCAAGTAAGCTAAAATGAATGCTTAACCCTTGAACTTGAAAGCTATAACGAGAAAAATTAGTAAAACTCTGTTATTCAGTTCAGATATTGTATCGGCCTACAATAAGTTAAAAAAATATATTATAGAATATATTTTCCATTAACTCTAACCACCCATTCTTTCATATTATGCTAGCCTAACGATTTTGCTGCTCTATATCAGTTTTTTTCCATTTGTTAAAAATTTACAGCCGTTTGCAATATCACCGAAACCGGATTTTAGCTGCTCCAACTTCTTAGGGAATTTAGAAAACCACTGAAGTCCAACTGAAACTTTTTATTTGGAAGAAACTTTTCACTTTTTAACTTCAAAATGGAAAAAGTTTCATATGGATTTTATTTTGATCATTTCTTTTTCATTTTATTTTTATTATTTTTTAATATTTTTATTTGAATTTATTTACTTTTTATTGTTGTCATGGGATTTAATGTGTTATTTTTTCGGTTTCGCATAGTTTGATTTAGGGTTTTAGGGATACTACAAACTAGGTAAGAATAAAATAATGTTAAAGAAATCATCATTCTTGATGGTTGTCTATAGTGACCCGGGTTATCTTTCATGAAATAAAATGTGTTCAATGTAATTGTTTTTTTATTAACTTTTTCCTTCATTGGTTTATTTAATATAATCACTCGCGCTAAATGGAATCCGCTGAAACTGATAAATATTGCTCACTATTACAAATAATATTGTAAGTTCAGGCTCAAATAAATAAAAAATAATATATTTATAAAATAATATTCGCTATTGCAAAAGGTTCTTAGGATTGTGTTCTATAAGCTTCACCCGTTATTGTTATTATGTTTACTCACTATATTTCCGTTTACACTTGAGTTCTTTACTAAACTTTAGGGAAACTAAGTTGCATATTCACATGACTCGCGACATTAGTGTCATGGCATGATGATTTTGGTGCAACTTTTCAGATTTCGGGTACACGAAAGTCATGGCAACATTTAAACGTCATGGTGACGTTGAATGTCATAACAGTAAAAGGCGACGTACTGTCACGAGAATACGCACCTTTAGTGCCCAGATAGTACCAAGACGTCTATAACCAATTGATTTTGAGTTTCGCTTTTTTTTTCAAAAACTACAGTTTCAGAAAAGAAATCATTTCTCAACTACTGTACACTTATCTAACGTGTTGTGATGCAATTTAGCACAGAAGCTTTTCAGTTGTTTTAAACACTATTTTATACAAAAGTAGATTTTTGTAAATGTCTTGTAGGTACATGATCACATTTTAAATCTACGGTATTTCTCACACAAAGAAGTACCAACATACTAGCCATTATCTACCGGGCATATGCCAAGTTAGTTCCGTGTGTATCAGAAAGGATTAAAAAAGAGTATGTATTAAAGATCAAAGTTTACATTTTTATGTCAGTCTACATAGAGAATTCTATTAAGGTGAGATAATTTGTTAGGGGTACCAAAAATTACGAACAAACCTTTTAATGATTGAGTCTAATAAAAAATATGATGTGATACAGAGATTTGGTTGCCGGTGTGGTTGTATCACGATCAAGTTGGATCAGTACTAAACCATGAATTTGTGCAATTTTGACAAAAAAAATGTAATTATTTCGAAATGGAGTTTTACACAATAGTATGTTATACAGTGTGTCCACGAAAATCCGCACCATATGGAAAACATTTTTATTGTGTATTTTTCGGAAAGTTTTATTCTTTAGAAAAGTTGGCGGCTCGTATGAAACCAAAACTGCAACAGTCAAATATGTAAATTTGGGTCTCATATACCGAGCGATTCAGAATATATGAATTTGCAATAAAATTAAAGTACCTTTATTTTCATTATTATCGAAAAACTTTATTTGGAAATGTTGTTTAAAAGTAAAAATTATATTCAAATATGAAGTCACAGCCACATACCTTGAAAAAAAATTATTTTTTTTCTTAATTATTACTGTTATGACAAATATTAGTAAATGCCAGTGATACTAAAAGGTTCTTTTTAATCTATTTTTTAGAAATTTTAATACATTTTTATGTTTTTGTTATTTTGGTATGATAACTAATGTTTGTTTAGAACTAACGCAGAATTACTCATTTTCTTGTTGCGAAGTTGTTATTTCACCCTGTAGATATTCATATATTTTAGAATAACTAATTCAGGAGCGTGACTTACCTTTTATTCGGTTAATATTAATGACCATCTACAGCGAGCGATTCTCAAGTGGTGGTACGCGCGGTACTACAACTTATGAAGTTTTATTTTCACTGATAATATTTTAATAAAAATACTAAAGACAGCATCAAACATCTATTGTTTCTTGAATTAAATATGACTCACTTACCCGTTATTAAGTTAATAACTATTATGAAGATGTTAATAATGCTAATTTATTACCTATGAATTTATTTTATTTCTACTACTTACAATTACTAAAATACATACATTAACAAATTAGTTTTTGTGCTGTAACTTTTAAAACAATGCTACACTCCAACAAAAAGTTGAAATTTTAATACATGGGGAAAATAGACCGCACCGAGATGTTGCTGCTATTTTCAATGAAAGACATCCACACAACCAAATTGCCCATTTCTAGCATAATGAAAAAAATCAAACAACCTGGGTCTGTTGAAAATATCTTCAAGAAACCCCACAAAAAATATGTTGCCGAAAATGAGGAAACAAGTTTGCCAGTGTTACAAGAAGTAATCGAGCATAAAACGACTTCTGTTCGACAAATTGCAGCACACAGCCAATGCAGTAAATCAACAGTACATGAAATACTAAAACTAAACAACTATCCCTTATAAACCAAAATTTATAAGTACACTAAAACAAAGAGCCTTTGACGTCAGTTATGCTTTTGCCATCTGATTTGAGGAGAAAATGGAAGACAACAGATTTTTTTTAAATGTTCTTTTGAGAGACAAGGCAACATTTACGTCAAAGAACAGTCCCAATCTTCACAAAATTGCCGGTGGTGGGCACATAAAACCCAATCTTTACAAGAGAATGCCGAGATCTGTATCATTTTAAGACTAATGTGCTGTGCGGTATTTTAAACAATCAAATATTTGAGCCTTTTTTTCGTGTAAACTTAAATGGGGAATTATATCTTCAGTTCCTGAACAGAGGGTTGTCACCTTTTTTTGGACAATTTGCCGCTAATTCAACGGTCTTTGGTTCCATGGAGCGCCCGCAATATAAACTCTGTCGAGAACTTTTTAAATCATAAATTTGGCCATCGCTGGATAGGCAGAAATTCGGAATTAAGATCCTGGCCACCTAGATCCCTGTTAGATTTATCCTATTTGATTTCTTTGTGTGGGGTTACCTAAAAAAATAATGTATACAAACAACGACCATTTAGATATATAAATGATTTAGACGAAACTACACAACATTGTATGCAGACCATTCCACCGAATTTTGTTAGTAATGCAGCCAAAGATGTTTCTAGAAGAATGTGTTTATGCATAGAACGGGACGGAAACCACACACAGAAACAGGATGAATAGATATTTAACAATTCTTTCGATGTAAACTTTTTTTAATGTGTATTAATGTATGTATTTTTGTAATTGTAAGTAGTAGAACTAAAATAAGTTTATAGATAATAAACTAGCATTATTAACATATTCATAATAGTTACAAATAACGTTAACTTAATAAGGTGTAAGTCAGTCATAATTAGTTCAAGAAACAATAGATGTTTGATGCTTAAGTTATTTTTATTAAAATATTATCAATGAAAATAGAATTCCATAAGTGGTAGTACCGCGCGTACCACCAGTTGAGAATCGCTCGCTGTAGATGGATAACTACTATTATAAACCTATCCACAGTCATTAATATTAACCGAATAATAAGTAAGTCACGCTCCTGAATTAGTTATTGTATGATATATTAATATCTACAGGGTGAAATGACGATTTCGCACCAAGACAATGAGTAATTTTGTACTAGTTCTCTGATTTCATATTTGAATATAATTTTTTACTTCTAAACAACATTTCCAAATAAAGTTTATCGATAATAATGAAAATAAGGGTACTTTACTCTTATCACAAATTTGTATATTCCGAATCGCTCGGTATATGGCACCGAAATTTTCATATTTGACAGTTGCATTTTGGTTTCATACGAGCCGCCAACTTTCATAAAGAATCAAATTTTGTGAGAAATACACAATAAAAAGTTTTCCATATGCTGCTGACTTTCGTGGACACACTGTACATAGGGAGTTAATAAATAACCAATATAACTAATAACCAATACTATCAACTGTATTCAAATGAAATGTTCTATTTGATGAACGTTTTTGAACCATTGGTGCGGTATTGAAACAAAATAAGCAATAACTCAAAACAATAGATAAAATATCTTAAATAGAAGAGGCTCAATCACCCGTGAACAATTGGGACAACCAGTATATGGAAATAATAAAATGGTGTATTTTAAATTTTGTTTTCAACAGAGACAATAATTATCCTCCGGTTTGGTATTTTACGATAGCTATAGTACATTCAATGTAAAGTAACATCCTTGTAATCCATATAAGTATTGATTAATTGGACTATTATTGTTCCAAAGGTACTGTTACGTCGTTAACGAGATTTGCATAGACAAATGTGTCACCTGTACCGTGAGAAGTTAAGTAGGAAGAGGTGAATTAAGGTTCAGTTACTCTATTCTGCACCAAGAAATTACCATCGAGCAGAACGCAAAAATATACCGTTTTCACTAAATTATGCACGCTCTTTTAAATTGAGAGGCTTAAGTGAGGTGCCTGAGGCCCCTCATCACTGGAATTTTCAACTTTTTATTTCACTATCGTTTGACCATTTGTTTGACCATATTTTATTTCGTTTGACCGACCACCACATTCTAACATGGGGTAGCCATCTTCACGGTACCCGTATGACTGGCATTTTCAAGTTTGTATTACACATTGTTCGGCCATGTTTGACAATTTTCTTAATTGATTTGTCCACCCTGAGTTTTCGAGATATTTGAATTTTTAAGAGGAATCCCCCTATGTTCTGCTCGCAAAACATGAAAAAGTTCCGAGGGGTTTCCTCAATTATTAGTTCACCGAATCGTAAAAGCAATACACAAAATTAAAGACAAAAGGAATATAATTTTTCGTATAGTGGTAGATTTTTGCTATGTTTTTGACAAAACTTTTACTGAGCTTTTACTTTAGCACATCTGCAAATTAATATGTATTATAATATGAAATTAAATTTTACTTATACACTGTAGGCTATGAAAAACTGTGCTAAACAAGTTATTAAGATATCTGTCAGTTGTATCTGTCAACTCTACTTGCCAATAAAGCATTTTGTTGCATTCCCCAAAAACCCACACCATGACAATTAGATCCTCCTGGGAAAAATTCGCCATATTTCTCAAAATTATGCAAATCTAACTTAACAACCCTAACAATATCACCACCACTGACAGATACCTTAATAACTTCTTTAGCACAGTTTTTCACAGCCCACAAGGTATAAGTAAAATTTTATTTCAAATTATAATATTAAATTGCAGATGTGATAAAATGTTTTATTTTATTAAAAAAGATGAAATTATGCGAGAAAACAGTACTTTAGGTAAATACTGAACTGGTGTAATTGTTAATGTAGGTGTAGGAGCACTTATTGATAGAAAAATCGAGTTTTTTTATTCAGAAGACTAGTTATCTCAGCAATGATTTATTTTAGCACTAGTGTGTAATAGTATTTTTTTGCAGAACGATGCGTAGAATTCAAAAAAGAATTAGACACAGGCTGCACTATTAAAAAAAAAATAACTTTCTTAGGAAAAACTGTTTGCTTTATTTTGCTGCAGATTATGACCATCCTGTACACAATTTGGATATGGTAGGTAATCATGATAATAGAACGCTTCTTCCGTAATCATAATCTAAGCGAACGAAATAAAATTAAAAACAGTTATGGATATAGACAGTTTTTCTTAGACTACTGTTTTTCCATAAAAATGCCAATAAATCAAAAAGTATAAAGTTTAGTGTAGGTAATGTTATGTTTCATTGGCGTAAAATTTAGCGAGCAATTCAAAATTATGCCGAAATAAGGGTTGTTCTATTAAAAAAAAAAACATAAGTTTGGGTTGGTACTACTTTATGGAACAGCCTGTATACACGCTAATAATTTGAAAATGTGCGCCTCGGCGTTTTAAAATATCATCATTACAGAGGCACAATCTTCCGAGATCACACTGTAGAGACACTCTGTATATACATTACCGCAACAAGAAGAAATGGCGGTCGTAATTAAAAACTAAACATCAAATAAAACTACTGTCATTATCAGTCTGTGTTTCAACATAACCAAATTTTGATAAACCCTATCATAAACCTAAACAATTAAATTTTCTATCATTTTTATTTATCGTCGCACGGTATTAACTTTATGAGTATAAGGTAATATGATTCTTACATTTATCAATAAACATAAAATGCTAATTATGTAGTTAAATAATATTTATGTAGTAAGAAATAGTTTTGTAATTTGGATTTCAAGTAACCAGTAGTATTCTCCAGTAGTATTATCTCAAGCAGAGAATGCAGATCTTGTACTACAATAACCCCTTTTGCTCTAACCTACAAAACCGCTAGTCGTGTGCATACCAGTATGGGAACAGGTATCCTCTGTGCGCATAGATCAAGACGCGACCTTGCGGTAGTCGCGGGTGTTGACCTTTTCGCGAGTACACATCAAAGTGTGCTAATTAGATTAGAACGTTTCTAAAATAAAATTAAATTGCGTGCACTGGCTCTGACATTTTATTAAATGTTTAATTATGTACCTACCATTCTTCTCATCAATAAGTATAAAACAAATACAATACAACAAAAGTCTGGTATACGAATGCATGTTAATGGGATACATTCACCTATGACATAGAAATTAGAAGATTTCTCGGTCCTCGGTGCTTCAAGTTGGATATGTATGACATTAGTCATATGGCTTTACCTTTGTGGAGAAAACTCGTTCTAAATTCGTTGAAGAAAAGAGCGATGGATGGCGATGTTACAATTAAGAATCTTGGTGAATATCTCTTATTTACATTGGTGCATTCGTTAGGATGAAACGTGGTACTTTTTTGTTAATTCCAGACGTACACGTATACTGTAATTTGTAACTCATTCCGGATTACAATGTAACACTTAGTTTTCGTTTTTACGCAGTTTAATTTTTTTGGCGTTTGTTTCAAAAATTAAACATATAGGTAATTGGTCAATTAGTTAAGAATTTATAAACAAAGCAAAAACAAAGGAACTCTTATAAAACCTGTATTATAATATAGGTACTATAATCAGTTTTGAAAGTAATGATGGATATAGAGGATTCTTTCAGCATATTGTAAAAGAATTCATCAGAATTATCCTACGGATTTACAAACTTTGGAATAAATAGATTTGCAGAGCTTATAATACCGGGAGAATACAGGTTTGCATATATTCTTATGCCGCAATACACACCTGCGGGACCACCCACGCGTTGGGCAAGCGAATTCGCGGGAATAGTTGTCATAATGACTCCTGCCAATATTTGGAGAGTATGAAATATTTTATTTATGTCCCACATGATCATAAAGTCACATTTTAAATCTTAGATACCGGCGAAAAACTGCTTCTTGGTTGCATGGTTACATGGTTATATGTCGAATATTTTAAATATTTGTCATTCAAATTGTAAATTTTAAGTCATCAATGTCAATCATTGGTGACTAAGGTTATAAGTTCCATAACCAGTTCCATAATAGTATATTATAATACAAGTTTTATAAGACAAAAATTGGCGCACGAGTAGTTTTGGGCACGACGAGCGTAGCGAGGAGTGCCCAAATGGAACGAGTGCGCCAATACGTCTTATAAAACGAGTGTTATATACTATTTTTTCTACTTTGCGACATTAAATTTACATACATTTCGAAAATTGCGGTTGTCATCTTACAATCTAGAATAGTTTCATATTCAACAGTTGGTAGTTGTACTAACATTCACAAATACGATTGACGCGAGCCAATAGCGATTGAGATGTCAGCCAGATGTCAGCGTTATTTGACATTTGACGTCAATATCATCAGTCGTGGAAAACTAAAAGTTACCAAATGTTTGTGACCTAGTGTTTTCATAACGACACCGAACCCGGTTTCGTTATGAGTTCATAACGAACGCAAAGTAGAAAAAGTTCCATAGCGGCACTCCAACCTCCAACGAGTTTTCGAGTGTGACAGCACAAAATAGTTATTGTTACAAGTGCCGAAAGTACGGAATAGCGCAACGAGTGGTAATGTGGCGCGACGCCGAAGGCGGAGCGTCGCATGTGAGCGAGTCGCGCTATATAGTTTTCGGCAAGAGTGACATACAACGGATTTGTGCTGATTTTCGAGTAAATATGAATTTAAAAAAATCAAACATTGTTATATTTCTGTGTTAGAAAATGTTAAGTTGGTACCACTTCGACAAAACGTCAAGTTTCAAAAACTAATAAAATTCTGACAGATTTATATTTGTTCATTACACTGTAGGTGTCATATGCGCACCAACATACTAAAATAACACTACACTCATCGCTATACTTCATTTACAATTTTCTCAATTTATCGTTTTTAGAATTTGATAAAACAATGGATTGATATTCCTTATCAACAAACAATCAGACTGGTGATCTTAGTTTATTTTAAATTTGTAGTTTGTATTTTGCAGCACTAGAGCGGCAAAATTCCATAGCGGCACTCCAACCTCCAACGAAATCAGCTGTTTTCGAGTGTGACAGCACAAAATAGTTATTTTTGTGCAAAGTTGGGCAAAGTTCCATAGCGGCACTCCAACCTCCAACGTAATCAGCTGTTTTCGAGTCTGACAGCACAAAATAGTTATTTTTGTGCTGTCACACTCGAAATCAGCTGTTTTCGAGTCTGACAGCACAAAATAGTTATTTTTGTGCTGTCACACTCGAAAACAGCTGATTTCGTTCGAGGTTGTAGTGCCGCGATGGAACTTTGCCGCTCTAGTGCGGGAAAGTACAAAATACAAATTTAAAATAAACTAAGATCACCAGTTTGATTGTTTATTGATACGGATTTGTTTTTATATCAAATTCTAAAAACGATAAATTGAGAAAACTGTAAATAAAGTATAGCGATGAGTGTAGTTTATTTTAGTATGTTGGTACACATATGACACCTACAGTGTAATGAACAAATATAAAAATTTTAAACTTAAACCATTTTTGAATTTTTTTAAAAATACATATTTACTCAAAAAGCTGCACAAAAAACGTTGTATGTCACTCCTGCCGAAAACTACATAGCGCGACTCGCTCACCTGCGGCGCTCCGCCTTCGGCGACGCGCTATTCCGTTGTTTCGGCACTTGTAACATAAATAACTAATTTTATTTAAGCACAATTTTGACCCAAACATTATAATTACGATAATAAATCGTAATTCCCAGAAATGTATTTATTTGCCTATATTACTGCTGCCCGGTGTAGACAGCAGACGTCAGGAGCTCTAAACACCGCCTACAACTGGCGACTACCGATTGACGTTGGTGGGAGAAAGGGTGGCCACACACAGCAAAAAAAAAAACGTCGAAACGGAATATTTCGTGTTGGAGTTGCGATGTTTTTAGGACGGAGCCTTAACGGAAACTGGTTCTGTTATCTTTGCAGAAAACACTGAACAGACGAACAAAATGGTATTGGTATATTGGCAGCGGTCAGGCGTAGAATTTTCAGTACCGGGACTTTGGTCCACTCAATAAACTTTTGGTTTTTATCTTCCTCAGTCAATGTAAACGGACGCAACAGTGGTGTGCAACTGCAATCAGAATCGAAGAATTTGGTAATTCACCGGTAGTTGATGATTGCATTAAAAATATTTGTTAAGCCTCATCGTTCAAATAAGTAAGCCCTCCGGTAAGAAATCTTACAAATTTAAAATGTACAAAGCGTCCGTTAGAGATTAAATGAATATCTGACTTGGCAGGATTATTATTGATGAAAATCTCACTCCAATTATCTCTATTGCAGTTTCTGTATAAAGTACATTTGGTTTAAATATTATACATATTTCTAAAATACAAAATATAATTACGTATTTTTGTATATTTTTCGTACCCGGGCCGGGTCTCGTCTATACCCCGAGTGGGTCGCACAGTGGCGCACCATTTAGCGCAAATGTGCATCTTTGCAATTTTAGCTTTAATGTTCAATAAATTTTGTGAGCTTTAACCGATTTTGATTATTTTTCAGCACGTAAACAAAAAGAGGATACCACTCCTTTACAATTTAGAAAAATAAAAATAAACGTTCGATATATTACCTATACCGAGAGAACAACAATGTTCTGGTAGTCCAATTTTGAGACCGTCTGTGGAATAATTAGGAGATTTGGTGAGGTTTTCAAGAAATCCATATTATATAAATTATATAAATATAAATCTGTTTTTTGGTTTGCCAATATATGAACATTTGTCAAATTGTTTTGTTAAGAAAACTGTATTTATATGAAGCTCAAATATTATTATTTGATTTCAATTTAATTTGAAATAATACTTTTTTCCAGCTATCTTTTACAAAAGTCAGGTATTTATATACAGGGTGACCCACTTGCTATCCCTTAAACTTTTTTCATTTAGTAAATGTCAGACTGAGTAAAAAAAATCATATGGAATTAAATGTATCTATATTTTTTAAAAAGTTACAGTTGTTTGAAATATTAACAAAACTATTTTAAACGGCTATAACTTCTTTAGGTATTGAAAACCAAAATGAGGCGACGATGTTTTTTTTTTAGTTTTTGTTTTGAGTCTTGAGTTTTGCAAGCTTTCTTTTGAGAGCTTGTTTCACAATCAAACTTATTTGGCATTTTTATATCTGTACATTAATGAAAAGCAAACATTGTCAAAATGTTTTGTTTTTGAAGCAAGCTATAAAAAAACTCGCAAAACAAAAGATTAGCTAAAATGTCATTGGTTGTTCTTGCACTAAGGTACAGATATGTATATACATAAGTAGAAATTAAAAAACTTACAAAACCACTTTTTTCCACTCCTCAATTCACCTGCCGAATTATATTATTAGAGAAATTGTCGCTATTTTTTTTTTATTGAATGAATAGTATGTGGAATGTAGGAGGTCGATTCAGCGGAGCCATTAACGCAAATTTTAAATCAGAAGCCATTTACCCATCAAATTCACTATTTAAAGAACTGTTCCGCTAATCCGGAATAAAAAATTAATTACAGTATTTTATACTATAATTATGCTGTTAGACAGTCCTTTTATAAATTGCTGGTATAAATAGGAATATTATTGTAGTCTTTGTTTCCATTTTAATAATAAACTACCACTATTAAATCAGGTAAAGCATCAGAGATTGATGGTTATCTACAAAATAATAAGTTCTAAGGTTGTACCCTAAATTTTTATTGACATAACTAGCTATCATAACTTTCTGTCATCTGTAATTTATCATTTTGTATTTAGAATTACACAGTAATTTTTAATTAATTCAATTAATTAACCGAAATTTAACTTCCCTAGAAATAGCTGGTTATCTACAAAATAATGACTTTTATTTACCAAACATTTTTATTCGCATAAGTATAGTATAGAAGTATAGTTGTCGGTATTTTGTGTATAGCGTACTTACTCTCTTATACCTGTCCATCATGAGACGAGGACTCGTTAGTTTACCCGGGGGATCCTAAGTCAGTGAAGCTTGGAAGGTGTAAAAATTTGACTGAGGTCAAGGCCATAGGGACAAAGCTGCCACTTTTACTTGTTGGAAAAAAGTTATTCCAGGCAGCTGTGTCGGTTCCAAGGTCCTGGCAGACACTATTAAAAGTCCCAAAAAAATAAAATTTACGGAATTTCGACTAACTAAGCTTAAATGTATCTATGACATTAATAATAATATTCTAAGCCTATATTTAGCTCGGCAGACATTTTCACGGTTCTGACATCCCGGCAGACAACCACACGTTACTGCAGACACAAATGGGGAAAATATTTATTATCAATTTTTAAGTAAATTTTATTCTTCATAAAAGCTTCTCGTTTGTCTTAAACTTATTATGCAAACCCTACGTGTTACCAAAACTATGAAAAACTCTTTATGCTCAAAGCTATGCAAAACTGTTAGCTTTGTGGAAATACCGTAAATTTATGGGACTGATCTGGGGAGACGTTTTGTTTTCAGGACAGTCTTTCATCTTACAGCCAGTTAGATCTTGGACATTGGTGTGTGAAACCAGCTACCGATTAACGGGAACCAGTTACTATTGTCACGCTTTTGTTAGATCGCACGTTGCATCAGGTACCACCTCGCACGGACACGCGCAATCCTTGTACATCCATCCATTGTCGTTCTCAGCCACGACTAATTAGAATATTTAGAAGAAAGCGGGTCAAGTTGACGGGCAATTAACTCACATTTTCTCAACGCTTTATGGCCATCGTGATGATAGGATGTCCGCGGTAGCATCGCAGCATTGTGTACATCCATCATGATGAAGATGATGAACAAGCATGGCTGGTATCTTGAACGATTCCATAAAATTTGCGCTATAAAAATTCTTATGAGCGATAAAATGTTATCTAGTAAAATAGTTACTGTGCATTCCTGCAGCGTCCGCTAGGGCATATAGTGGCCTCATTATTTTGCTTTGCTATTAGATGGCGCGAGATTTAAAAAAAAACATGTTGAGTCAATACTAAAAGATGTCCTGAAATGAATGACCCCATACAGTAGGTATACAGAATATATATGTGTTTCATGAGGAATTGTACATACGTTAATATGTTATAGATTTGTTCATTTTAAGCAGAAAACTTCCTAAAAATATGTGCTCATATCTAACTGAGAGAAATCCAGTTAATGCATAAGATGATTTATTTAAATTCGTACATAAAATATCGAAATTCGGACTTGAAAGGAATGGTTCGCAGATCTCACCGATGCACTTGGTTGATCTCTAAGGCTGACCTCGAAGATATCACGCACTGTGCTGCCTAATTTATCCTGATTTGCCTTGATTCTTGCAGCACTGGCCGTAATTCGAACGATTAGCTCATCACGCTTGTTTACTTTTACTCGATAAACATCGCTTTTCAACCATCCCACATTCCGTGATTTAAGGTCAGGTGACCGAGCTGGCCAACTGATGGTAGTGGTAAATGTCAAAAATTGACAACAGCCGTGCGTGATACCAGTTTATACATTAACTGGCTGTATCTCAGTTACCTTTGAGAATTGAGCACATATTTTTACGAACTTTTCTGCTTAAAATGAACAAATCTAAAACATTTTAACGTATGTACCATTCCTCATAAAACAACCTGTATAGTAACGAAATAATAATAATAATAATCAAATCGTTACTACCCAATAACCTCTTAATGAATACTTTGTAACAGAATGGCGTGAATACGAAACCGTATGTATATTGGTAATCGTTACTACCCGGATTGTAATATGTTTCGTTACAAATGGTACCAGGGTGCAGCTGGGTCCAGGATTTTGAAAGACCGACAAAGGTCTAGCTGGCCGCATTCTTTTTATGTTCGAATGCTATTGACGTTTACACCTCTTTGTTAATACTATACCAATTCATAACAACTTTGTTGAAGGTCATAAAATTAAAAAAAAAACTAATGCAATGTTAAATTAAGCACTTATTAATAGTCTAAAGCGTAACTAATACACTATTTATAATCCTCGTTATAAATAAAATAGTCGTTACTTTGGGGATTATAAAGTAGCGAATACTCTTTTACCCGCCTATCACAACATTTGGGGTATGATAGGTATGATACCGATCCATCCGTGACCATTTAGCCTGCTCGTGACATTTATCTCGGGGAAGCAGCCGGCCCCGACTGTGGCGGGTGACCTATGTCTTCAGCAACATTAAGAGGCTGGTTCAACCTAACGTCAGGACTGGTCTGGTGGGCCCGTATTAGTCCAATCATTCAAACTGTTCAGTGCTCGTGTGGGTTCGTTATGGAACTATGATAGCATCTTATAAAATTACAACAATCTAAATATTCTTGGTTACACTTTCTAGATATGCATTATACCCATGCCCAATTTTAAACAATTGTTGCTCAAAGATAGACGTATAATTGGATATCTGAAATATGTTTTTGGTGCTGGTCCGACGTAGTTTTACTTTACTTTACGTCAATGTAATATTTGAGAAAATTCCAATAAATGAAAAGCAATAAACTCACGCCTTTAAAGAATCGGCGTCGTATTTTTCCAATTTTTCCATCAAAGTTCGAGTCTAGACAGTGTGGCCATCTACGATGTTCTCCAGAACTAGTCGTCATTAGACGCAAGACGAAGATAGTAATGGGTCTATCTCGATCTACCATGTACCACAAAAAAAAGTATTGAACTGGCTAAATTCACATTTATATTTTACTCGACAGATTTCGAGAGCTCTAAGCTACAAATCAGATATAATCTGAAAATGAAAATACCGCACAAAGCAGTATTCCAATCGAGATTAGAGAAAATGCTACTATTGTACCAGATATCAATCAGGTTTGTGCCTAAAGAAGTATACTATTATTTTATTAAAAACACGATGTCAATTGTGGTTAGTACCTACCAGAATATACATATAAACAGTGCCGTTTTATTCATTCTACTACCAGAAAATTCAAGCTTCAAGTGTGGTATGATGCAGAAGCTCATTACGGGTTTTGTAATTGGATTCGAATTACATTACGGAGAATCAAAATCCTGGTGTACTATTTTGTTGATCGAAGAGGATTTCTAGACAAGAGATGTGATCACTAGTTTTCATAATTTCCATGAACATAAAATCACCGAGGTATGCTGACGATTACCGACATTTTATCAAATTTCTTGGTAATATTACTGGAGGACGTCTATAATATTATAATATGATAAATGTTATCGACCCATGCAACGAAGTCTATAATAACTATATTTAGTATGTTAGTTACGATAGTCTGCGTTACATTGGCCGATATGTATCCTTCTGTGTTTTTCATTAGCCAGGCACAAGTGTATTATTATCAGCTGAGAAATGTGTGCATAATCTATCGCACCAAGAGAAAGTAATCTGTGACCAAAGGAATTGGTACGGGTTTTGTATTTTAAGAGGTATAAATGTATATTAAATATGGGAAGATAAACTCAATACACTTTCAAATATTCCACATATTCATAGTACGTGTGCGTGTATTCATAGTAGATACCACTACATAAACCGTAGACAAATGTTGAAGTTATATAAATATATGAGATATATCTCAAATTCTCAACATAGGTTATGTCAACAATTTATCACAGTAATTTTTGGAGTTACCGTGTTATGTTGGTAAGAACTGTAAATATCACTATAATAGCCCAGCCTGGTGACGTATGTAAAAATAAATTGAAACATCGTTAAAGACATCCCGCGACATCGACATCGACGTCGACATCCCCGCTCAAAGACCAATTCTCAACTGATTTTTCCAACCTTATCAAAAACAACCAAGCCGCTGTCAATCAGCTGTTGGACCTCCCTCTTAAATCTCCCGGATCGGCTCGCATCGGCACGGAAAAAATCGCATACGCAGCAGAGTCCGCACATTTGAACGACCCATCGGATCGCATCGAGTCAATAGAAACCAAAACTGCCTGACTGATCTGCCTGACAAATGTAAACTGATTCGGATAGGATTTTTTCTCAGGAATCCGAATCTGAACACAGAAATAGTGAATTGGCTCTAGTTTTCGCGAAAACACTGTTAAGGGTACAGAAAACCGCGTGTTTTGCTACTTTTGAACACATGCAAAACAGTAACATTATGTAGTAGATGTAAATATGTAGGATCAAATAAAACTGCGAACCTTCTGCGTTAAAACCATATAGCAAGAAATCAGATGGCATAGTTGTCTAAACATAATCCAGCCAAGTATACAAAAACCAGTGTTTTTTCACTTCCTTTTATCAAGTATGTTAATTCAATAATCTCGTCTTATGTGTCGCATTATATTTCTAAATATTCGAACTAACACACTAATAATCTAATAATTATGTTATTGAATAAAAAAAAATCTGAGGTGCCCACGCGGTTACTTTATCATACTATATATTAAATTAATAGTTTAGAGTAAACTTTAGCTGTATGAGATTCTATAGATCGAGATTGGACGTGTCTGCATTAAAATAGAACTAGTTAGCCAGGATTTGACAGATATTTTGAATCTATTGACAGTAGGTATTGTCAAAACCATTAGCGTTTGACACTACCTACGGTCATTAGAATGAAAATATCTGTAAAATCCTGGTAAACTACTTTTATGTGCATGTAGACACGACCAATTTCGATCAAATAGAATTTGCTCCTTCAGCTAAACTATTAATCTTACCAAAAAAATCATACATCTAAATTATACAAAATTTCCTATACTTTAATTTATTATTTAATTATTTTGACGAAGTAAGTATACAGAAATGGCGGATCATTTGCAAAATCGGTGAATTCCAGTTCCTTTGGACTCTTTTGAATAAAAAGCTTTTCAGCTCTAAGTTTGGTCATGAAACGCATAATGGTTAACTGTTGTAATAACTTTATTAAATTCTGTTAAATGCTAAAGTCTTTTTCTAGAAACGTTTTAAAAGTAAACTTTTTATGAAAACAATATAAAAGGCTTCATAACCAACCGCATCAACCGCAAACAAAAACATGCTTTTTTACATATTTTCAAATATCTCAATTGCCAAATGATAAGCAATAGGTACACTAAATGTCCCTTCAGATTATTTATTTATATCCATTACCAAACTGACGCACACCATACTCTGTCCAGTAATAAATGATACAATTTGTTTTGCTAGCCAGACATCGACTATAGTTTTACCGGTGTTACATTGATTTATCTGTACTACTTATTAATGTGTTGTTAATCTATTACCAGAAGTGGCCGGGTGTGGGTGTAGAGTGTATAGAGCGGTGGAAAGTAACTTGACCACAGCGCACACAGATGATTTTCCGGAGAAACTTTAAACAATTCTACATAGACGAAAAGAAAATAAATGTAATACTAATATGTCAGATGTCAAAATTTGTTTAGTAAATGAAAATCACAATATATCAACCCCTGTTACTACTTGACAAAAATAGGTAACCATAATCAACGTAGGTGGTTTGGGCGGTTCGTCAGTTTAAACACGGTGACGTTCCATAACATCCACAAATTGACCAGTCGTACAAGGCACCAGAGTAGGTGCCAAAACGCTCCCTGATTTATGAGAGCTAACTTTGCCCATACCACCTACTACTCAATATAAACGTGGTGTGGGGTCCTTTCTTCTGCTACCATCTTAGATATTACCAAGGTACCTGCAGTGTGTTAATACGCCGCTGTACAAATGCAAGAAAAGAGTAGATATCCGTGTTAGTAATTTCTTTTACCATAAACTATTGTGTGGATTTATCTGTGACAAAAGAAACGATGCCATCACACATCATCTTACATGGTGGAGGCAATTCATTAACGCTAGTATAATGGAGGAAAATTGTTAATTTTTATTGTAGGTGCATATTATAATGTACGCGCTTTATAATTTGGTTTCATAATATTTGATTAATTAATACAAGAATGAAAATGCACAAACGATAACATTCAAAGTTCTGTTGAAACTGCTAAATACGAAGCGTTTTTGAATAATTGAAACAGTGCAGACGCGTTTTTTTAGCGTTCTAAACGCCTATGTAGTTCTGTCATTTATAAAAAAATGGGCTGCATATCCCCCGCCACGTTTTATGCGGTCGTCTATCCACAATCTAAATGTGTAGATAAATTGCAAATCGTGTATTTTAGACAAAATATAAAAAATAGGTTGGACCAACAATTTTGTTTTTTTCTTTTAATTTTCAAATTCATGGAAGTTTAAAATCTTTTTGTATTCGAAAACGAGTTTAAGTAACTGAAATCCTAGGTATGGCCAACGCAGTGGCGCGTATGCGGTAGCTGCTTAAGAGGCAAAAAAGACATTAAAGATTAATTTTAAATCTAAGCTACTTTATTGTTTATTTGATATTTATTAGTAATTAATGAGGAACATTTCATTATAGATTCTTTTAAAACCCCCAAAAACATTAACATGCGGAACGCGCCATCCTTGAAGTGCCGATAGTACTCTCTTTGAGCTTCAGCAGCATTTCTATCACAGTACCAGTAAATAAATACAGTCATATTCCGTTTAATCGGGACACGAATTGTGTGAATTGGAATTTTCAATGGTTTTTAATTAATAACATATTTTCCTAATAACTATGACACTACGGTTGGGTTTTTCAATTGCGGTTTAGCGAAGTTTAAGTAGAGTATCGTTGGGCTCCACATAGAGCGCATATGGAGCCTAACGATAGTTTGTTAAAACATTTTACATCCTAGATAACGGGGCAAAAATTGCTTCTTAACGCCCGCGCGGGCGTTAACGGTTGCCACGGTTATATGACGAATATATCAAATATTTGTCATTCAAATTGTAAATTTTAAGGCATCAATGTCAATTATTGGTGATTATGGTTATAACTGACAATTAATTGTCCGTACTGTCACTCGGCAGTCAATTATATTTCCTTTCCATCCGTTCATATGACAATATAGTAGTCTCTTTATTTCCACAATAAGCCACGTGTCTTTAAAGCCATGGTATCGAAGAAATGTCCAGTATGACAGGTATGGGTAAGCCGGCCTTGGTATATATCAGTATATATCTGACATTCTTTTTTTTTCACGTGATATGTCACGTCACATTTTTTTTCAGCTCTCTACCAGAGCTTAAAATTTTAGCCATGGGAGCATCCTGGGACCAACGGAAGATGGAAGTAATCAAGTCTGGACTGGACCCACATCATCTGGAGCATATCTAACAGCGAGATCTTCTTCAAAATCTTAACCTAACCAGCTGGCTTAGCGTTAATGATTGATCTATTCCCGGATCTATTGCCGGAATAATGATGATCGATGAAGATCTCAACTATGCAGAGGAGGTTGCCCTACTGTTACCAGATGGTGACATTTTTGGCTCGCCTAACATCGCTTACCGTCCGGCTTCTTCAAAATCTTAACCTAACCAGTTAGCTTAGTCGTTGAAGATCTCAACAATACCAAGGAGAATGGCATGGCCCCGGCACTCACTGTCACTGTCACTAACAGTGATTTTTTGTCAAAATTGACAAGCTGTCAGGTCTGCACTTTTTTAATGTTTACCTTTACCTACATTTCCTTTAGCCCATGTAGAGGAAGGTCTTGTTCTTATGGAAGTGGCAGGAAGTTGCTCTTGATGAACACCGAGAGCGCCCCGTACTCTTCTAGAGTACCGACAGATGCATCTGGCAGGCAGTGGTCACAACCACAACTAGTGCCCTGTTGCTGACACACAGACGTCAGTGCCACCTCCTGGCATGCCTAGGCTTCAGTTACACGCATGTAGAAGAGGGCCGTGTTGTTGTGCGTAATAAGCTGCATTCTGACATCTGATCCATGTTGGGCAAGACGACGGACACCAGTGGTGCGTTATTCTATCATTCACCACTTCAAGAAGACCACAAGTGACAGAAAGCTACTCTTGGTGTACACCGAGAGCACCCAGTAAACTTCTAGAGTGCCGCCAGATATATCTATCTGGCAGTGGTCCCAGCCAGTGTACCTTTTGCTGACACCCAGCTGTCGGCGCCTCCTCCCGACATTGGCCAAGCTGTAATTTCAGTAATGCATTACACAATTGAGTGTTGTATAAACACTATAAAATTTCCGTAGACTGGTCCAGAAATTAAATAATTTTTTACAGATTTTTGAGATTCAACATATTTGAATACTAAAAGAATAATAGTCCTCAGTTTTGGGGGAGGAGTATGTGCATCAAAATATTATGGTCTATTTTGCAAAGTTAGTGGATCAAACTGAGGTTCCTCAGTTTATTACTTTGTGTTCAATAATTATGGCGACTTACCGTTAAGTTAGACAAACCTCACAGTGAGGTCATCAACAACTCCCCAATCGATTAGTTATTGATTGTTGAAGTTTTGTAATTGTGAATATCGAACTATTCAACAATATGCAGAGACCAAAGGTCAACTTTTTTTTTGTATCTTGCGAATTCTGGCGCAATATCCTGGGACGCTGATGACTGGTCTAAAGTACCCTTTCAAGGCAGACATCCTTATATTTGGTACCAGTATACAATATCCCAACCGTCAGAACCAGGAACGTTTCCTATCGGAAGCCAGTAATTAGACCATATTGAAATGCGTACATTGGGCAAAGAATCTGGGTGACCATATTTGGTCGTTATTCAGCGCCGACTAAGATATGTTGTATCAAGGTGGACCAATTTTTCTGATCAGTTTCTGCCCCCAAATTTTCTTAAGAAAGAAGAACCGGGTGGCTCTAATAGTAAATCAAATTTAGTGGAGATTAGAGATTTGTCATCACTTTCCAAAATTGCAAAATTCTGTTCGTGAATTATAGCTCTATTACTCTGTTACTCTAGTAATTATTAAAATCAAACTCTAAATATTCAGAGAGAATATTTCAAAATAATGGAGATTGGCAAAATATTTAATGTTGCCTTATAATTTGAAATATATTTCGGTTTATACAAGACTATTTTAAAGAAAGTGTCTTGTCTTTTAAGCAACATTCCTTAGCTACCATATTCTTGCCTTGAGTGCTGTCATGAGATGACTCTATATAAGGTGGTTCACTCCGTATAAAGACTGAAATGTTTTCAAATGAAAACTTTTAGATATCCCTATCGCAATACTTTGTATCAAGAAAATTGCTGTCGAGCATTTGACAGATTAAACAAACCATCCCAAGGATGTTTAGGACGTAAAATTTGTTTGTTTTCTAAAAATAAGTTAGAGCCGATTTTGCTTCAAGATCATTAAAAATAGACTAATATCTGATAACTGAATTCAGCTAATTAATTTTGCTGCCAAAAGGATTACTCAATGTTTGGATACGCCTTCTATACTTTTATTTGTACCGAAAAGTATTTAATCGGGGCACGCTTGTTTGTTCCTGGTTAAATAACCTAATTTCATAGCGGCTGAAGTCCCCCATTTTTTTGTGGCAAACAACATTCTTTATTCTTTCTTATATTTGCACCTCTAGTCCTAGAAGCAATCCTACAACAAATTTCAGTTGTGCGCTTTGGCCGTTACAACCGCAGTTGTCCTATTGTACAAAGCCTTTCCCTGTTGACAGGATAGATGTCAACCAAGCTCTAAACCGGCTAGGGATTAGGTATGGAATCAACAGATGTTGCTCATAATTCTGCTGCAAATTTTTAAATTCACATAAATTAAAGCGACATTTGGGCTGAGATAAAGGGAATTTTCATTTAAATTGCCTATTTGACCAAAATTTTCAACGTTATTAACTTGCGTATCCTCCACAACGAAGTTATTACTTCCTTCGGTCATTACGTCCTCGCAACTTTGCATGCGTGTGTGTCATATGTTTTATATGACTATTAGTACCATGACTATTAATACCTTTTGGAGTCTGCCCAATAGGTTTTTACTCTTTCATTAAGAAATGCCTGTTGCACTTTTCAGATATTTTGAGCGGTTTGGGCACGCAAATCAAAGATTCCTGACACCCCTGTATAGGCAGCTGACTGTTAATATAAGCCTTGAAAGATATATTTATCTTTTTTTTACACTTGTTTTGTTACAATAACAAACTTAATAATTGGGTCTAAGATGGATCCCAAAAGTTACGCTAACGGGGCAATTACTTTGTTTGTTGCGTTGGATCGTCCAAGGGCGTGAACTTGGAGCAGCTAAATGGACCGTTTATATCTGCGGTCCTTCTCCCGCTCACGGGCAGTCCCATAAATCTGCTCCAGTCCTGGGGGTACGCGGACCCCTAAGTTGGCGATCGCTGGTTTATATTAACCATTTGGATACGGAGGTCGGCTCATTGTTGATACGTTCCTGTGAACCGTTACCAATAATTTGTGTTTTTACTTCTGGACAATAATAACCGCGCAGCCGCTGCTGGGTTAGTTCTTTAAGTGACAATTCACCATGACTACAGTCAAAACAGTCTAGAGTTGTCTTTATAGTCAATCATATGTAAATTAGATGCTGAGCCATCAAAACACCAAGGAATTTATTGGATACCCTTTCTTTATTATTTGTGGACAAAGTTTAGACCGCTCATGTTATCTGAAACTACCGGTAAACGGTGTTGTCAAGTCCCGTCCAACTAAGCTTAAGTTTTTACTTGGTACTCAGCAATTGTATTGAATTATATTACTTTTCGAGGCAGTAAAGAACAATATGCATATCAAATATGGGACACCATTAGACTTATTGAAATAAAAAAAGCCTAATTAAAAGATCTAATTAATTATACTTTTGCCTTTGTCCGCTGCTCATCGCGTTCAAAGATTTCCCCAATGGTTATTAAACGTCTAATTTTATTCATAACCATATGAAATTAATTCCAGTCTTTATTTATATACATCTATGTGTGTTATCTGTTGCTGTAGGTACGATTGTTTATCTATAATATTAATCTTTTTTACAAAGTACATTTACCGATTATTTACAAAGGTCTACATCATGATATATACCTTCTTATTGTTTATAGGCTTAAAAGGGCCACATAGACAGGTATATTAAAGTATTTATACTGATTAGTACATTGGAATTATTAAAAGTTGATTCATATGTATTCCGTACTGATGACGACTAATAGTCCGAAACACGTGCATATGGTTGCTTTCTTCGATGACGGAATTACCCGATAATTACCTTTCTCCATATGTATTTCATGCACTTGTCACAAGTCATGCAAGCATTGGCATCTAGTCTTGTGTTGGCAGATTGAATTGCCTAAATTGGTTGAAATACCCACAATTTTGCAATTGTTCTTCAATTTTACAACTGCATGCATGAAAAAAGTTTGATGAAAGTTTTTACATTTGACTCTTTAACCTTGAATAACATGATAACGATATATTGTTGCAATAACATGTTAACAAAATGTTAACATGTTCTTTCAAGTGCATTTTGTTGTTTCTTATTCATAAACAGACGATAATGCTGTTTTGGCTCTAAATTGCTCTGTGCTTTAAACATCTACTATATTGTCATATGAACGGATGGAAAGGAAATATAATTAAATGATTAAACGAACTTACCTTAGTGAAGTTCTATCATAATTATATGATCTTTCCATCCGGAATATGACATAACCCACCCTTCCTTTGTTTAGACTTTCCCGAACCCTGACCAATTTAGAGACCCTATGCTTTCAAGAGAATGTCAGATATATACTGATATATACCAAGGCCGGCTTACCCATACCTGTCATACTGGACATTTCTTCGATACCATGGCTTTAAAGACACGTGGCTTATTGTGGAAATAAAGAGACTACTATATTGTCATATTCCGGATGGAAAGATCATATAATTATGATAGAACTTCACTAAGGTAAGTTCGTTTAATCATTTAATTATTGGCTATTAAGGTTATAAGTTTGACAATTAATTGTCTGTATTGTCACTCAATTCCGAATTGTTTATATTGTTATTCAACTCCGTAGATACGCATGCCACTTGATAACGTCAAAATATTTATTAATATTATTCAAACGGAGGAACAAAACCTCGTAAAATTCGTAAAATGCTGTATGCGCCTCGGGCATTACTTGATATTCATACCCTCGGGCGACTTAACAATTAACTCGGTCCCATCGGCCCTCGAGCTTTTTAAACGGTCACCCTCGGGGCATAAACATCCGTGTAATGCCCTTGGTACATAAATAACTATTACCGCCATGTAAAAACTGGCCGAATTGAAAAATTGAAAAGCCGAATTGACTTTAGCGTGTCAGCATGTTCAGCATTTGAATGGAGAACCATTTTAAAAGTTCCATGATAGATTGGATCGTGAAGACTTTGAAAAACTACTATGACTTAACACGGAATGGGAAACCACTTTTGTCCAAATAACATTTTTGAGACGCAGGCGCGCATGCGCATGGCTTGTTGTCGTGCGTGAGAGACATTCCTGAATTGCCAAAATAACAATTGGGGCTGTTAAGAGTTAGAAGACATGGAACTACATTCTGTTTCCTGTGTCTTTCAATAGTTTCAACCAAGTTAACTGTAGGAGACGCTTTCGCGGAAATTAGAAGGTGTTTTGTTGACATTTATACCTTGATGGATAGCTACTGAAACAGTGTAGCTTTTGTGACCAAGTCCTACCTTTCAAATGTAAAACATTTTTTTCGCAATAATGGCATCAATGCGTATATGAGAATTACAATAATAAAACCCGTTTATTCTTATGTATACATTGAATCAATACATTTCACCAATACACTAATCCATTTGACCACCATAACGCAGTGGGATTGTCTAAACCGCATTTGGTGTTCATATGAAATAAGAAGGTCGAAGATGTCAAAGAAAAGAATGTGTCGTTGAACAGTACCATATCTACCAATTTTAGCCGATTTTGCCGTATGTCTGTACGTAGCCCCAAAAACACTAAGGTATTATCTGACAACATCTGACAGGTTGCTGTATGGTATAAGAAAATCGTTTCTAGATATATTTCGTGTCGTTTCACCAAGGAATAACTTGGGTACCGAAACATTAATTTTTTACTTTCTAGATATATTTTTTAGGGTAACACTGTAAAGAAACTATTTGTTAGTTTATGAACCCCTTGGATAGACCCATATATTACAAGCCTACAACAGCTACCATTTATGGCATTTTCAAAGTCACACTATATCAGACGATCTACGCCATAAGTATGCCCGTTAATTTTTTTTACGCTGGATGAATGAAATTTCGATCGTCATTTTTTATCACCAAGGTAACGACAAAATTACTTTGTTCTTTATTAATCTAGGTGGATATGGACTGGTGAAAATAGTCGAAAATTGTGAAATAAATACTAACTAAATCGACATTGGCCGATATTGTATTACTGGCGTCCTATAGCGTAATTTAATTGTTTTTTGGCCAATGAGTCATTTTTTCTCTTGTACAGCCGTGGAAAATTCAATGGTAACAGGCTTGCCGCTAGTGTACACCAAACGTAGGTCGGATAATGTCGGTCGTCGTATACCTACCTGGTAGTCATAAAACCGAAGAGTCACTTCTGTTTTATTTCATTTTAAGTTTTCTGTATATAGATGAGTTTCGTATTTATATAATATATTTTCGATATTCGGAGCGAAACTGCCGCTCGTAGCTAAAGATTGTTATTCGTTAATATTTCTGTTTCGATATGCAATTGCAGTATTATTTCATTTATACTAAAATACATAGTAACGTTATTATAATTGTAAAAAAATTAATTAGGCACATATAGAAATACTTCATCATCATGGCTACGTCGGTGTATGCATCAAGGCAAACCGATTACTACATCCGATATCCGCTGTCAATAATTTTTAAAGGAGGTAATTCTAGATAGGAAGTTCCTGTAAGTGAAAAAACTCATTTTTCTCGGTTTCTACTTAGTCCCAGACCAAAATAATATACTTTTATCTCAAAATGTTTTATATTTATGTAATTTACGTTATGGTAAGTAATGAAAATTGCATATAATTATGTATTCAACAAAAATAATATAAATATAACATGAGTATAGTATAGATAAAAATAATATAGATGTATAACAGTAAAAAAATGGTATTTGTAATAAGATAACATAAATATATGTAATAACATAAAAACAAACATTTAATAATATAGGAATACCATAAGCATGTATTAAATAAGAAAAGTGTTCTGTTAGGTTGGAGGTTGATATAAATTTGCTACTAATTAGAATAAATAAAAAAATATCAATTATCTTTCCTAAAAATTAGAGACAATTTATTGTTTCTTTCTATGAAAAATTTAATGAAATCGCACAGAAAGAATAAAAATACTTGCTTTTGGCGACTGAACAATTTATTATATAGTGAGCGCGCCAAGTATGTAAATATGACAGAATCCCTATAAATGCATAACCAAAAATAGCAACATTTTGGATTTATATATTTTCCAACCGTTCGGTGTTGAGTTTGCAGAGTCGGAAAATATTTAAATCCAAGATTTCAATATTTTGGCCTAGCTGCTGTAGAGTTAATAATAATAATAATAATAATAATAATCCACGCCTTAACATCCCCCAACAGCTTTCGCCACTACGGGGGCCCGAATTATCATTATTATGGCCCGCGTCTGTGGCACGTCTTAAGTTGTTTGGCTTTCAGCATTCGCCGTGGAGTAAAGGAAAACCACAGAAAAACCTTTACTCTGAAAGCAGGGCGTTGGATTCTAACCAACGTCCCCCAGACTGATAGCCAAGCGCGCTACCACTCGACCACAGTCTGACCATTTTGTCAAATTTCTATACTTTATGTGCTGGTTGTAAAGCTATAGTATTATTGAATATTGTTAATATCTACTATTATCTACTATTATATTAAATAGTACCATTTAATATCAGAGAGCTTTACTTTGAAAATTATCTCGTAAAAGAATATTATGATCAAATATAATTCGACCCGTGCAACGAAGACTATCGTAGCTCAAGTGCAATCCCTATGTAGTTAGTATAGTCTTCGTTGCATGGGTCGATATTATGTATAATATACCTATGTATTATGCAAAGACAACCATCAACCCACATCAACTGTTTCAGGTTGTCGAACGTATTGCATAAAATATTGGTTTTAGGTCTCACTACATTTTTATCATGTTTCATTTTAAATTACATATAATGTTTAAATTGCAATTTAATTAAACTAATGGACGTATTTAACGACCTTTTAGCTGCTTATTATAAGTTATAGAGGTTTGGACTGTATTGCACATTTATTTACTTAAGTGTTTAAAATGTATTATAAAAGGAATTCATATTTATTATATGTCCAACATTTTTTCCCGCAAAAAGCATTTTTAGAAACTAAATGTCATTCAGAGTAAAACTTTTCATATGGATCTACTTGTTATTCCAAATCCTTAAAAATTTACAGCACACTTGAAATATTAGCAAAATAAATTTTTATATAAAATATAATTTCCGGGGTAATGCCACTGATTTTCTAATTTAACCGTTTGTATTACCAATTGTTATGCAGTAACGGATAACTTCGAAAACAACCATTTTATGTTTCTTTTACAAATTTTCTGGTGTTCAAATTGACAAGTTGGAGGATTTTTATAATAGCAATTCATTCCAGAGATTTTGTCGTATCCATACCCTACATAATAAATAATATAATTCAATTGATTATTTAATATTAAGGTAAATAACAATTTAATGATAATAAAATAATCAACAAAACCAATAGCACGCAAACATTTTAACAAAACACTGTTATATTTACAATACACGTATTCATACCCAATGCACTACAATTATGATTTAATCATACAAAAGCAAACTTACCGATATATTTAGTTCATTAGCGATCTCTCCTTTGTTTCTGCCAAGTTCCCAAAGGGTGACGATTCTTGCACGATCATCAATAGACAGGTGATAGGGCATTGTAACTCTTCGAAATTGTGTGTCGATGGCACGAAGTCACAACGTTATGTGATACATATTTTCAATATTTGCCTAATTTGCGGAAAGGCCAGCAAAAAAGTAAATTAAGGAACAAAACGCGACCCATAGTGTAATAAAAATACCTACTTTTGTGCTTGATCGTCCGGTAGGTCGGCCGCAATACAAAATATTATACAAGGAACTAGTGGACTTGAAACTTTTGCAATACGGCGAAAACGATTGAGTAACATAAATATAGATTGAAATTTCAATGATTTTATTATAAATTTTTTCAAAGTTATTTGCATATCGTTCTGATGTGATATCATTCATATTGGATTGTAAATCCTGCCCTTACATGTCACACATAAAAGAAAATTGTGTGTGGATGTTATTATAGAATGTAATTATATAATTTTAATAAACATAAAAATAACAACATTTTTATAATTAAGATAAAATGCTGAACAACACTGTAGTGTCAGTTCTAAAGGGCATATCTGCAGCAAAGAAGAAACCGGGGCAAATACGATTTACAACTACATGCAAAAAATACATTAAATATTACAGTGCACTTTTGTCAGTGTCGGATATCGGAAACATATAAATAGACGAAATTCGATTTCATTCCATAGATACAGAAAAATAAAACGAAACAAAAGTAACCCTTTGGTTTTATGACTTTAGCAGGTAGGTATCCGACGACCGACAATCTCCGAGCTACGTTTGGTGTACACTAGCGGCAAGCCTGTTACCATTGAATTTTCCACGGCTGTACTCTATGGGTATACCCTGATTATTCGATTGATAAGTTTTCTGCGCACAATTAAACAAAATACAGGGAAATAGAAAAAATTGTTTAAGATCAAAGTCAACGCAGTAAATTTAATCATTAATTTTGTTCCTTCTTTACAAAAATGCTATCTATTGAATAATCAGGGTACACCCATTGGCCAAAAACCAAATATATCACGCTAGAGGGTGCCAGTAATACAATATCGACCAAAATCGATTTAGTAAGTGTTGACAATTTTCGTCTATTTTCACGAAGTCATAGCCACCTAGATTAATAAATAGAAAACTTATTTTTGTTGTTGTAATGGTGCTAAAAATTGATGACTGTTATGTTTTTGTTATAGGGTATGTTTTTAATATAGGGTGCCATTTCAATTTCAGTGATGTAATTTCCGGAAAATTCATACAAGAGTATCCCAAAAAACTGCAACTTTTGTCTACTAGAATTTCTCAAAATTTTATTTGTCCATCATCATAAATAAAAAAACAAACGGGCGTATGTATGGCGTGAGTCGCCCAGTATAGGTATTTATGTTTTCTAATGTTTCAAAAGACACGCATAGTGCTTCAAAGTAGGCAATGAACGTTACTACTACATTCTGAGTCCTCACGTAGTGTTCTCTATTGTCCTTCTCTATTGATATTTTTGTTCGTCAATATGTTTAAACCATCCCCAAACAACATAATTCAAGAAAGAGAAATCTTCACAAATGTGTCCTCAAAGACATTTGCCATGCTTTTTACTGCTTCATTACATTTTCACGGCTTAATTTGTCAGTCCTACGAATCCCGCAGCCCTATTATGCAAGTTGTACCTTTTCTTCTTTGCTATTTACTCGCTGTCAAATATATCGCTGCCATGATAAAAGATAATTGTGTCAACGCTTACCTGTAAAGTAGCCCAAATCCCTTAAAAACCCGATCAGTCAGCCACCGCCCGCTGACTTTTGTTGTGTTGCAATTGTCTCGGCTCCGGCAGCTCCGGTATTGTAAACAAGTCCGGACCTGTTGTGGCTAGTGCACGGAGGAACCACCGCTGTTAGAGCAAGCTAAGTCACCCATACTGGTCGAGGTCTTTGTGTGGCGTGATTGAGATGATTTCGTTTGACCGAAGCTAATCGACAATAAAAATGCATTTATTCCAAACGGAACGTTCGATAAATTATTTATCGCGGGAGCAATAGGATAAGGACAATGTGAGCTATAAAAAATCTAGCATAGCATGAAAAAAATAATACTGGAATAAATTAACAGTGCATACTTTTTATCAGGGGCAAACACGCAGATAGGCTAGTTGTACAAAATATGAAAAAAAACAGTATTTTTTCTTGAAACAGAAAATAGATTTATTGCTAAAGTAAATTATTAATTAAGCAATTAATTAAGGCAAGGAAAAATTTCACCGATGTTTGCAATACCTACATATAGTGTTTATGATGAGTACCTACATGGCTCACTCATAAACTTTTGATTGGATATTGGGAACTAACTACTGATTCCATTTAAAAAAATTCAAATTTTTCTTCTTTTGTTTCAACTAAAAGGTTGCTGGTGTTTTTTTCATTATTTGTCACAATAATATAAAAAATAATCGTGCCAATGCATTTTATTTATAAATAAACAAAAATAAAAAAATTACCTACACACGCTGGTATAATGTTTTAGGAAAAATCTGTGCGCCCCCTTGTTTTTCGGTAGTCTGGCATTTTTTGAACATTTTATTTAATATACCTAGAAATGAATATACGGACATACCGTATCATACGGAATTACTACCGTAATGATGTCATCTATGTCACGTAGATTGACATTTGATAGGTGTCACGATAGGTTAGGCTTTGGTAAGTGTTGGTTACTTCCTTACCTAGATATGACAATTTTCCCTAACAAATGTCATAGGCCTCAGTAGCTCAGATGGGAGCGCGAAACGCAAAGGTCGCTGGTTCAAATCCAGGTTGTGGCTGTCATTTTTTATTTATTTAAAATTTGCATTCCGCCTGGATCTCACCATCTTCAATACTTTGATTATTTAATTTAATGTATCCAACTTTTTCAGTTCCAATTTTTCAATTCCAGGTTGAACCAAGAACGGAGTTTACATATACAAAATCCTTGAGAAACTCAGTTTAAGGTTTTATGGCAATGAAAATATTCTTCAAATGACAAACGTAAAACGACAAAAATATTCTTCAAATGACAAACGGTAAACCACCTACTAACCACCTACCGACTCTACATAAAACAAAACTGAAAATTGCTATTATCGGGTTTCGATCCAAATACAATCAATTATTAACTTTATTGTTCTAAAAATTCATATTTAAACCATATTTTTAGACGTTCTTCTTAAATCTATACAACGGCTTACAATGGCTTACAGGCTTACACTATGAATAAATAGTATACAACAGAGAATCCAATGACAATTTATGAAAACAAATCCATTATTGAAAATCAGTGAGAAAAAACGGTTGAATAGAACATGTGTTTTTATTAGCTTTTTACAATAAACGATTGTTCAGGTATAATTTCTTTGTTATTTCTGTATCTAACGCAATCTAACGCAGAACTAACTATGCTATTGGGACCTATGACATGTAAATTCTTTATTAGTATTCCGAAAAAAATTAAAAAAATAACGTTAAAATAAAGTAAGAATTAACAAAGAAAGCTAGCTTCAAGTTTATTTCTTGTACCTGTTTCCACGTTGTCAGCGATGATGGAATAACTACTTAAGTTGCAAATTTGTTTCAAATTCAACTATTCACAATATATTATATACCCCCCCCCCCCCCCCCCGGAATCTCAGCGTCTGCCCTTCGAGTGAATAGTTAAAATTCGAGCTAATATAGCAAAAGCGCTTGGGGTTTTTGTTATTCTGTTGGCCTACTTACATTTCGCGTTGGAACCCTTTAGGATGGAAGCGACGACCCAAAAACTGTTGCTAAAGCTGTCTTGACTTAGTTAGTAAATGCGAAACTTGCGTTTTTCTGGAATGCTTGAATTGCTGGAATGCTAATGGTTTATTAGAAAGGCCAAATAAACATTTTTCTACTTTGCGTTCGTTATGAACTCATAACGAAACCGCTTTCGGTGTCGTTATGAAAACACTAGATCACAACGTTTTAGTAACTTTTAGTTTTCAAGATTTGTTGATGCCTGCCAGTGTAAAATAAGTCGCTTGCCTCAATCGCATGTCAATCATATGGGTAATAATAATAATAGTGTGATATGTGCTGGTAAAGTTAATAAATGCAAGATAAGAGCAAACTTAGTCAACTTTTCTTCGTTTCTGTGGAACCGAACATAGAAGTACATAACCACATTTGTTAACCTAAAAACATGTATTCTGTCAACCATGGTAAGAAGTATACTTTAACACGAAAGTTACGAAGTTTCAGCTGATAATTCTCTTTTTCAGATATGTATACAAGAACCAGGAACGATCTATAGATTACAATTTATAATGTACCACTACCGATAGATAATTTAGATCATCTGGTTTACGAAAGTGTTAAATGTGCCGTTACCAAAACTGAAACAGATACTTTGTTGATTAGTCTTCTCAGCAATGTTTGTATGGACGGCAAAAGTTTGAGATATATATGTTTCGATAAAGGTTTAAACAAGGCCGTAGCAAAGTTTAATTTTATTACGAACTATTTTATTTTTTTTATGTAGGATTAATTTTGATTTGATTTTTGTTATATAGGATACATTTTGATTTTATTTTGTAATGTTACTTTTATTTATAGTTTGTTAACAGTGTAAAAACCTACCTTTATTCAAATTGGGCTGTTTATGCAGTGTCCATTTCGGTATGTTAAGAAGAACCGATTACTAGTTGTCCCAGCAGGGCGAAGATTCACATACTTTTGAACTAATGCAATCCACAGTTGATCAACAATCGCAAACGTTCTTGGAATGCCTGTTTTAGTTTGTGGAATGGAGATGATAATAGTTGCATCCTTATAGTGTTGATGTCGTTAACTGACATTTTTGTTAACTCCTCACGTCTGCAAGCACCTGCGTAACCCATTATTAATATGATCTAAAAACCAAATAATTTAAAAAAGATCATGATCATCGGTTACGTAAGGAATTTATTTTATTTTTAATTATTGTATTGTAATCAATTTATTTATTATTTGTATTTTTTTTTAATAAATCTATTTCGAATAGTGGTTGAATTTTAGCTTGAACAACTGTACGTACCTTGACCGCAAGATAATTTATATCATCCGCTTGATTAATAAAAGTATTTATATGGGCCGCTTCTAAAACTTTCGACTTTTTGGGTTGATAATTTTTAGATAGTCTTTTTAAAAATGTTTGAAGCCGAGCAAACTTTGAGATATCTATATTTTGGTATAGATTTAAGCAAGCCCGCAACATACTATAACACACCCACATTGTAGAAGGTCTTTTTGTTTTGCTTTTTTCGTTAATATACGCCAATACAACATTTTCTGTAATGTGTTGGACAGAATTCTTGCTGCACCATGCAGTAAAACCAGCATATTCTTTTTCATATACGGCTTTTGATTTAATTGGCAGCAAATTATTAATTACTTCCTCGGCGGCCTTTCTTACGTCGGGTGGCGTGGAACTAATTTCAATTTCGTCCATTTTTCACGTTTTTTCGACAACTACTATACAAACATAGACAATAACTACCATTCGTAAATTCGAATATTTGTATTTGAATTTATTTGACAGGTATCACGCTACCAACTGCTGAACATAAAAATACTCTAGATTTAAGACGATAACCGTAATTTTCGAAATTTATGTAAAATTAATGTCGCAAAGTAGAAAAAATAGTATATAACACTCGTTTTATAAGACGTATTGGCGCACTCGTTCCATTTGGGCACTCCTCGCTACGCTCGTCGTGCCCAAAACTTCTCGTGCGCCAATTTTTGTCTTATAAAACTTGTATTATAATATACTATTGAAGCTTCATAACATTTCTATTTATTGCCTTTATTTTAACTTCATTTCCTGGGCTAAAATGGTTTTTGCTTATTTAATTTTTACAACACAAAAAATAAATTTGCTTTTTAATATGGACAGCTTCGCATACAAGCACTATTTGCAATTTAACATGTTTAATAACTGTGCATTCTAATTGAGGTGCAGTTCAAATCCGGCAATACTTAGTTGTCGATAATCTAATAAATCTGTCTGCCAGATTTGTGCTCAATCGCACCGGAGTCGTTTGAAGACGACATCCTTGGCTTTCTTTCTAAGGCATTTTACTCTAACGGAGATAGGTACTTGCCAGCGGCAAGGTCGCGAATCGGAACACGATTGTATCTGTGTTTTCCAACAGACCGCCAACACGTATGTGAACTCCCAAACTCTCGACACCGCGGCAGCGTCTATAATTTGAATATCATTCAACTCTCCGGATTAAACTGAAATTTTATGCAACGGTTTTTCAACGGTCGACTGATGTTCCATATGGATGTTAAAAGTTGGTGCTCGTTACCCATAACGTACATACATAACGCGTTAGATTCGAAACTGGCACCATATTGCTGTTGCTCTAATATCCATCCAGTTACGTAATTATGTAACTACGGACGTATGTATAATGTATGTCAGTTTCACATTTCGGTTATTAATTGTAGATGTTGAATTGCTACTGGGGGAACTACAATTAATAAATTGTGTACCTACAGTGTATGTATGCTCGTACAAAAAAGAATTTAACACCCTTATATCTCTTTTAGTTTTTATCCGATTGCAATGTTTTCTGTTTTGAAATATCGAACACGACAGCTTTCTTATCGTAATTACAACAATTCCCCTCTTCAAAAGCAAAGCCCTCTGAGATACCCAAATAAATGGAAAAAATCATGAAATTTCGATTGCCCAATAGAAAATTACGAATAGAATGAAAATTTTGAAGTATTGAAATATTGAACTTTACATATTGTGTATGACCACGGTTTGTCGAAATACCAATTTTAAATTACGACCGCCAAAGTGATTTTGATCGTTACCTTCATCCATGCCTACCAGTCTTTCAATTGCTGAAAATAGTCAAAAGCCAAGATCTGTAACCAGAAAAATAAACAAATCTGCTCTTTTTGGCTTGCTAATGTACTCGCCCCCTTAATACCAACTGATAGCAATGGTTTTATGCAAAAAATGGGTAACATTAATGTGAACATGACACAACTGTTATTATAGCCCCAACATTTAATGTGGTGAGGGTATATTGAGTTTGATTCAACATTTGTAACACCTTCAAGGAGGCGTGGCAGATATATACTTAGATATACGGATTTGATCAGAATTGAAATCTGAATCGATTTAGTTATGTCTGTCCGTCTGTTCATCTGTGCGTCTGACCATCTATCCGTCTGTGCGTCTATCCGTCTGTGCGTCTGTCCGTATGTCCGTCTGTGTACACGATAACTGCCGTAATTAGTAGGAATTGATCGGAAATTTGGTATATCTACAACCTTATTGTTATAACTAAGAATTCCTATTAACTGCAATTTTTTTAAATTAATAAATATAATATTAATTCATTATAGAACTTATCTGTATAATAAACACTCCAGTTGACAATGCAACACCGTCGCATTCTATAATATAATTCTATTAGGAACAATATTGTTAGGATTCCAAGAAACGGATTCTGCAATATCTTGATATAATTATTGTTTCGAGCATTTGTACGATATAATCTGATCCTCGCCTATCTGATTATACTCCTATCTATCAGTAACGTTACAACATTCGTGCCGAGCAGTGACCTAAAAATAATATTTAATAATTAACCATTAAAAATGCACAAGATATACAGGTCATTGGCAAAAAAGGTAAGTACCATCTCTCAATAAAATACTACTTAATAAATGAACAACAAAGTTACAATTTCTCATCATTAATGGACAGGAAGGCACAGAAAAAAACGAAACAACCTTCGCTACACAGCGCCAAATGTAAATTTAATGTTAATTTTGTTGTTTCCTGTGTGAGAGTTCGTTAAAACCAACAGTCAACAGTTCGTGTAATGATCTCGTCTGGCGTATGGCTTTACCATATGTTATGCCAAATTACGAACGTGTTAGTTTTTTATGTCCTACATGATCATAGAGTGACATTGTACACGTTAGATACCGGGGCAAAAACTGCTTCATAACGCCCGCGCGGGCGTTTAGGGTTGCCATGGTTATATGTCAAATATATCAAATATTTGTCATCCAAATTGTAAATTTTAAGTCATCAATGTCAATTATTGGCGATTAAGGTTATAAGTTCGACAATTAATTGTCTGTTTTGTCACTCAACTCCGAATTGTTTGTATTGTTATTCAACTCCGTAGATACTCACGTCACTCGATAACGTCAAAATATTTATTAATATTGTTCAAACGGAGGAACAAAACCATTGTAGGACAAAATTTTGTATGCACCTCGGGCATTACTTGATGTTGATACCCTCGGGCGACTTAAAAAGGTCGAGGGCCGATAGGCCCGAGTAGCCCGGTCGCCCTCGGGGCATAAACATCCGTGTAATGCCCTTGGTATATAAATAACTATTTTTATCCGAAGTAAAAGAATTTGTTATGTTATTGTGTAATTTTTTATTCAATAGTACCGAACATAATAGCATATTTATTAGTCTTTAGATGTAATTATGTTAATAAAATCAATTATTATTTATGTCTATTTCTATTTCTAAGATGATTAAAAAGCTTCAAGGGGATTTTCCACGCGTTTAGGAATATTTTAGTGTATCTAAGTTTTGATCTAATACACTGGCTGACTTGCCAGTCAGTACATAATTGGCGCCTAAGTATCCAATTTATTATATTTCAAGTTCATTAATTACTTAATAATATGTAACAAACTGTAATCAACGCATACAATGTAGTACTCTGTCACTTCAAACTAATTAAAAGTAATTTGAGATACTTGTCTAAACAGCGTTTTTTTTTGTACTGTTCTATCAATAATAAAAATAGAACGAGTCCTGACGAGTATATATATATACTCATCAGGACTCGTTCTATTTTTAATTATTGATATATCGCGAGTATTGAGGATGGACAACTTCATACACCATATTGTTCTCATATGTTTATTGTAAATCAATTGCAGCTGTTATACCAGTTATATCAGTACATTTGTAGTAAACTTTAGTTAGGGAAAGATATTTGTACCTGATATAAGTTTTTAGCTTTAATTTGGTGTACCTATTGCTTTTAGGATTCTGTAAACTAATAGCTGAAAAAATCTCTCAGAACTTTACGTGTTTTGCCAGTGGGACGTAGGGGCAGCGAGCGCAGCGAAGTGTGCTCAAATAGAACGAGTGCGCCAATACGTATACCTATACTATTTTTTTCTACTTTGCGACATTAATTTTTAATACATTTGGAAAATTGGGATAGTCATCTTACAACCTAGGTAGTTTTACTGGCAACAGTTAGTAATTGCGGTAAAACTGTCAAAGACGATTGGGGCAAGCGAATAGTGATTAAGATGTGAGCATTGTTTGTCGTTTGGCATCAATATCACAAATCTGGGTAAACTAATAGTTACTAAAAGCTAGTTCGCTAGTGTTTTCACAATGTACCGAAAGAGGCTTCGTTGAGTTTAGAGCTATAACGCACGCAAAGTAAAAAAAAAAACTTTACATGCGGTCTAATTTACCATTTGATCGTTTTTAATCAACACATAAAAGGTCTATTTTCGTGGAAAAATTGGGGGCGGTTGCATTTCTATTTACTAATTGTGTTTTTATCTATTTATATTATCAATTCTGGCAACTGGCGCAAAAGGTTACGTTAACAAAAAGGAAGGTATTGTGATATAACCGTAACATTTTGTGATGGATTGTCATATGTGTGAGTGGATGAGAAAAGGGACCAGTTGTCCGTTTCTAGTTACGCTGATAATCGCAAATAAAGTTAAACTGGTTCGAAATACACATGTTTGTTTTATTCGCTAATTAGTCTCTTTATTGTGTTTTTTATCAGATGTGTTTGTCTGAAACCCGTCTGCGATTGGAAACGCATGAAAAAGTGCGTTTTTGTTTGCGACCACTTGTCGATATCATGCTATGCTCTTGCGCATTACCATATTTTACCGACTTCCCAGAGTGGAATCGAGCTGAACTTTTGCATATTTGCAGATTTCTGGTGATAATGCATGCATAAATCAATAAAAAAATTTAAAACTTTTCCAAAATTTGCAAAAATTTTGTAAATTTGTCGAATCGTTACCAATTTTACCTATTTTGTAACCCCCAGGCCCATGGCGCTATAGATTAAAAACCTATAAAACCTAAACGGAATAATAAAATAATAAATTCTACTAAAAATCTTAGAACTAATATCGAAATTGTTCCAAAAATGTTGGAGTCGGCGTAACTTGCAAATATGCGCGAAGGTATTAACTTATAAACTTTGCAAAAGTTTGAAGCGTAATAGCGCAAAAGTGTACTTTTTGCATCAGCAACTTAATTATTTTTTTTTAATTTCTCATTATGGTAATAGGTTTAAAATGTTGCAGCACCTTTGCCATAACTTATTCTATCCAAAAACACTTATAACTTAGTTTTGGACAACTGGTCCCTTTTCATATCCAGGCACACATATTAATCTCAAAAAAATGTCACCGTTACGTGGTGAATACAATTTTGCGGTTGACATATGTCGCATCTAAATTAGTCCACAATTGATATGGTGCGGAAATTCTTTCTACGCATATTAGTAAACCGATAGAAAAGGATACAGTTATAATGGTTATCCATCTGTGTTGCATATGATTATTATAGTGGAACAATTCTAATTTGTTTTTGACAGTATTCATTGTGAACGATCACTCACAAATCACCCAGTATCGGCGCAGCGGTTTATTAATTTCTAGAAAAATATAGATAATTGTTCGTAGCAGTTGACGGGCAATAATTTCTAATGTGGTAAGTTTGTGAGTATTAGGAATCGAATGTAAACAGATAAAAATATCTTTTTTCTACTCCTATTGAGGAATGCATTCATTATCATGGCAACTTATGATAAGTAATACTAACCATTCCCCACACACATGACAAATATTTCATTCCTGGCTCCTCATACCCCGCCAGTAGTGAGAAATATTTCATTCCTCACGGCTTTAGAACCAATCACAGCTCTGGATTTTTCATTTCCAAATTGTTGATACACTGCTTAGCGACATTGTCAAGGCATTGACAACGTCGCTAAGTGACAAGGCGCACCAAACAATTTTAATCTGTCAAAATCCTGTAAACCGTCATAGTGACATACAGCTGTCCCTATATGCACAACAATTAATTTATAAAAAAAAAATACTCTTCTGTACTCTTTTGCCCACGCGTCATAGATTTATTGGCATTAATATGAAAAATGGAAACTTTGGCTCGATCAAAAAAGTTCGTTTGCCGTGACTATTTATGACACTTTTTACAAAAACGTAAAATTTTTGAGCAAATTTAGGATGGAAGAGGAAGTTATCTAATAAAGTTTAAATTTTGTTTATTATTGATGTCAATACGCATACTTTGGCACCTTTGAAACTAACAATTTTGGTTGTCTACCTGTAAGGTAAAATTGGAAAACGTTGATCATGTTTCGAGGTAAAAGATATTGTTCAATCAAGTATATGTTTCTTACTGACTAGATTTGGTAACTTTTGGCATCCCAGGCGTTTTGATCCGGCAATTTTTGCTTTTTTCATGAATCCCGGGGTCCCGGGATTTTAAAATCCTTCATCCCGAAATCCCGGGGTCAGTATCTTGGCCGGGATTGGAAGCCCTAGTAGGTACACAAAGCAGATGTGTGGAGGGACATCGTGGAAACATAAAACAAGGTAAGTAAATAGTTTTTATATACTATTTTCTACTTTGCGTTCGTTATGAACTCATAGCGAAACCGCTTTCGGTGTCGTTATGAAAACACTAGATCACAACCTTTTAGTTTTCCAAGATTTGTTGATGCCTGCCAGTGTCAAATAAGTCGCTTGCCTCAATCGCATGTCAATCATATGGGTAATAATAATAGTGTGATATGTGCTGGTAAACTTAATAAATGCAAGATAAGAGCAAACTTTAGTCAACTTTTCTTCGTTTCTGTGGAACCGAACATAGAAGTACATAACCACATTTGTTAACCTAAACACATGTATTCTGTCAACCATGGTAAGAAGTATACTTTAACACGAAAGTTACGAAGTTTCAGCTGATAATTCTCTTTTTCAGATATGAACCAGGAACGATCTATAGATTACAATTTATAATGTACCACTACCGATAGATAATTTAGATCACCTGGTTTACGAAAGTGTTAAATGTGCCGTTACCAAAACTGAAACAGATACTTTGTTGATTAGTCTTCTCAGCAATGTTTGTATGGACGGCAAAAGTTTGAGATATATATGTTTCGATAAAGGTTTAAACAAGGCCGTAGCAAAGTTTAATTTTATTACGAACTATTTTATTTTTTTTATGTAGGATTAATTTTGATTTGATTTTTGTTATATAGGATACATTTTGATTTTATTTTGTAATGTTACTTTTATTTATAGTTTGTTAACAGTGTAAAAACCTACTGTAACCGTGTTCGCTTATATAATTTAGCTAGATTAAATTAATAACACTTCAACTTTAGTTTTTATTATAGAAATGGTTAATTCTAATCGTAAGTACACTTAAAGATATAAAACAAATAAACTTTATTGTTTGTCTGCAGTAATTGTGCAGTTATTGTAAACATTGATATTTATGTGGCAGGTGTCCTTGGCGTTGATTGATATTCCCGGCAAACTTTGAGTAATAAGATTTTGAGTGTATGTTGTATCGCCTTCAACATTGTTAACATTTATATCATTGTCGATATGTGTATTATTAGAAACGTCGCTGGTAAGGGTAGAAGAGCTCGGCAGTGGCGATGCTGTTCGTAGCATTTCGGCTACTTCAATCTTTTTACTAGTCGAGTCTTCTATATATCCCTCCGCCACAGCCGAGGACTTCCACCCTCCATGACGTTTAATCATAAGCAAATCGCCCCCTCTATTTGCTAAATTAGTCACACTTGAACGTCTGAAGCAGTGTCCAGTATACTGCTCTGGATTCGGTAGCTTCAAATAAGTTGCAATTATCTTTGGCACTTGGCCCATCTTATTTATCCCAATTGGGCTGTTTATGCAGTGTCCATTTCGGTATGTTAAGAAGAACCGATTACTAGTTGTCCCAGCAGGGCGAAGATTCACATACTTTTGAACTAATGCAATCCACAGTTGATCAACAATCGCAAACGTTCTTGGAATGCCTGTTTTAGTTTGTGGAATGGAGATGATAATAGTTGCATCCTTATAGTTGATGTCGTTAACTGACATTTTTGTTAACTCCTCACGTCTGCAAGCACCTGCGTAACCCATTATTAATATGATCTAAAAACCAAATAATTTAAAAAAGATCATGATCATCGGTTACGTAAGGAATTTATTTTATTTTTAATTATTGTATTGTAATCAATTTATTTATTATTTGTATTTTTTTTTAATAAATCTATTTCGAATAGTGGTTGAATTTTAGCTTGAACAACTGTACGTACCTTGACCGCAAGATAATTTATATCATCCGCTTGATTAATAAAAGTATTTATATGGGCCGCTTCTAAAACTTTCGACTTTTTGGGTTGATAATTTTTAGATAGTCTTTTTAAAAATGTTTGAAGCCGAGCAAACTTTGAGATATCTATATTTTGGTATAGATTTAAGCAAGCCCGCAACATACTATAACACACCCACATTGTAGAAGGTCTTTTTGTTTTGCTTTTTTCGTTAATATATGCCAATACAACATTTTCTGTAATGTGTTGGACAGAATTCTTGCTGCACCATGCAGTAAAACCAGCATATTCTTTTTCATATACGGCTTTTGATTTAATTGGCAGCAAATTATTAATTACTTCCTCGGCGGCCTTTCTTACGTCGGGTGGCGTGGAACTAATTTCAATTTCGTCCATTTTTCACGTTTTTTCGACAACTACTATACAAACATAGACAATAACTACCATTCGTAAATTCGAATATTTGTATTTGAATTTATTTGACAGGTATCACGCTACCAACTGCTGAACATAAAAATACTCTAGATTTAAGACGACAACCGTAATTTTCGAAATTTATGTAAAATTAATGTCGCAAAGTAGAAAAAATAGTATATAACACTCGTTTTATAAGACGTATTGGCGCACTCGTTCCATTTGGGCACTCCTCGCTACGCTCGTCGTGCCCAAAACTTCTCGTGCGCCAATTTTTGTCTTATAAAACTTGTATTATAATATACTATTTTGTGCTGTCACACTCGAAAACAGCTGATTTCGTTGGAGGTTGGAGTGCCGCTATGGAATTTTGCCGCTCTAGTGCTGCAAAATACAAACTACAAATTTAAAATAAACTAAGATCACCAGTCTGATTGTTTGTTGATAAGGAATATCAATCCATTGTTTTATCAAATTCTAAAAACGATAAATTGAGAAAATTGTAAATGAAGTATAGCGATGAGTGTAGTGTTATTTTAGTATGTTGGTGCGCATATGACACCTACAGTGTAATGAACAAATATAAATCTGTCAGAATTTTATTAGTTTTTGAAACTTGACGTTTTGTCGAAGTGGTACCAACTTAACATTTTCTAACACAGAAATATAACAATGTTTGATTTTTTTAAATTCATATTTACTCGAAAATCAGCACAAATCCGTTGTATGTCACTCTTGCCGAAAACTATATAGCGCGACTCGCTCACATGCGACGCTCCGCCTTCGGCGTCGCGCCACATTACCACTCGTTGCGCTATTCCGTACTTTCGGCACTTGTAACAATAACTATTTTGTGCTGTCACACTCGAAAACTCGTTGGAGGTTGGAGTGCCGCTATGGAACTTTTTCTACTTTGCGTTCGTTATGAACTCATAACGAAACCGGGTTCGGTGTCGTTATGAAAACACTAGGTCACAAACATTTGGTAACTTTTAGTTTTCCACGACTGATGATATTGACGTCAAATGTCAAATAACGCTGACATCTGGCTGACATCTCAATCGCTATTGGCTCGCGTCAATCGTATTTGTGAATGTTAGTACAACTACCAACTGTTGAATATGAAACTATTCTAGATTGTAAGATGACAACCGCAATTTTCGAAATGTATGTAAATTTAATGTCGCAAAGTAGAAAAAATAGTATATAACACTCGTTTTATAAGACGTATTGGCGCACTCGTTCCATTTGGGCACTCCTCGCTACGCTCGTCGTGCCCAAAACTACTCGTGCGCCAATTTTTGTCTTATAAAACTTGTATTATAATATACTATTATGGAACTGGTTATGGAACTTATAACCTTAGTCACCAATGATTGACATTGATGACTTAAAATTTACAATTTGAATGACAAATATTTAAAATATTCGACATATAACCATGTAACCATGCAACCAAGAAGCAGTTTTTCGCCGGTATCTAAGATTTAAAATGTGACTTTATGATCATGTGGGACATAAATAAAATATTTCATACTCTCCAAATATTGGCAGGAGTCATTATGCCAACTATTCCCGCGAATTCGCTTGCCCAACGCGTGGGTGGTCCCGCAGGTGTGTATTGCGGCATAAGAATATATGCATACCTGTATTCTCCCGGTATTATAAGCTCTGCAAATCTATTTATTCCAAAGTTTGTAAATCCGTAGGATAATTCTGATGAATTCTTTTACAATATGCTGAAAGAATCCTCTATATCCATCATTACTTTCAAAACTGATTATAGTACCTATATTATAATACAGGTTTTATAAGAGTTCCTTTGTTTTTGCTTTGTTTATAAATTCTTAACTAATTGACCAATTACCTATATGTTTAATTTTTGAAACAAACGCCAAAAAAATTAAACTGCGTAAAAACGAAAGCTACCAACTGCTGAACATAAAAATACTCTAGATTTAAGACGACAACCGTAATTTTCGAAATTTATGTAAAATTAATGTCGCAAAGTAGAAAAAATAGTATATAACACTCGTTTTATAAGACGTATTGGCGCACTCGTTCCATTTGGGCACTCCTCGCTACGCTCGTCGTGCCCAAAACTTCTCGTGCGCCAATTTTTGTCTTATAAAACTTGTATTATAATATACTATTTCGTTATATAATTATTATATAACCTAATTATATATACTATAATACTATTAAATACTTATATTATATTTATTATATTATATTATATATACATGTCTACGAATTGTAATGAAACTAAGTTTCTGTATCGGATATATACTTTCTCGAAATGTTGTTTTTCCTTTTTAATATCATCTTTAATAGCTTGAAGAATGTCATTAAATTCTTGGACTGACATTCTGAAGTATTTGAAATATTTACATTCGTCGTCTAAGAGTTCATTGTATAATGTTACAAATTCTCCTATATTTCTGCGTTTTAATATTTTATGCACCCACAAACGCTTTTTTTCCGGACTTTCCTAAGTTCCTCTTCTTCATCCAAAATAAGCACAATTTTTATTAAACTTGGTGTGGAGAACATTTTTGCACATTTCAAACACCAAACTGACTGCCGGTTGATCACCAGTGTGAATTCTTTGAAAATTGACCGCACCGTGACCGGCCCGTGACGTGACCGTTCGGTGATCGATAGTGTGAATAAGCCTTAAGTAATACTAACCATTCCCCACACACATGGCAAATATTTCATTCCTGGCTCCTCATACCCCGCGAGTAGTGAGAAACATTTCATTCCTCACGGCTTTAGAACCAATCACAGCTCTGGATTTTTCATTTCCAAATTGTTTTTATACACTGCTTAGAGATATTGTCAAGGCATTGACAACGTCGGTAAGTGACAAGCGCACCAAACAATTTTAATCTGTCAAAATCCTGTAAACCGTCATAGTGACATACAGCTGTCCCTATATGCACAAAAATAAATTTATAAAATTTCGTTGCATGGTCGTAGAAAAAGTATAGTATTCCATTCGCAAGTAATGGCAATTTCTCACTCGAACGCTTTGCAGCACTCGCCTACGGCTCGTGATGCAAACTTCGTTCTCGTGAGAAATTGTTGTCATTACTTGCTCATAGAATAATATACTATTAAACCCTATATTAAGCAGTCAGGAGCCTATAAAGGAGTGTCAGTATCCTAGATTTGTCCGCCTATGGATGCAATGCTAATGTTTACGCAATCCTCCAAAACTTGCACTGTACTTCGTAATGTCATGTCACATTAATCTCTACTCTTCTTGAATTTTGACGTTAGGGATTGTTTCTAGGGTGCCAGGCTCTAGTCAAATATGCGGACGCCATAGAATCTTAAAACTCAAAAATTAAAATAGTTTCTGTGTCGAATTTCAAAAAGGCCACTATATTGGATTTATTTCCCTTCTTTGTGCTAATTTGAATGTACTAAATAAATATATTTTCATTTCCTTGTGATAATACAGGGAACTTTGTGCCCGGCACAAAGTTGGACAGTAATGGACATTATTCTTTATAACTTTTCAGAAAATTCTATTTATCATAAAAGCTTTTAAATTGTCTTTAAATTAAAATACAAATTTTAGAATGTAATCATCTGCTTGCATGTACTGGATGTTACAAAAACTATGAAAAACTCTTAAGAACAAAGTACCTTTAAAATTATCATCAAATACAAAATCAGATTCACCTTGTCCATTGCAGAAGGGTGTTTTTATTAGCAATTAACATTTATACTAACAATTTCTCAGAAAATTTTATTCATCATAAAAGTACCTTGATTATCCTAAAATGCAAATATTAGAATGTTAGCATTTGCTAGCTTGTACCGTAGGTTACCAAAACCATGAAAAACACTGAAAACTAAAGTACCTTCATGATTAATGCTATGCAAAAATGTTATTTGAAAAGTATTTGGAAATAATGGAGGTCTTTAAATACTAAATTATAATCTCTCCGTTGCATATACCGTGTGTTGCCAAAAAGGTAAAAATGACGTAAGAGGAAATAACCTTCATTTTTCAAGCTATGCAAATATTATTTGTCATTAAACATGAAATTTTGGTCACGTTCTTCAAGCAACGACGCCGACGAAGTGATTTGGATTTTGATTTGTTAGAAATTTGTCACATTGATCATTTAGTGAGCACTAAAATGTTCAACGCGGGTGGTGATTGTATTTATATTTAATAATTAATTTGACTTTTAAACTGTGTTTCCAAATAATATTTTTTGGTAATGTAAATGTGCTTACTGAAACTAATATTTTTAGGACTGCTTCCTATACAAAAAAAAATCAAGGTTGAAATTTTTGTTTCAGACAATGCACCAGTTTTTGTAATAAAATTTTCTGAGATTCATTATTAAAGAACTATTCTATTTGCTGCACACTTTTGGGACACGTTTAATATTTTAAAATAAACTGCTCAAAATGGTAAATATCGCATACGTTTACATTCAAGTATGTAACACAATAAATTACAGTGACCAATCTATAAAAAACCGTTTTTTTTCGTTGTTTGCCAACTCTTAAACAAACGTCATCAATGCCACCTGGGAGCAAACTCTAGGATTTTAAATACTATGTACATCTTTCAAGGATTACTTTGAGACCATTTTGCAGTCTGCCGATTATTGGGTTGTCGCAATAAACAAGCAAAATTTGCAAAAATCACCCATTTTTTGAGATTTGACTCCGCCTGAATTTAAAATGTGACGTGATGGAACTCCCTTACTCTTGACAAATATACTACTTATTATGTAGCCCTCGAAATAAAGGATAATAGTTCATGTTAGAAAATCTTGTCACACAATGTAGTTGACATGCTGGTCATGCATGAAACAACAGATAGAACAATATAATAGTGGTTAGGTCGTATTCCCACGTATCTAATTGCAAATGATAGACAGTAGTTGGTACAAAAAGAATAGAGCTGTAAGAGCGATTTTCAACAGTACCTACATGCCACAACATTGGTGTTACCGATGTTCACGCTAAAAAGTGAGAAACAGTTCTAGGATTTGCAAAAATCTTTGCGACCGCAACGGTTTTTACGCTTTGTTAACCGAATGGCTTACTGTTACTTAACCTTTTTTTATTATTATTTTTAACATTGCCGTGAAGGTCGCGGAGTGGATTGTTGTTCTATTATATTTAACGAACTTCGCATTCCTAGAACTGCTTTTAAAATTGGGAATACTATTGCTTTAAATACACAAATCAAATGTTAACACTAAATTAACTTTTCAAACCTATTTACATAATAAAAAGTGAAAATTATATATTATTTCAATGAATAGTCCAGTCAGTATGTAATATTAGCGTGGAAACGTCGGACATACTTGGCACTTATGTACAGGTGTCTCACGCTAGAAACAAAGTACTTTAATGGGCTTAACGATAAGTTGTAGGTAATCATTCACTCTACAGCCAGGAAATATTGTCATGCTTACAGGTGTCCCACAATAACGTACCAACATAAACTTAAGTTTTTTAAATGGAACACTAGGGATATTATTGCTGTTTGTCATGAAGATTTTTATCCTAATTGTTTTGACAGCAACTTGTATCAGGCTATTCTCAACTGTTTCTGAGATATTGTGAAATTAATGTAAAAAACTAACAGTTTTCAAACAATCATTGTCGAGTAATTAACAACGATAAAGAAACAAAAGAACTCATTTTGGATAGTAAAAGTATCGCACGTTTTGGCAGTTATTATTTATTTGTGATTCTAATGTCTTATCAGTATCACGAATAACTGGAGATTTGCTGATTGTCAAATAACTGAAGAATTTAAAATGGAACACCCTATATATCTTGACATACTTCGAAAGATCGATAAATCAGTTTCCCAAAAGGTCTAACTCGGTAGGTCTATCGTCAACAGCTAAAAAGTTAGTAAGTATCTAATTTCATATTTGTAACTTCAAAATAATTCCTAAATGAATTAGTTTGATAAATCCCTCCTTTGTAGTCTGTTAAACTATGACTGAAGAATAACAACTCGTTGGTTGGTTTTTGTCAGACTAATTAATATATTTTAGATCATTTTAACACGATCGATTTCGGTCTGCGACCATCATCAAGTGTTTAAACGTCAGCGAAATAAAATAAATTCTTGAACCATTCATAAACGCAAATCCATAACGTGTACCTCTATTGACTGCGCGACATGTTATGTCGACCGAAATCGATCGTTTTAAAATGATTTCAAATGTATTAATTAGTCTGACAAAAACCAACGACTTTTTATTCTTCAGTCCTAAATTAATATTAAATATATAGTTGCCATGAAAAAACTCAACAATCACACAAATGTAATAATTGTTCTTTTTCATGCAGCAGCGTTTAGTAATAGCATTCTGCAATTTTGGTTTATACAAACACATAATTTAATGTTGATTTTCTTTAAAGTCAAAAGACTTGTTATTCTGGAAATATATTGAGCAAGAAATTTATGGGAATATTACAACTACGATAGCGAACATGAAGAATAGAGTAAAAAGGCGTTTTCAAATATTTGAAGGTTGAGGGTTGATGTGTGCAGTCTTGACAATCGTACTGCAATAATATATAATTATTCAGTTTACAATTATTCATTTACTTAATTATTGATAAGATTCTTATTCCTCGATCTTTCGAAGTATGTCAAGATTTACAGGATGTTCCACTTAAAATTCTTAAGGTATTAGACATTTAGCATTCCAATTTTAGCATTCCAATTATCCGGGATACTTATCCCGGATACTTAATATCACAATCTCAAATCAATAATAACTGTCAAAAAGCCGAATACTTTTACTATCCAAAGTAAGTTCATTTGTTTCTTCATGCATGTTAGTTACCTCACAATGACTTTTTGAACAATGCATGTTGTTGACACTAATTTCACAATGTCTCTGAGACAGTTGATAATAGCCAAACACAAGTTGATGTCAAAATAATTAGGATTAAAATCATCATCAAAAACTGTAACAATATATCTAGTGTTCCATTTGAAAAAGAGTAAGTTTGTGTTGGTACGTTGTTGTAAACATGAAAATATTTTCTACTTCTATATATGGAAGAAACGTATTTTTCGCTTCCTTAACGCCATTAATGTAATTTGTTTATAGCGTGGGCATCCTGTACATTTGTGAGGCTTAATAAAAGTGCTTTTAGATGGCTGCCGTCTTTTCCGGAAATGACGTCATCACTGAAATTTTATATTTTATCCAATATTGTTTTTGTGGTGCTTTAATCAGGATGACATTCTGAACACAAAAATATCGATTGTCAATTTTTATCACCATGGCAAAGAAAAATCACTTTTGTGTTTATTAATCTAGGTGACTATGAATTGGCGAAAATATTCGAAGATTGCCGAATAAATATCGATTTCGACCGATATTACGTGATTTAATTGGTTTTTCTTTAATGAGTCATACTTTTCACGTTTCACCGAATGTCATCCTGACTGAAAATGTCACACAATTATTACAGAGTGCCATTTAAAAGTTTAATGATCATTACCGGATAAACAGGCAGACATACTAACAACAAGAGTATCCCATAATTGCATTTTTGTCTATTAACACTTCTCAAAATTTCGTTCGTTAATTCGTCTATTGAAAGCATCAAAATTGATCAATCGGTTCAATTTTTACAAGCGAAAAACAAAACAAAAATCGCGACTTTTTGAGGTTTTTTGTTTATAACAAATTAAGAAATGATATTTGCGAGTAGGAAACACATCACAATACATCTACGGACAGTTCCACGTGACCTGGGAGCGTCGGCTTTCTGCTAGTATTTTTGTCACGCAAATATCTCTATTGCCTGGTCTATAAACCCATCAAATCGCCAACCCAACCCATCTTATGTGTCACCGATTATGACAAATCAATTATTAAATTTCAAATTGTAAAATATATTTTTCCTCGGAAAATCTTCGGAATCTCTGCAATAAAATTTATAATTATTACGTGGAGAACAAAACTGGTCGCATTATAACGCAAGAAATGGCAAAATGTGCTCATTGACATAATTAATTTGAACTCGATTGGGCAGTACCTTTTCACTTTATGTAGTTTAAAAGTGTGGTGATTTTTCCGTAAAAGCAGGCAACCTTCTGACTACTTTCCAGCGAGCAGGACTTTTGTATACACCATTATATGTATAGTATAAATGTAATGTCAAAAGACGACACGGTAGCTTGTGAGCTAAATAAGTTAGACATAGAGTAGACGGTCACAAAAGTCGGGACTAAATCTGCGTCTTAATACTTAACATTTTTTTCTATACAGCACCGTCAGTAGATTTTATAATTTAAAATAAAAAATAATATATTAATATATAATATAATACTATTACTGGTGCCCTCTAGCGTTATTTAGTTGATTTTTGCCCTATAAGTCATTTTCCCGTAGCTTTTCTGTAGCTTAGGTACGAACACATGCTCATTATGGGCACGAAATCATGCCACTATTGAGCAATTGCTACTTATTGGCATGTGTGTAGAAACTTTGCTAGTAAACAATGTTAAGCATGCTCACAAGCAAATTGACATTTTCAGCTCTTTTTGAAGGATTGTAGGAAACACTTTCCACACTAATGGTAAAAAATATACATTGGTCGTTTGTAGATAAATAAATATTTAATTAGAATATTTGTTTTAAAATGTAATAATTATATGTTGAGCCACACGACCAAATCCGACACAACTTATACATACAGGGTTACTGATGTAGATGGCGCCTTGAAGCGTGGCAAATTAATTTTGCAGATGCGGTTAGGTTACCCCTTTATTCATTTGTTTAGATTCTGATGAGCGCATTAAGGCTGAAGTCCGGAAGTAACAAAAGCCTCAGTGGGGTACTGTTCAGGAACCTGATTGCACTTGTTATTAATGCAAACAAGCAAATTTCAAGAGTTATCTTATAGGCAATTTCCGGTGCTTTACCGTGAGAACTGTTAGGAAAAATGTTGTTACTTCCGACACTGAAATAATAAAAATTAAACGGATTCAGCTATTAATAATAATGCATTTCAACGCAAAAAATGCCTCTACAAAAATGACATAACCTTTACACTACTTAAATAACTAAAAAATATCAAGTTTTTTAAATTGATTGAAATCGAGTAATACGTTAATAAGTAGATGGCGGCAATAAATATTTTATTCTGATTAGATTTGTAAAAATGGCACGTTATGTATAAAATTAGGAATGAAATTATTTTTAGTATTTTTGGTATTTATTGTATTCAGGCTGATGTTCGAATTATTTAATCCTATTCTTTCGTATTCAGGGCCGGCATAAACACATTGTATACAGTTACAACTGGTTAAAAACAGTCTTATGTAATACCCACCTTGTTTTCTAGCTGAAATGTAACAAAACTCTTCTCACTACATATGTATTCAAATAATCGAATGTACGGTAATAAAGGAAAATCCCATAAAACTAGGCAGGTAATTAATAAAAAAAATTAAACAGGCACAAAGCTATAAAAGCTGCTGAAAATTACCTCCCTCAGACGTGACACAACACTTCAATCGTCACCAACATTACACGAAAGTACTGTCAAGTCTGTCAAAACTGACGTGGTTGACAGTTTGCCTCGCCACCATTGGCAAACACATTTAATATATTTCATATGAAATGGAATTTATGTCGTAGATAAAACGTCCTATTTGGCTCGCACATAACGAATATAAATCGCATGAACTTTATACGCGAGCCGCAGGCGAGCGTGTAAACATGCGAGTTTAACTTAAATATGTGCTCGTCAAACAATACTGTTATAATGATAACCAGCCGTGTCAGACCCAGCGCTTTGCGCCGCTGTGGCGCTGTGTACGGAGTCATAACCCGCACACGATTGGTCATACGGTCATAAGTCATACGGTGTAGGAATCCCGGGGCTGCGGTCAACCCTCTTCGCTCGAGCTGGGTGGGGTAAGTGAGGGAGGGTGGCTGAAGGAAAGGGGAATTTCTGATTCAACGAATTCCTCACATTTATTTTTATTCAATAAGTGCATTACAATCTAGTCATCGTGTACTAATGAGTAACTTAATTCTAACTTATTTTACTAGTATTCAACAATTAACAGGCACCGTACGTTGTCTCTCAGGTAGTCCTGGTGTAACGGTGACATTATCTTCCGCACTATGTAGCACTGTCTCTGCTTTTAGAACTAACACCTATAACTAGCACTTAAGGGTCCTATGCACACGGCCAGTAGTTTGGTACAGTAGCGAGTAACTTGTTAAATTTTTAGTGAATTTCTGTGTGCGGACAGTCGAGTGGTCATGTTGACATACGGAAATTCACTAAATTACTCGCAGCTATACTAAACTACTAGCCGTGTGGCAGAGAGCCCTTTACTCTGCTATTGCCACTAACTCAAATTTACACTAACACAAAAGGCCCATTTCTCTTCAGTCTCTTGATAGTCTTGATCAATCCGGTGTTGTCGAGGAGCTGCATGTCCTCAATATATGCGTGATTATAAAACCTTTCCTCGTGACTTCTTGCAATTTTTTGTAAATCTTTGTGGAGAACATCCTTCCTAATGTATTTATTTGGACAATTTCAATGTTACTTTTTGGTACAACCTTAGAGTTGAGCACCATACGTCCAAACGGGTTTTAGAAGTTGCTGCTGTATGAGAAGCTTGTTATGTACTTAGAGCGTGCAATTTCTATCTAATACATCTATCTCTCAGTATCGGATTCCTAGTTCGTCTCCTTTTTTTATATGGGCTCTCCAGCGGAGCCTGGTGTCAAATGTCATGCGGACGTATTTGCTGTGTTTGCGTAGCGTACTATTTGGTTATTAATAGTAACCGGGAATCGGTATGTGTTTTATTTTCTTGTTTGTAAAGTTAACCTTGTACTGATTTTTAGTTCGTTCAGTTTAATCCTTTGTTTCTTTGACCTGACCTGAAAATGACCAAGAGCTGACTGGAGTTTTCATGTTGTTACATTATTGCTATTCCCAATAGCTAGGATACCCGTGTCGCCTGCAACAGTTGCCACAGTATTATTTCCTAATGCCAGGAGGTCGCTGGTATTTCCTATAAAGTTTACAGCTTGTGCCGTACAGCATGTATGTATATCAGTGCTGAAAAACTCAGAACTTCTGATACTACGATTTTATTCAAATTCAGATATGCGAAGAAAAGATACATCACTTGTCCTCTGTTCGATTTTTCTTATTGTACAGGCTTGCCTTAACTGTTTTCGTTTATTATATTCTGGCGAAATGAAGTAAGTAATTGAAAATCTGAAAGTTTATAAATTTTGTTTTAATCAAAAAAACAATTACCTTCACACAAAATGGTTACTGTACCTATCCGTGATAAAGATCTTAAAGATCTGGCAACCCTGGTGGCAACACACGTGTTTTGCAGAAATATTTAAGTGAGTTTTCTTTTAATGGTGCGTTTGTGAAAATGTATTTTTAGACAATTCGTTATTACAGGAAGCGTCCGGTCACAAACTATTTTATAAGACAATTTCGATTCAATCCATCATTCACAGTTAATCATCTTTTCCTAGAATCCAACCTCGTACGTCCATCGTGTCATAATTTTCTATGTATGGATATTATGCGACGTCGAGGCGGAGCAGACTGGTGCGGTGCACAGAATTCATTATGCTTTCCAGAGTAGGAGACGTCTAGCGACCATTTACGGTAACAGTGGCTCCACCATAACCAGGAATTTGTTAAGAAAATTGACTGTATGTTGTCTGGTCGCTCGCCTAATTTAACGCTTAGGCTGTTTTAATTAAAGGTCGTCGCCTAGAAACTCTACGATACCGATTAAGGACTTCTGTGGATTCCATGTTACGGAATCCGGATGTGTCTAGTAGTTGCCCACCAAGTCCTTGAGCTACCGTTAAGTAAGGAGCCTCTGATGGCAAAACGTCTCATAGAAAAAAAAATCTGATGTGGCCAGGCACATGACTTTATCATAAAATATATAAAATTAATAGTTTAGCTGCATGAGATTCTATTTGATCGAGATCGATCGTGTCTGCATTAAAAAAAAACAAGTTAGCCAGGATTTGACAGATATTTTGATATCATATAAATACAAAATGATATAACGATGTTGGTAACAGCAGGCTGTTCCAACACTAGCGACATATATCTCTATCTCATCCGACGTTGTGCCACTGGACACACTACGCATGCGTCAAGTTCGTGGATTTGATTGGATCCATAAGCTGCCACAGTGCTACCACATGTATAAAGTTATCTATCCATGGGCTGTCAGTGGTGGACACACTACGCATGCGTCAAGTTCGTGGATTTGATTGGATCCATAAGCTGCCACAGTGCTACCACATGTATAAAGTTATCTATCCATGGGCTGTCAGTGGCTTGGAGTTAGTGAGTGCCACATGTATAAGGTTATCTATGGGCTGTCACTGGGTTGGCGTTAGTGATGCCTAATATTGCCGGCTAACAGCCGCGGTATTACCGACCGCGCACTTTAAGCTACAATAGCGCCATCTGGCGACTGTACTAATAACTACTGGCCACGCATGCGCAGTTTGGTCCCGGGCACCACATCGATAGACAAAATATATATCTCCGTATCACATTGTTGGAACCGAGACTACACATTGGCGTTATAAAACAAGCTCCGTATAATCCCCAATACGTATATGAATAATATTGACAGTAGGTATTGCCAAAAAAAACAGCCTTTGACACTACCTACTTTCAGAATGAAAATAGTTCTGAAATCCTCGCTAACTAAGTTTTAATGCAGACACGATATCGATCAAAAAGAATTTGCTCATACAGCTAAACTATTAATTTTACCAAAAAATGGCATAGACATAAATTATACAAAATTTCCTCTACTTTAACTATTTTGACGAAATTACAGAAATGGCAGGTAATTTGCAAAATCCTTGAAAAATGCTTAGAGGAAACGGCCAGTTCTTTTGGACCCTTTTGAACCAAAGCTTTTCAGTTCTAAGTTTGGTCATAAAACTTCTAAATATAAACTTTCGTCCCGATACCTTTAGTAGTTTCTCCGGAATCGTCGCCACAAAAATCTGGCACACACGCACACATAGAGACATTTTTTATACTTTGGAAAAAATGATCAGGGGACTCAAAAAGACCCATTTCTGCTAAAATCTAATTTTTTTTCGGCACGATTACAATAGTTTATCATACTGCGTATGATAAAGAAAAAAGGATTGTTGCCCACATTTGAGCATTTTTGACAATGACATAAATAATATCGGTATTACATCCGACGGATTTGTTCATTATTAGGCCAAGGTTTCATATTTATGAAGATAAAACCACGTTGATAAAAGTATCTCATATATTATAAAACTTCCTTTTGGAAATATTTATCTATTCTACAAAAGGACGTCAAAATATTTAAAGCAATTCAAGTAACACGCAATTTCTTCCAATAAATCATTAATTTACTACTTGTACCTGCATACTCAATTTAACACCTATAAACATACATCTCAGCGAGTGCCTGACCTCAAGTAACCAAAAATATTTGCTCCATATTATCTTTGAAGCCATGTTTACTTATTCGGCAAATGGACGAAGATGCCAAACAACTTGTATAAACAGTACCTAACCCAGTTTTCTTATTTATACTATCAAATCGGCCCGGATATAAAATTGTGATAAAAGAATCCTTAGATAAATACTGGATAAAACGGCATTGCTTTTAGCTTTATCTTGAAAGTTTGATTACTTTGATAACAATGTCAAATATACATATATAAATTAGCGCGTGTCGAAAGACATGCATTCCTTTTCACCATTATAGTATTTTGTTTTGAAAAGATTTTAGATTAATATTAGGGCCGCCTGGCTGCAACGGATACATAAGAAAATCGAGAATACGGTAATATCAAACCATAATACACTGCATGCCGTATTTGTATTTTAAATAACCAATACACTATGACTAAGTAAACTTCAAAGAATTTATCATCAATCAAAGTTCGGTCCAGTAGCAAAAGTGTTGTTAACCCATTTTGTGTCTAAAATAATTAGATAGTAATTAATCACTTGGCATGTTCTGTTTTTGACGTAAAATTTCTTACGGCTGGGTCAAAGATACACGCATCAAAATACGGAGTTAGATTTAAATAGTTAGAGACCGCATAGACATAGGGTATCTTAAAAGAATACTTCTTTTGCAAAATCACATTTTCAAGTTGTTGTAAAGTTATTTCTATGGCATCATATTAAACACCACAGTTGGCTCAATTAAAAACAATAGATGTCCCGCAAGTGGACAAAAAATATAATTTGTACCAATAAATTTGATTTTTTTGAATGGTGCGTTTGCTTTTTAAGTTGAATAATTTTAATAATACTAGTGTGTGAAATAAAAGTATAAACATATATAATTCTAATACAACCTACTTAAATTGCATAAAATTGATTAATTTTCATAAATTTAGATTATTTTTATAATCCATGCAAATTACGACGACAAATCGAATTGTTTTTTTTTTCCCAAGGAACAAACATGATCTGAATACAAATTTAGAAACACGAAATAATTATAGACCCCTTGCAGAAGACCTAGATTTTTTATTTATGCTATTTTTGTTGTTGTATACATGGGTCCATCGAAACAACTTTTAATCAACTTGTATATTTTGTTCCCAGCACCATTGAGCTACATTACCTAAAAAAGACATTATTTGTTAAAATTACTCAATTTAATGCCAAGTGCAGGACACCCAAATGTTGCATTACAGTAATATTTATATAGAATTATTTCGCAATCTATTGTTAAAAATTTTCAACTTGATAAATACTCTTACTACAAAAAACACATTTATTGAGAAAAATTATAAACTTTAGGCATCTTGAGTTGAGGGTGATATATTTTTTCAATTCAATTTTTCATTTTTTATAACAGTGTTCATAGAGACTACTTATATTAACTTGATATCATGATTTACCAAAACTAGTTATTTATTATTATTATTATTATACAAGAAAAAAAGTATTAATATTTTTTCCCCAGTATAAAACACTATTTTTTCTGGGTCCGGGAAAAATTACGATTTTATATTGAAAAACATAGTGCATACTACAAAATACTAAACTCAATCGATGTGACATTTGAATTTTTAAACTGGTAGGCTGTTATACACAATTATACCTGCCTTGCTAAAGAAATGTCAACCTTTACTTATGTGTATACATAAGTATATAGGTTGTATATAGGTGATTCAATTTCGACCCTCACCATGGGGATCTCGCTTATAAGTGGAGATAGAGCCTATGTTTCTTGACCTGCTATCAATTCCCATACCTACTACTTGAACTTGTTCACCATTATCCGTTTTCAGAATTCCTCCTTCCCATTGCGGCGAAATTTTACATAATGTTCTTCCAATGTTAAACTTGGCTTCACTAACAATTACTTTATTGTATTGATATTGATATTATGTAGCTTTTTCCATTACCTTTTGTTGTCTCTAATACATCTTTATTGCTTGCATTTGGCCACGCTAGAATGACTTGTGTATGTATGCTAAAAATATTTAATAAATGTGGACTACCGTAAACAAACCTTCATAATAACATGTAATAAATTTACGTAAATTCGACAAAATGAATCCATATTTGTTAACATAAATATGTTACGTTATGTATGGCTGACGTTTCCATTGCACATATCGCCGTTGATATGATAGCGCTGGTAGCGACATCTGTCGGCTAATCGGCTAAACATGGCAATTCAGATTAGAACTGTAGATCTTTAGAAAACCCTCCGAATTCACAAGAAAGAAATGCATTTAGTGGGCGATTTATTGTTCAAAGGAAAAGGAGCGGCGCGTTCACCAAAATCGCTCGCGTTTTGGAAAATTTTGTAACAAAAACGCCCGAGAGGCCGTTTTGCGTCGATTTTGAAAACTCACGCAATGTACAGTGGTCCATATAGGGCGACAGTCGCGCTTCACGAGTACGAAACGGCTTCTCCAAATTATTCATCAGCTATTAAAAAGGCACTTTTTCGCACGTGAATTGGTGAGAAAAAAAAACGTCGAATTGAGTTTACATTAATATAGAGAAGTTAAATCGATGATTAAGAATCGATTATTAATAATCGATTATTAGGAATCGATTATTAAGAATCGATTATTTTGAATCGATTATTATGAATCGATTATAAAGAATCGATTATTAAGAATCAATTATTAAGAATCAATTATGAAGAATAGATTATGAATAATTGATTAATAATCGATTATTAATGGAGAACAACTTGAGAACCAAATCATACGATTATGCGAGTCAATCGATTCTTGAAATAATACGATTATGGCCATCACTAGTTCACACCCAAGACCAACCGAAAATTTCTCCGCCATCTTTTAGAACAGGCTAAAAACCGTGGGGACTGGCAACCAGTTGAACATCTCTGGTTGTAGTAGTGAGGGGAAAGCTCAAAGGGCCAATTGTGGCCTAGGAGTTTCGCGAAAAAAACGCACCCCGACCATACATTTGTTTAGTGTCATATCATCTTTTACATAATACATTGATATAAATATAAAATAAATAATAATGTGGTGATCAGAAATAACCGTCTTGTCTGTCTCCCAAAAAAGGTAATGCTACACTTACAATACCAAATTAATACATTTACATATCGGTTATTTTATACGTATAGTAAACAATAGTTATACTCCGAAACCCCACTGTAAAGTTACTACGTTCATCTGTTTTTTAATCGAAATACATTTTTTTATAGATAATTATGGATAGGATATGTTTAAGCAGAGTTACCTATCAAAATGTGGCCACACGTATTTTGAATTAAAATTTAATTAATTAAAATAATTTCGTTCTGTTGTAATAAATTATAATTTATTGCAAAGAGAGATAGTAGGTTATTAAAGATTATTAAAGAACTTGAAAAGTTTGGGTTGCCTTTGCTCCAGTGGCGTAACGGAGTAATATGGCGCCCAGGGCAAATGTTGTAGTTGCGCCCCACACCTCTCCCTTGAAAATCTATTATCTTTAATGTAAACAAATATAGATAAACAAGAGTAAAACAACAAACTATCAATACACAGTTAGAAACATTTTGAGGCACATTAGGAACATTTGGAGCAACTTTGGTCTGCATACGTTCTATATGTATACATTTCTCGCCTGTGCTGATGCAAAAGCGTCAATAACAAGTTTGAAATCAGCCTTCTCAACTTCTTTCCGTTGAACACAGCAAAGCAATATCGCTTAATCGATCTAGACCCATAGAGGCTCGAAAATAGTTTAAAATTATTTTCAATTTGCTAAAAGATCTTTCTCAGCTAGCAATGGAAACTGCAATGGTTAATAATATTTGGATGGCGATTCGAAGATTTGGGACGACGCTCTCATCTGCGTATTATACGATGAATAACAGAACATCTTCAGGTCGTGTTATATTGATGTTAGCCCTGGTACTGATCATCATTCTGAAGTCCAAAATCTCTTCATACAGCTGCTGACCATCAATATCGCAGTTCTTTGTGGCCAAAGTTCACACATTTAGTCTTCAGGATGTCGCTGCTAATTCCGGTACATAATCCTCCGATGTCAAGTAAAAAACCAAACTTCCTGTCAGGGTCGGTGCAATCGAGTGAATCTATCGTCCAATTCTGTGTGAAGGCGGCGGTTTCCTATATAGCTCGCTCGATTTCCTGTTTTGGTGTTAGTCCGGCATCTCTCGACGTTTTACCAGCCATCCTCTTTCTTCATCTTGGGCGTCTTTCTGTCTCAACCTCCCACTCTTGACAGAGACGAAGCCCAACTTCCAGAGCTTGTGAAAATGGTCCTTTAGACTTTCCAGATCTAAGGCGGCATCATAGAAATTCAACGTCAACGTCTTGCAATTTTGTCTGGACTCGGTAAATAGGAAAGAGCACTCTGGTTCAAAATCCAAGTAGAGTAAAAAATTCTGGAGTTAATATACGTATGTACAGTTGCCTGGCGTCTCTTCTTGTGTCTGCAATCTCCGTGGCACCATCCTTCATGTTCTGAAGGACTTGCAGAATCTCGTCAAGGTGCTTATTTATGGGCTTCACAGCTTCCACCCTTGCACTCCATCTAGTTGTAGACTCAGATTTTACAACTGTGGGCACTGCGATTTTCACCTGTGTGTACACCAACCAAGTTGAGCGTATGATTATCGCAGTTCACGAAAACTACCAGATTGTTCTTCTCGATGATCCTTTGTTGAACAGCACTTATGTGTCCCGCCATCGAAGCAGCGTTGTCATAACATTGTGGCCGGCAAACCTGCAGGTCCAGACCATATTTCTCCAATTGGCTGGAGACGGTCCCAACTAAGCTCTCACCGTCAATCAGACTTATCTGGACAAAGCCTAGGAAGGATTCTACAGCGCGCACCGGTTTCTTCTCAAAATCCACGTCCACATACCGCACTGCTTCTGAAACTTGCTCACGATGTGCTTGATGAGGAGTCGAATCAAACGTGAGACCAAAGTACCTTCGCTTGACGAATTTTCTTGAGTATATTTTCACGAACAGTGGACGCCATCTAATGGATAAACTCGTTCTCTATGGTTGCTAAAAGATACGATGTCTGAACAGGCCTTAAGAGTCAGTCAAAGTCGGGACCCGAATTTTTTTAGGATGCTTAAAAATTATGCGCAGCCGAGCGGGCGCCACGGCGCCCTTTCGGCTACGGCGCTCACGGCGCGTGCCCTGTCTGCCCTACCCTAGTTACGCCACTGCTTTGCTCACTTTGCCGCAACCTCTGGCAGTAAGGTGTAAACAGGTATTACAGGTGTAAACAGGTATTACTCTGTTAAATGTATAAGTTCATATCGTATCTTCATAAGTTATATATCAAATTAAAACTATTTTTTTCTACACGATTGAATACGCTTGCCTACGCAAAAGTGGCGCGCTGACTGTTAAAGTTAGAAAAAAGCTAGACAGTTAGCGTGGTGTGCAACCAGAACCAAAACAAAAACGCAAAGACATTGCGCGATAGGTGAAACTTTTGTGCCAGGATTCGTGTTCAGCGTAAAGAAATTTATCAAAACCGCCTGTTTGCAAAATACAAAAAGAAATCGATTTTCTCGAAAATTTAAGACCATACAATTTAAATTAAAACACCACTGAATTCGGAAGAAAATAGATCTACTAAAAAACAACAGTAACCAAAACCCAATAAGTTATGAGAAAAAAATGAAGTATGCTTTTGCAAGATTTCTGTACAGGTAATTTATTTTATTATTGTTAGTGGAAAATCTGATTATTCCTCTATTATTGATGTATTTTTTTTTTCTTCGGGATGATTTACACAATCGCTTATTTTCTAATCGAGTTTCTTTCTTATCGCGGGGTCGTCTAACACTATAAACCGCGGGACCGCCTGTAGCGTGGGGCCGGGTTCCGTGAAACGCCCTGAACACGCCTCGCGCCGGCCCTGTCTGTAAGGCACATTCAGCGCAATCCACCTACGTTCAAACTGACTTTAATAATTACTTGAATAAAATGTTGTAATAAAAAATAGTTGAATAAATTTCTCTATTTATAATTTTTTAGTTGATTTCGATGCAATCTAGATTTATAGATGTTTTCAATTTCTTTGTTATGTTTAAAAATCGATGTAGTTAGACAAAAATACATTTTAGGTATAAGACATTTTACACAAAGTTGATCTAATATTTTCTATACAATTCCAAAATGCTTTCATATGATAGGAAAAATTCCACTTTTACTACTTTTCTTAAATTCAATTTTGTTCTTTTAATTTCAACACCCTCTGTATAACTTTTCAAGCACCCTGTATACTTTTCGAAAAACTGCCGATGTGTCGCTAATGTTACCTTCACAACAATTTTGCCGGACAACATTTTTCCAACGGTCACAGCGGATAATTTATAAATAATTTAAGGCAACGCTAGGCAGTGTTAGGTATAGGGTATGTAACATACGTTGTAACTGGAAGGAATCAAAAACTCAAATTTTTTTAGTTGAGAAGATTGTATTCAACAATATAGGTCCACACATGTTCAATCCCTGATTTCATTTTGTTCTCCATATATGTACTTATAATAGGAGTTCGTCGAGAAAGACCCTATAATATCTTTACAGTAACAATATCTCACTAATGGTAGTTAGTCATTTGGCCCATTGTACACACTCTCCAAATATGGGTGATCCTAAGCTAACGTCCTGTACAATATTCTCAGAAGAAATTTACCATTTTCACTTGCACTAATAATTCGCAGACCAAATTCCCAAATGGGTATTATTCGGAATTTGCGACCACCATACCATCTGTTTAGTGGTAGCACCCGGTGGTTAAAAGATCGCAGATGGCTTTGCCAAGGAGCGACCAGACCACTGCGTGCCGCAGGCACCCTGACTTTTTCGACACAATAACACTAGAAATCAGCACAGAACAGAGAAATAACTCTTCAAACAGAACAACTAAAGGTTTTTATTTTAATCATTGTTAGATAAGCACGGCCTCGAGAACAATTATTGTTATTAGTTTATGTGCAATTTGACCTAGGGTTTGCTTCTGCTTGCAAAGGGATTGAGATCCTTTTAACGTTTTATATTTCATGGTTGTTAGTTCAGTGGATTTTTAATTACGACATATTGAATTGTTTAGATGACCGTTAGTGTATCACCAATTTATCATCTACGACATCTACGTAACTATTACTTTATTTGGGATTATGCACGGTGATCTATTAGCCCAAAACAAATAAATAATGCGATAATCGTCCGATAATTATGTAAAAAGTTTATTCCGTATTCATAAAGGTGGCTACACACGTAACAGAAAATGTTACGAGTTTGTTTTAAATGTATAAAACATGTTGATACGATTTGATACCATTTGATAACATTTGATACGATACAATACGATACGCGATACCGGTACAGCAAGGTGTATCGGAACTTCCCTACAATCAACCCACTAGTTTTCAACGTTTCAATTCAGATACTAAATGATACCTTTTTTTTTACTGGGAGTAAATTATATGTGGCCGCATTAGCCTCATCTAAAATATCGTCTATAAGTTCCATATTTACTGATATAAAACTTTGCACAAGCGATGAACGTCAGGCATAAACACTTTGACACAAATTGTAGTTTGTTTATATCAATCGGATGACAACGTCGTAAACTGTTACCTACGTCGACAAAATTACCTAATTTTAATAACGTTCTATAAATTTAGTTACAGGATTGAACAAAACGCTATACAGCACACGTGAGATACCACTTCACTCATTTGTCTTTCCGCCCTCGGCTCCGTTTCGAGCGGAAATCTGACATACGCGTAAGAGAAAACTCGTGGTTTCTTGACTTGTAATTAGGGTTGCCAATTTTTTGGAGGAAAATAACGTAACTTGTTGTAACTTGATTTTGTTAATTTTTTATTAATTTGGTTAATTTATTAGTGGAATCCATACTATTGTATGACAAATTATGTTTATTGTATGAAAAGTTGATAGTTCGGCTGCTGTAACATTGTTGTCATCAGTATGTGGATATCCTGGACATCCCGATACGGAGGAAGTATTTAAAGTGGAAATTTTGTAATACACCGGATGTTTTCTTCATCTCAGCTTTACATTCGTGCCTTGTTGTATCTTGAAGCTGGTTTATCTGAGAACAGAAAGAGAAGACTACCTAACTACCACCACCACACCATCAAACCCATGACGTAAACAAACAACACATATGTTAATTAAACGGATATTTTAGCGATCTTAGGTACTTACCTGTCCAATGCCCGCCGATCCAATAATAAAAATCACCGCGAATATAGTACATTTTGCATAAAATTTATTTTGGGGATCACTTTTAATCCATGGATATTGTTTCTCCCACTCGATTTTATACTTTTGTAACTGTTTAGGTTTACATAATTTAAGTTTCTTTGGAGTTACTGGTGTATCTGTATCACTGCCAGAATCTGGATTATTTGCCATTATAAACACCACTCGCAAGTATCGCAAACCTACTTCTAAACTTGAACTCACTGAGGCACTCGCAAAATAACCTAAATGTCACTCACAATCACAGTCGTCACAGACATTTGACGTAGACGCAGAAGTACGAACATTTTCTCTTTCCTCAACTGTCGACGATTTCTACATCTTCCGTTCTATATTGTCTTAGGCACCTACTAATCGTGTATAAACCATAGTATAACAAAATAAAGTACTTTCGGATACTTTATTTGTATGCAAAAGTATAAAGTATATTCACCAAAAATAAAGTAGGATAGGTTATTATAAAGTATGGTTGGCAAACCTAACTGTAATATACTATTACATAACTTTGTTCACCTATAAATACTTGAGAACCATAGCCCTAAAGTTTAGCAGATTTATCGCGACATACCTGTATTCCTAGTAAAGAAACCTGGTACATACTTGTAAACTAAAATAATGGAAGAATGCTCAGGAATACCAAGACGAAAATATATCCAGAATTTCCATAACTGTTGTATGTATAAACATCAACATTCAAAGGTAATAAACGATTTTCAATGCAGGTCAATTCAATACTCATAAATACAATAAAACCAAGAACATGGAACAATACGAACAGATATGTACGGACAAGAATGGACTTGAAAGGCTGGAAAGTAGGCTTGTGTTGGATGTATCATACGTACCGGTTGTTATTGCGATCTGCGCCCCACCCTCACGCAACAATCTGAAGCAACAGCTGTTGAACGTCTGGTGGTGGGGGGAAGAAGGCCAGGGGAAGGCCGCATACACGCAGCGATAGCGAAGCGAAATCAGAATGGTTTCAGAATCGTGAGTGGCAAGAAGTGCGTTTGGTGTCGTTTTAACCACAGTGCAATCCATAAACTTAACACAATCTCAGTGCTGTTATGAATGAAAAGTTTCTTCCAGAAAGTGATTTTAACTGTTGATAATTTTTTCGTGATAAATTTTGAAGATGGTCCGCAGCTTGTCCCATTGGACGAAAACTTTGAGTTTTCCTGCTAGGATTTCCCCGAATAAGACATCCAAGGAGAGTGTCATCAATTTGCACCCTGTTAGTCCAACGGTAACTCCGACCCCTAGTAATAACTCTATTTCACCTCCAGTACTTAAGAACAACGAGATTAACAATATGATGAACGGTACACCGATCACAGAAGTAACAGAAGTAAGTGTGACAATAATAAAAAACAAGTATAATATCTGTTCTGTATTCATAATACATAAGAAGATTATGGTGAAGTATGAAGTTATGGTGCAATATTAAACAACTAGCTACTTATGTAATAAGACTACATTTATTTACAATATTAAGCAATTAAGTCAACACCTGGCCTATGTAGGTATGCATATTGAATACCTTCAATTTAAATGTTAATTATTATAAATAACAACAAAGACCTATATTAGTACATATTATGTATGTGTATTTGTTTTTAAAACATTATTTGAAGTTGTAGGCCTATATAACGATACTTTAAACTAATAAATAAATAATAGAAATAGTTATATGATTGATACCCATTAGTTTTGAGTCTCGCCTTACAAAAAGAAGCGGGATTTTCGTTATTTCTTTTTAATGTTTTACTAAAACGATGATATGCGGCGACAAGAACATAAAAGAAAATTTTGATTGTCATATTATTCAAATTTATTTAAACTTTCTTCTGTTAACTGCATCCTGTATTTTTCTTCAATTAATTAAAAAGACAAATCAAGTATGATCGACTAACATTAAAGGTTTCCAAACAATAAAAGACGAACTGCACAGACACTACTTCTTCTAACTGTTACAAGGTTCATCTTCAGTAGAAAGCTATAGTAAGCAGTTCGCATGAAAACATGTTTTATAGCGGAGGCGTCGTGCGCATTAGCAGGGGAGATAGAAATTAATTTTCACCGGCATCGACAGGCAGAAACCTCAACCACAGGACCGAGCACCTCAAGTTTCCCATTTAAAATACATTGAAAAATGCATTATTTCTCGTTTCTTTGTCACGTCTCGGATTTAGAAGAAAAGTTGCGGGAGATTATCAAAAATTGTTCAGAACTCCCCAAAGAACAAATCCACCACCACTACCTTTTATTTCACTACCCCCACCCTCCCCTGCAGTACTCTAAATACAAGGCAAATATTTCCCCAAGTTTACAATGTTATGTTTTTTTTTCAATAATTTGATTAAAATTATTATTATTTGTTTATTGTCTTTTATTAAAGAATAAATAATATGCTATTTATTAATAATTTGCAATTGTTTTAACAAATACCATTTGCTCAAATAAAAGTATATCATATGTTACCTATTTTTACTTTATCATACGTAGTATTACAAAGTATTGTAATCGTGCCGAAAAAAATTAGATTTTAGCGGAAATATGAATAAATATGAATATAAATTAAAGTAGAAGAAATTTTGTATAATTTATGTCTATGAAATGTTTTGGTATAATTAATAGTTTAGCTATATAAGCAAACTTTAACTTTAAAAGTCGTGCAGTTGACTCTGTTGGTCGCTCACCACTCTGTCCATTATGTTTATACAATAAATAGTGTAATGAAGCGTTAGCAGTTTTTATTCGATCCAGCACCGCTAACCCGAGTACACACATCGAAACATTCTATGTATTTGAACGAGATCAGTCGTATATACATTACAACTAGTTTGCCAGGCTTTGACAGATATTTTGATTCTATTGAGAGTATTGTCAGATCATCAGCGTTTGATACTGCTGTATAGTATGATAAAGTCATGTGCCTGGCCACATCAGATTCTTTTAACTTTTTTGCAGAAATTATTATTGTTAGATTATGTATATCGGCTTCTTTTTCATGATTTCTTAATTAATTTGAAATTGTTTCACCAATTACCATTTGTTTAAATAATAATATACAGTATACAGGTTATTTTTTATTTGCCGCAATGATTATTATTGGTTATTGGCACATACTACTGCACATATTATTAAAGTAACGGTATTAGTGTCAACTATTTTAAACTAATTAACAAATTACGAAAAGCTGTCAATAATCTAACAATATTAAGTTCTGCAAAAAAACAACTAAAACTATGTAGTATTACTACAGTATAATTTTTTTGAATTTATTAAACAAAAGGGATTTATTTACATAATTGCAAATTAGTTAAAAATAAATAAAAGACAAAAAACATGACAATAACCAATAATAAATATTTCGCCAACAAAGTTAAAAATATATATACGTAACATTGTATATTATTGTTTAAACAAATGTAAAATGTTTAAACAATTTCATATTTGTTAATAAATAACGGAAAGATGCCGATAATCTAACAATAATAATTTCTGCAAAAATATAGAACCATTTTCACGTAAATTTGTATACTGTTATTTAAACAAATGGCATTTGTTTAAACAATCGCAAATTATTAATAAATTGCAAAAAAACATGTCAATAATCCAATATTAAAAGTTTCAGCCAAAATAATATAACAATACGTAACATTGTAAATTAATTTAGAAAATAAATTACTTCCGGGCTATGCCGTGTGTCAAGATTTGTAAATGCTATTTACAAATCTTGACACATGGCATAACTCGGAAGCAGTAACCCCTTAAAAGATAAAAAACATGACAATAACTAATAATAAATATTTCGACCAACAAAGTTAAAAAAATATATACGTAACATTGTATATTATTGTTTAAACAAATGTAAAATACAATTTCGAATTTATGAATAAATTATGCATAAAATATTATTATTATTATTATTATTATTCAGAAAATAAACTGCTTCCAGGTTATGCCGTGTGTCAAATGATTCTGGGCGTGAAAGCCTACGTACAGTACGTACTTACTTACTTAATTGTAAATTAATATTTGCCGAAATGTTTGCCTCATATTTAGGGTGCTTCAGGAGAGCGTGGGGTAGTGCACCAAAAAGTAATGCTTGTAGATTTGTTCCTTGAGGAATTCTAAACAATCTCTGATAATGTCCCGCCACTTTTCTTCTAAATACGACACGTGACAAAAAATGGAAAAAAATTCATTGTTCCAATGGCAAATTTGAGGTGCTCGGTGGCACGCGTTTCCTTTAGCTGATTTTTCTCAAATTTAAGGCGTTTTATTTTTTTCAGGAAAACGAACAAATTGAGGCAATCGCTCCCCAGCGAAATATTTTTTTTTGCTAGGTATAATATACACATGTGTGTATCACTAATTTTAGAACACTTTCCCTTGTGCTGGGAATCGAACCCTATGCATTTTAATTGAATTTGTTTATTAGTTGTATGAGTGGGGAAAGTGGCACACCCAATCATGACCTTACAAGCGCCCGGGGAATCTGCTACTGCCCATCATATTCGTCAATTTAAAATTCCCGCCATGTTTGGTCAACCTCAAAAGAGCCGACTCGAAGCAAAGCATCTGTTCATTCTTTTTAACTTCGGTAGGGTTGTGTTTTCCCGTAGCACGTAGGCCCCATTTGCTCCTTTGTACTTGCTCTTGGGAGGTTGACAGGCGAACCTTTCAACGCTCACCCAAAACTATACTGTTGGACTAGCAACCGAGACCAAACGGCTTCAATTTATTTTATTTTTCAAAAGACGGCGGGCAAAGATCTTCGCCTCTGGATGTAAACCCCAGTCCTCGTAATCAGTAGGCTAACACTCTACGCTATTCGCTCACTCGTTTATTAGTTATTTATATATGTCTGCGAAGCTGTGTGAGATAGTAACCCAGCAGTGGCAGCTTTGTTAATTATAGTTATCTGTAGTTATATTCACTTTATGGTTACGATGTAATGGTATATCTATGTTTAGAAGGGGCGCATATGTTTTATGGAACAAACATATGTATTGTAATCATATTGTTATATATACTAGCTACCATAAACAAAGAAACATCAAGCAGCGGATGTTTTTTTACTAAATTTCGCAGAATTGTTGGACTAGACCCCTTGATATACTTCACATTATATACCATGTTGAATTGGCGACAAATCACAAAATCTTCACGGCTTTGGCAAAAGGTTGACATAGGCTTTTTGAAGAAAGTTTGATGCAGCCCTTGTGACTGAAACCTGTGTGGTACTCAAATGTGGGGTTGTACTAAACGTAGCAATGTCAACCATCATTCCACGCTTCCAAAATCTCGTGGGTGCACCTTGGTATATTAGAAATAGCACTCCACTCTACAGGGATCGTGAAATGGAGGTAACCAACGAAGTACAACATACCAACCTACCAATGTCCAGCCAGAACGCATGTTGTTGGTTCTCTGGCAAAATTCACGCCCAAAGAAGTAGTTTTTAGTCAAGCAAGTTTTTATACTGATATTGAACACAAATATTTCAAAAAATTGACTTTTCCGACAACTCCGACAATATACACTAACTTTTCAAGTAAAACAAATTAAATCAGGTGATGTTAATTAATATCTATTACTGCATCGTTAACCGGTTTTATAAAGGCCGGTGACTAGGGGTTTCATGTTAATTAAATCTTGAAGAAGAGAAATTTTACGAATATGCACAATTTTGCAACAATGCGTAATGCAATATTCATAGTTTCTGCTCTGGCGGAGTTCCATAAAGAAAGTAACAGACCGTTAAGTTTTGCATTCTTATGTAATGCAAAATTTACATTTAAGAATAACAAACGTTTGAAAAGAAAATTTGTATTAAGTATACTAAAGAATAAAAGGTACTTTCCATTCACACAATTCAATGTAAAAAGTAACAATAACAAGAAAAATAATATCCGCAAACGTTTTTACTGCAAACTTCCCACAGATTTATTACAAGCAATTGTCTCCTGAGTGCATATACCTAAATGGAATAAAGACACGCTTCCAGACAATAAAAAAAGAAGTTATTAACCAATCTTAACGACTTCATTCATATTAGCTGATGATTTATTGGTACTCAGTGGCTGTAATGGAGGCACTACAGGATATCATCTTGCATAGGGTATTGGGAAAATTCTTGAACGTCCATATACGTTTTTAGTACCTATCGTGAATAAGAATGCGGCGATTCCTTTTAAAACTGCAGTTAAAGACATTGTTGCGCGTACGCGAACATATTTTGAGACATCCATTAGCGTAAATAGTATAACAGTAGTATTATTTTTTGCATTAGCAGTGCTAGTAATTTATGTTGTTGCGTTAGCAATTACTGCAATACAACCTACAAAGCTATTATTGACTTATGTAAGAAACCCATTAATAATACATATTACTAATTGCTCGACAGACAACACGCTATAAATGGCAATATATATATATATATATATATATATATATATATATATATATATATATATATATATATATATATATATATATTGGTACGTATGCAAATATAACTTTAAGTCAAAATGTATTACAGACTAATATCACTTTTTACTACCAACGAAATTTCACCATTTGAATGGGTAACCTCGAAAGCGTACTAACCAACAGAAAATGCGATTGATTTGAGGTATATGTTACTTGCTATGTAGGTAAGAGTGGTTGCTAGCTCTCCAGAGATGGGTATTGGGAGTTTACCAGAGGCGGTTTCGATGCAAAAGCGAACTAACCGTCAGAGACAATGCCGCCTGTCAAGATTATCGTGACGAAAATCCCATAAATAAGGCGAAAACAATACTTTGTCTCGCAGAGTCGTCAAGGGCCATTCGCAAAAGGTACAGGGATGGTGGGCTGCCGTATGTTTCAAACTTAAAGTTTCTTGTCCAAGGAAAACTACCACCGTATGAATTTAGAGCAAAAACGTACTACGTGAAATTCAGAATTTTAGATAAGCTTCCTGCAATCCTAGTATAGTCTTAGTAAAACTTGGTAAAACATAGTTTTTTACGTTCCCAATCCGTTCCCAGTAACTACACTGGTCAACAGAATTAATATATAATAAAAAAATTGTTAAAAATGAAAGTTGATTTTCTCCCAAACCATTGTCCGATTTTGATTTTTAAGAATTAGGTTACCACTGACTGAAAGAATCACTCACTGGTAACCTAATTCTTCAGCAGCAATATGGTTGAAGCAGATGTATGGGAATTTAAATTTTGAGCATATACGTTATGATGTTATGTTTTTTTGCCTGAACTTTGAAACACTATATGGGGATTTACTGCTGTAACAACTGGCAACAACTTAAATGAAACATTAATCTGATCTCTGAACATTGATCTCTGTTTTAAAGGAGATACAATAAAAACAGTTATGACGATTTCAAGGTTGATTTTCTTTGGAACCGCTTAACTGATTTTGCTGATTTTTTATTCACATGTGGGTTGATTTCTCAGAAGTAATACGGTGGTAGAAACTTTTGCATGAGATTCAGTTTTAATTATATACTGGGTGTAAGAATGGGGCAAAGTTTCTGTCCGAAATTTGGAACACTCTGTGGGGTCTGCCATGTATGACTATTGCAATTATTGTTGGTTAGAATATTTAGAATATTAGAATATATTTCTAAATATTATTTTTTTATGCACATCATTGAACTATTATTAACGAAATGAAATACATGAAATCGGCAAAAACGTATGTAACCAACGTTGGTGAGTACGTTTTTGTCCGATTTTCTAAACGTTTTAATTTTCTAACATAGAAACCAAAATACTTGGAATGTTGGTTCCTTCGGAATCTTGTTTAGAAGACTGGAGTGAACATAAAAATAATCTTTACAAATTAGTTTTTCATGGTCTGAGTATGGGAGTTTTTTGTTGATACTGAAAAGTTTGCAATTTGTTGGTTAGTGTACGTTTTTGAGATGACCCATTCAATTTTAGATTATTTCTTAAGAGGAGCATAATCGAACAATAACACGAGGAAACAAAAAATCTGGTTACGGGGACGAAATGTAACTTGAAGCTTGAACTGGCAGAAAGGTTACAAAGAAATTTTATAGAATTCTCAAAATATTTAATAGTTGGCAGAAGTTATGATTGCATCTAGCCGTTACTTTAGTTGAGAAATTGATTTAAAATTTCGCTAAATTTGCTCTATTATTTACACTTCGTCATATAGTAACGAACTTTCACCTGGTATAACGAAGCAATCGGCTTCAATAACAAAAAAAAAGCCGCCAACTCTGCAAAGAATGTTGTTAGTATAAAAACGAAACTCGATATTTCCGTTAGTATTCGGGTCGTGAAATTGAAAGAATCGGCGGATTTGCGATCACCTGCGCGCTAGTGCTGCTATTGGTATTAACCAACCAGTTAGGTTGTTGGCCGAATGACGTCAGGCCGCAATACTGCAATATCGGTTAGAGCGGTTAGTTATAATACAAGACAAGAGAATACCTGTCTCCGTCTTGGAGAGAATTATAGACCGGATTAGCATGTGAAGGTGCCGACCGCGTTAGTGAAGCCCTATCCACAAGACGGGATTGACTCCGCTTAGTCATCTGATGACAAATTTTACCAGCCAGGGATATAGCAAAATTGCTGCTCCTTAGTTTTGTTTCTGTTTCAGTGTAGAGAACGCAGTTTTGTTTCGTATTAATGGATATGGTGTATTGATGTATCTGGTATAAATAACTGATGCCTACCAAAAGTATATAGTAACGAAATAATGTACATGTATCGCGCATCGCACGGTACAGGCTGATTATAAGATATACAGTATATATGAACATATATTTTATCCAATTTTCTTTCGTTTTCCTGATATACGATATCGAAGATTTAATTTATTTGAATAGCTCTGTACTGTATAATGTATATTATTAACTGCAGCAAGACGGACCGCTTTCACTAAATTTTCAAGTTTTTATTGCATCGTCATTAGACCATTATTATATTTTTAACCAGCTTTTTGATGTAAAATACTCAACTTTGTTTATATGCTTAGAGATAATTATCTAGAAAACTTGCATTGTATAAAGTATATACTACACGTTACAACTGGAGAAACACATTAAATAAATTACTTAGATAATAATTTATAATGACAGGGTGAAATTTAATATATTTAGTTTTAGATTTTATGATGATACAACACAAAACTGTCACCATAAAATATCGATTATTCTCTGATTGCATAGTCCTAAACGTCCCTGGTTGTGGGTGTAATTTTTAATTTATTTTAAAATTCGCATTCTGTTTGTCGCCATGAATATTTCTCCATTTCTTCATTCTCTCAGTTTTACTTAAAATGCTGATTATGTTACTTCGATGTATTTTTTATTCCAGTTATAAACTATCCTGTATATCGCTTGAGAGTAGCAAGACGAAACAAACGGAAGTTATTGTGTTAGGATTCATTCAACCGACGAGTTATAATTTCCCGTACCATGTTTGTGGATACTGTGTTATGTATTGAATTCGTGATTAGATTGCTTGCTTCTTGTTTGTAGTGCCCGTACTTGCTGCCTAAGTTATCTAATATAATCTCTAGATAACTGTTGAGAGACAACAGTGTCATAGCAAGAAACATTAAAGTTGTTATTGAATCAATTATTTATAATTGCAATTTGTTAAAAGAAATTAAAGCTGTTGGCGGTTATTAGAGAGCCTACGCGTTTCTGTAAATATTACAGCAGGTGTGTCTCCAAGACCTAAGTATACCAGATTCTGGTGAATTTCCTATTTAGGATTAGAACTCGCACACTTACCTAAATAACTTCAACCAGTCCTCTATGTGTCTATGCGAATGAATGAAGGAATATAGCTGCATACAGTTGCGTGTTACATTGACCGAAATAAACCATTTATGATTCCATTTCGCTGCAGGCTTTTGGGTGAACAACCTCATGAATGAACTTATCTCGCTGTTCGATAAAACGTACTTCCACAAACAAAATGTGATTAATAGTTCTTCCTCTTCAAAGGAAGTAAGTACCACCACACTGCATTTGTTAGTAACTCATTGACTAATTGTCAACGGCAAGTCCGCAGCTTGAATTTAATATCCCTGGAAATTAACATTCTTGGTATAGTTATGCATCATAATAAGTGCAGGAAATTTTTTACCCGTTAGTCATCGAGTTCAGGCGTTTATTTGTGAGTTTTTCTTTTGTTCTATGTGAGTATGCCCTTTTAGAATAAGTCTATTACATACAAGCTTAGTGTCCCAATAAGTACACATTAAACCATTCCTGATCCATGTTATTATTCTTGTAGTGTATAATTTCTTATTTTAAAGGGTTGTAATTTTATGATTTATTTACGTGTAGGTAAATATTTTCTCTATTAATGTGGATGACATACAATTTGTAATATTTATATTCTATAATTTTATTGATTTTAATTAACCCATAAGTGGGACTGTGTAACCCATTTTCTATATTATACTTAGAACTCTATTTATAATTCCTTGTTTACAACATATCCTCTATAAACGCATAAAAAGTATTAATTAAGTAAGTCCGTGATTATTACAATAATCCAGGAGTTCTCAACCTTTTAGGTTCCGTGTATCACATAAAAATATTCAACCACCAACCACCCACAAAAATGCATATTAATACGTACATAAATGAAAAAAGTTCATCAGATTTTAAGTTATTTTGTACCAAAATAATAACTTTTGAACGACAGTTTACTTGGAAAAAAATAGAAAAGTTCTAAAAAAGAATAGTCTAACAATAAACAATTATATAACAAAACTTCATTCGGTATACAAAAGCAAAGTATAAACATCACTTATATTGAAGTAATATAAAATAATGTAAATATTGATGTGACTGGGATTCTTTTGCTAAACCCAGTTTTTTTAAATTTCATGCTCAGTGAAAGTTAGTTTCAAGCTCAAATGTGCATCAATAATTAATTTTGTTGTATGTTTGTGCTTTAAATTAATATTGATGACAACTATATTTGACATAACTTAGTGGTGCAAAAAGGCATTAAAAATCTAATATCCTAATCTGCAATTTCTTTAAAAGAATTGTTCCTCTGAATCTAAACATTGGTGTGTATTAATCTTAAAATTTTCTATCAGTCTGAGGAAGTTTCTATCAATTGTTGTTTCTCTTTGGCAGTGAAGTGATCTGGTATACTCACAGTTTTTGGAGTTCTGATCCAATTTTCATTGTCATAGTTTTCTGGAAAATAACTGTTAAACTTGGTTATTATGATAATAATTTTTTCAAGAAAGCCTTCTAATGCTGACAATAAAATACATTATTTTTATTAAGTTCTTTTTATTGTTGCGTTAATTTGACAATAATAACATAATAATATAAACAATCGCAATAAACGACCATTTCTCCCTGCAAAACTAAATTTATGTTATTCAACTTTCCAAAAATATCAGCTAAATATGCTAACCGGACTATCCACAATTCATCAAAGAAACAAAATTTGAAGTCGAAATTAGCTTCTGCATGGAAAACTTGAACTTGTGATTTAAGTACGAAGAGACAATGTTATCTTTTTACTGCGTGATCCAAAACTGTTTTTAGTCTGTCTGGTATAGATTTTGCTACTAGAAAATCCCGATGGATTTTGAAGTGAGTGAATTGAGCTTCTGGAGGTACTGTTTTATTTTTTTTTATGAGGGGAGCGATTCTTTTCTGTTAAAGCCCGAGCTCCATCAGATTTTACCCATAAAGTTTGGTACTTTCCGTGTACCACCTGGAAGTCCTTCGCGTACCACCGGTAGAGAACCCCTACAATAATCTATCTAATCGCGTTCGATTGTTTTAACAAAAAACACTTTTATTTGTAATAATGATAATCACCTAATTTAATTCTTTTAAAAGCTCTCAATATTTAGTGCTGTTTCCTTTTTGTGTAATTTATACTTTCACTGTGTATGTTAAATCGACAAAATGTCATAGCATCAAAGGTCTTTACAATGCTGCTTCATGCAAAAAAGCATCCTTTCAGTTTAAAATCACGTTACCTTACAATAGAAGCTTTCTTATGCTCAGATCACGTATCTTCAAAAATGACACGTCCTTGCAACCCTACGATATATCACGCATAAAATCAATGGGATGTCTGAAAAATGGCGAGACAACAATGTCATTCGTTACAGTTAGCCTAGACAAATACTGCAGTTGCAGTGCCTAACAGGTTTCTAACATTTGGGTCACACTGACCGTCGTTTTACAGTAAACCTTTACATTGCAGAGCATTGAGATTCTAGCTCAATGATATGACGTGATGATTGTCGTGTCCATTAATGCTCATTTGGTCGGGTCACTCGTTTAACGAACGTTAATTAAATCAATCTTTGTAACGGGTTTCGATTCACGCACGCGAAAAGTTATTACTCGACTCTTTGAAATTCAAATTTCGCTCTTGAGCGAATCAGTGGCCATAACAAGGATAATTGCGTTGCCTTAATCGCTGTTCATCTTCTGTTATCTTATGAATAATAGATTTGCTATGGTATATGATTCTTACGCCTATTAAGTTTTTATCTGAAGATGAAATTTTTACTTTGTGTTCTTGCACAATAACGGAACATTGTTAGTTTGCTAAAAGTGTGTTTTTGTTATTTCAGATCTATCCGGACCCAGAATCCGAGAAGGCTATTATGAGCTCCGTGGTTTATTGCATCCACCACAAAGAAGGTTGCAAATGGTCGGATGAGTTACGAAAGTTAAAAGTAAGTAAGAACTGTACTATTTTACAATAGTTTTTTGTATTGAACCAATTACCGCAATTATCGACAACAAAAATCATAGAAAACCATAATTATACTAACACGAAACAGGGTACATTCAATGGTGGTATACTTAAAGTACCGCGTAGGCACGACAAGTTTAAATGAGTACAGGCTATTTTACACTACACAATTTTCATCCTTTTCTAAACTTCTTTTTAGTAACTAGAAAATAGTTCTAAAAAATAGTATAGTTTTCACGTTTTCTTAAATTGTGGTCACACTCAATTTTAACGCATTAATTTGAACATTACGCGTTAGGCATTCAACGTTAGGCGTTAGTGTGACCCGGACTTCACAGTGACGCACTACGCTTTGTATAATTGGTTTCATTTATGTAAATTAATTTACACTAACATGTTTACAGCAAAATATTGCAGAAATATAGCGGCATAAACAAACAACATAATCTTAAATTGCACCAAGTTGGCTTTTCTGAAATATATATGGAAGTAGGTCTAGTATACCCATCTCTTGGTAGTTTAAAACTTTGTTGTGTGTGTTACTAGGGCTGGGCAAAAAAGTCCACCGATCGATCTGTTCGATATGATCTATCTACATTACGTTCTTTGGGGTCGCACTCGTTTACCCTATACTCCTGAAAAAATGCACCTGTGCGCTCGAACTGGTCCGCCCGAGTTTTACCAACAGATAACGCTATTAATGGCGATAGCACTGTCCGCCACTAAACTTGCCCTGTCTAAACGACGGTTTAAGCAATATCATTTAAGTGACCACTACGACAACGTTTGGTAAAGTGGACCCAAAATTCTACAAACCCAATTAACGATGAGGCTGTCAAACGGGGAAAATACGCTGTAGTGTTAATTAATAATGATCTTAACAGGGGCGTAGCTACGGGGAGCAGTGGGAGCAAACTGCTCCAGGCACACGAGTAGAGGGGGTGCAAAATTCTAAGAGAAATAAAAAACTTTTACGTTAAAAGTCGCCAGAATTTCTAAATAATATTCTAAAGGCCTTAATGTTTTGTGATCTTGACTTAATTATCATCATTTCGATTTATAGATTGATGCGTTATGTTCATACATATGTACACGCCATGTACATTTGACTTCTGTAAATGTTCGTTTTTTAAGCAAGTGCACTTCTTATTTATTTACTTATTGAGTTTGCTATTGTAGTATGTATATTGTTCACTTTAAATTACTGCTATTATTTTACTAAATTAGTGTGATTTTTATTCATAAACTAAAGTATAAAGTAAACTAAACTAAAGTAAACTAAAGTATGTGAGTGGTTTTCAGTATTTTCTTGTTAATATGAAACACATAATGTTACTTATTTTAAAAGAAAGAAATTGCCAATCCTAAAATTTTAGTGGTAGGTAAAAGATTAAATTGCCTAAAACGCATTCTACCAAATAATTTTGATGAAAATTGAAAAAATTTCATTTGAATAGGGTACGAAAACGTACTGTGGCATCTTAACCAACCTTCACCCGAACTGTAAAAATGTTTTCAAAGTTGTAAGTTATGTTTTTATTTTAATGGTAATTTTATTTTTTTGCGTTTGTATATTGCAGTTGTTACTGAAGACATTAGAATTTAAAAAATTTTCAGATTAATAATTACAAAAAAGAAGAAATTTTGGATCATAAGATTTGATTACATTTACAGAACAAAAACGAGAACTGTAGAGTATAGCATCGCGTCTTAGCCAAGTGAAATTAAACAAATAATTCACATTGGAAAAATACAAACCCAGATGGTTTTTTAAATATGCCTTTGATTTGGCCTTAGAAATAAAGTGTAAGATGTTTCCATCGATATCGGGTCTGAGCTGCGAGTTATTCACGGTTATAGATGAGCGACTTGGATTTTTTATTGATCGGACAACAATGGATTTTTTAGGAAACTTCTAGGTCATTTAATTCTCTACATAAAATGTGTATACATCCTTTAAGTACGAGTTGGCGTTTTCAAGTTATTCGTCTGAAAATACGTCAAAAGCACGTATAACATTATTTGTATCGAGGGTGATCCATTCCGCCTCCCAAGTATTTGAAGACATGATTGAGCATAATATTTAATAATTAAAACAATAATAGCGTGCTATTAAAACTTGACCATTTGCGAGATAGTCCTTCAGAAGATTAAGAAATGGTTTATGAATACCTACCTTGGTTTTCACGGAAACTGTCGCGAATTCTAAGACCACCGGTCAGAAACTCGACGACGATTCGAGAATAAAACTTCACACGGTTAATTACTCGCTTTACTCAATATGCTTGTTACAGTTGCTACAACGTACGGACGCGGTACATGCACAGTTTTTCGGAGTTATTAAAAACAAACTAACTATCAACACAGATTAGTCATTAGACGTACGTCACTCCGTCGGTAGGCAACCTAACATTCATTACAAAAATAAAATACAAATCACCATGAAATCCAACAGAAACTAAAATTAGTACAAATGTTCTTAAATCTACGCTAGTAAAAGTTTGGTACTAGTTTCAGAAAAATTCCATAAAATACGATGTCGGTATTGAAATATAGCACTTGTGTTGATATAAAACGCACGTGAACACATTTGAAAAATATTTGGGTTATTTTAATTTGTTAGAAATCGAAAACAGCCAGCTGTTGATTAATTGTCTTTTGCTGTCATAAAACCCTAAACTGAGTTTCGCGAGGATTTTGTATATAATATAAACTCCGTTTTTGTTCAAAAATACCAGACCTCTTCCGAAAACAAGGGTGCGCACAGATTTTTCTTGTTCCAGGGCGCTGAATATGTAGTTACTCCACTGGATATTAAAGGTCGGTTTCTTCACCTCCCGTTAAGTGTCTCATAGCTTAACCACCACATACGTAATATGGAAACTAATGGACTTCATTAATACATTGCTATGAAGAACATTATTGGTTGGTGAATATTCCTACCCCTAGTCTAACCGTAAAACTAACACATACAGCCGAGTGTATGTAGGTATACAGTAAAGCTTTGATAGCCAAACTCGCATAGCGCAAATTAGAGATTTTATTAGGATGATAATTGTGCGCTTGCCGTGATTCGAAAAATGATTTTGGCCGTGAAAGCGTTCATATTGATTTACCCGAACTATCATAGCACCAGATGTAATACTTATACAATACCGACCAAAAATGTATCGTATCGTACCATATCGCATGCTGAGATACGGATATAAAATATCGAGTATCGGATCGTAAATTACCGATTCTTCAAAATATCGTAACGTGCCAAACTACCAGTTCACCTACCGCGAAGTGTTCCCTATGGCAAACTAGAACGAATAGCCTGGCCATTTTTTCAGACACAGTACACTTTACACAATACATACACATATACTAGTAGAGCGCCGATTGTCTGAGGCTCAATGATCCGTGAGTTGGACTAACCGTGCTCATCTGTAGTATTTGTTTTATCAAAATCCTATTTTTTTACGTTCGTCACTGTTGCGGAAATAACAAAGAAATACAATATACCTAGGTATGTTTAACACAATAAAACCTTCATTTTGATTAAATCACCGAACAAGAATGCCTAAAATACTTTGGTCGGCTAGATGTTATTGCTAGAGCTAGGGGAGAAAATTCATTTTACGGGCTCTAACCACACGAAACCCAACAACAAACTAATTCGTTTCCTTGAAAACACGTGCGAAGGAAGTTCTTGCGGTCGACCATAAATGATCAGTTTCTTTCCATAGAGCCCGCGTCATGCTCATGGACCTGGACGCCCTGCCCATTGCTTCTTCATGCGTTCCACCATTGTGGCGGAAAAAATTAACCAAGACGAATGCGGATTTTAGTATCGCACATGTGATAATTTGGATTATCTTGTTCTGTTTAGGGCCACCTGAACACGTGCAAGCACGACGCCATTCCCTGCACAAGTCACTGCGGGGCGCAAATTCCAAGGGTGTTGATGGAGGACCATCTGAAGTACACGTGTCCACAGAGGAGGGCCAGGTGCGAGTTCTGCAACAAGGAGTTCACCGGCCACACGCTTGAGGTAAGTCCGATATGATGCCAGTATGTGGACATATGCCAATGTTTTGTTGCAGTAGCCCTTACGTATGGCTGCTGCACGTTATGGTTGTTAGGAAGTGGGTTAAATTGCGGAAGTGCAGTGGGTATTCATGCGCTTCCTTTGGGGACAGGAAAAAACAGTTGGCTTTTGTTTTGCAAACCAGAACGAATTTGTTTTTAATGGTCTTAAGTACCTAATACATATTAATACTTTGTGTTTCTTGTTTTCTTTTGTGATTCTTGAGCACCTCTGTCATGTGACTTAATGTACTGCCGCCGCTCGGTGGTTAATCAGAGATCTTCGTCTAGTTTATGCTCTCATGCAGTATTAGATTTACTGTGGGGAACTTTCCCGTGGGGTTTCCTTTCCCAAGATTTCTTCCCTCTAGGGGGTGAATTCTAGGCATTCGAAAAAAATCAGCGAGGAGTACTCCTCTTCTATGCATAGTCTGTCCAAAGGTTATTTTATTCAGATGTTGTCTCCAGAAACGAGTCCAGTCACCCACATCAGGTTGTTCCTGCTAATTTTGATCTTCTTCGCGGCTATATATTTTAAGGGTTTCTTCAATACTATTTGACTATTTCGCACTGTGAAACGACAATCGGTCATTGTGTCTTTGTCCACTCTTACACCTCTGATGTGATTATCCACTTAGGTATGCCTAAGGTGACTAGATGGTGACATGAGATACCACCACCCTTGCCTAATGTAGGACGTGAATAAGGCGTGTTTTAGTAAGCTGTCCCGCGAAAAGCGTGTTCCTTTTTCTCGCATCTCTGTTATGGCAGCTGTGTTGGCCTTGTTGTTAGGTTTTGTCATTTTAGACAGTCTCGTTAGGTTTTGGAGGCATTCCAACGTTATTCTGTAGTGCATTTTGTAGCTATCAGTGCTCTGAGGGCTGCTTGTCTGTCGGATTATTGTGGTGTCATACAGGACGAATAAGGGACCGAATATAACATATATTCCCCACAAATGTAATAGTTGCTAAGATTCAATTCCGTTTAGTCTCTATTATTATAAACAAACAAAAGCGACATCAAAAACAATTTTTGAGTTAATCAAAAGTATGACTAAAACACCATTGTACTGAATGTTAGCACACAAACAGCCAAATGATTTATGTAATTGATCACCACAATTACAAAGTCGTGGTTTTGTAATTGCAAAAAAATTTTGCAGAGATCCACAGCAGTAGAAAAAACTAGGCCACTGGTGTGATTAAGCCAGAAATCGCCTAATTTTGCGCGTTTATTTATAAGCATGGAACGTGAAACGAAGAAGTAGCGAAGCAAGAGAAAACGCCGAGGTCATCCAAGGTTATCCTGATGGGAAGGGGCGTGGCTATCAGAAAGCATGAATGGACCTGCTCCTCCGTGCATCATTTTATCTCTTCGATCGCGTACGATAGAGATTTGCCGGATTACATACAGGAGGTCGCAAAACGGAAGTCGCGCATTAGCTCATGGAGGCAGATGAATTTTGATTATCATTCCTGTCCTGTCATATATTTTTAATGGTCTAGAAGAGCGTGATGTTTTTTACCTTTACCAGTTTTTTACTGTTTAGTATGCCAAGGGAATGTAATAAGTAAAACGAATATCTAAAGGTTTTGTGTGTTGCGGCGATGCGAAATTGAGGTAGCACACATTAATGTGGAGATATTTGCACAACCGTTACTAAATTGCCTTGAGGTGCACAGATTTGCCTTGAAATGATGTCACCAGACTACAGCAACTGATGATTTCCAATTTCTAATGATGAGGTGACTACGCACGTGTATTAGTTTCATTTTTGACATTTCTGATAATTATCGCATTTTTCAAATAGTTGAAACGTTATCAAATTTGGCCTGAAATTGTACTAAAAACGAAAGACCTATTCCGGGTATTATAATAGACCTATCAGTTCTCCGACTTAGTTTAGTAGCGAAGTAAATCAACTAGAGCAGCGTTTATCAAACTTATTTAAACGAGGAACCCATATCAAGTCGAATTTAAGATGGCGGACCACATAGGCATGGTTCATTATTCAGTTGCAAAACAAATAAAGTTAAAACAAAAATATTAGTATATTATAATACCCTATAAGTTTAATAAAACAAAAATTGGCGCACGAGTAGTTTTGTTTATACATAAATTTCGAAAATTGCGGTTGTCATCTTACAATCTAGAGTAATTTCATATTCAACAGTTGGTAGGTAGTTGTAGTCAAATTCACAAATACGACTGACGCGAGCCAGTAGCGATTGAGATGTCAGCCTTATTTGACACTTGACGTCAATATCATCAATCTTGGAAAATTAAAAGTTACCAAATGTTTGTGACCTAGTGTTTTTATAACGACACCGAAACCGGATTCGTTATGAGTTTATAACGAACGCGAAGTAGAAAAATTTAGTAGTTAATAACTATTATGAATGTGTTAATAATGCTAATTTATTATCTATGAGATTATTTTATTGCTACTACTTACAAGTACAAAAATACATACATTAAGGCTCCGTTTTAAAAACATCGCAACTTCGAAACGAAATATTCGGTTGCGATGTTTTTTTTTTGCTGGGAGTGGTCAGCCTGTCCCCCACCAACGTCACCCAGGCCACAGTTTTACGATATGGGGGGGTTGGGGGGTTTAGAGGAAGCAGGCAAAGGCGGAGCATAGTCGACGCGAGTACATTCGAAGGGGTAATACTCAGCCAGTATGTCGCCGCGCGAAGGCGCTTTCGCTCAAGTTACAATGTAATCTATGTTCTCACTCATCACGGTCGCATATGCATCTCGGACTGCATACAGCTGGCTGGTAGCTGCCAGACGGTAAAACAAAATATATTGATGCTATTTTAATTTAGAGAGAGCGCGCTCGCTATTATAATATTGAATCTTTTTAACAGGGTGACATAGGTACATACAGTATAGTAAATTGACAAAAATAGTATATTATTCTATGAGCAAGTAATGTAAGCAATTTCTGACGAGAACGAAGTTTGCAGCACGAGCCGTAGGCGAGTGCTGCAAAACGTTCGAGTGAGAAATTGCCATTACTTGCGAATGGAATACTATACTTATTCTACGACCGTGCAACGAAATTTTATAAATTAATTTTTGCGCATATATGGACGGCTGTATGTCACTATGACGGTTTACAGGATTTTGACAGATTAAAATTGTTTGGTGCGCTTGTCACTTAGCGACGTTGTAATGCCTTGACATTATCGCTAAGCAGAGTATCAACACAATTTGGAAATGAAAAATCCAGAGCTGTGATTGGTTCTAAAGCCGTGGGGAATAAAACATTTCTCACTACTCGCAGGGTATGAGGAGCCAGGAATGAAATATTTGCCATGTGTGTGGGGAATGGTTAGTATTACTTGTCATAAATTGTCATGATAATGAATGCATTCCTCAATAGGAGTAGATAAAATAGAGTATCAACACAATTTGGAAATGAAAAATCCAGAGCTGTGATTGGTTCTAAAGCCGTGGGGAATAAAACATTTCTCACTACTCGCAGGGTATGAGGAGCCAGGAATGAAATATTTGCCATGTGTGTGGGGAATGGTTAGTATTACTTGTCATAAATTGTCATGATAATGAATGCATTCCTCAATAGGAGTAGATAAAATAGAGTATCAACAAAATTTGGAAATGAAAAATCCAGAGCTGTGATTGGTTCTAAAGCCGTGAGGAATAAAACATTTCTCACTACTCGCAGGGTATGAGGAGCCAGGAATGAAATATTTGCCATGTGTGTGGGGAATGGTTAGTATTACTTGTCATAAATTGTCATGATAATGAATGCATTCCTCAATAGGAGTAGATAAAATATTTTTTCTACTCCTATTGAGGAATGCATTCATTATCATGGCAATTTATGATAGGTAATACTAACCATTCCCCACACACATGACAAATATTTCATTCCTGGCTCCTCATACCCCACCAGTAGTGAGAAATATTTGATTCCTCACGGCTTTAGAACCAATCACAGCTCTGGATTTTTCATTTCCAAATTGTTGATACACTGCTTAGCGACATTGTCAAGGCATTGACAACGTCGCTAAGTGACAAGGCGCACCAGACAATTTTAATCTGTCAAAATCCTGTAAACCGTCATAGTGACATACAACTGTCCCTATATGCACAAAAATTAATTTATAGAATTTCGTTGCATGGTCGTAGAAAAAGTATAGTATTCCATTTGCAAGTAATGGCAATTTCTCACTCGAACGCTTTGCAGCACTCGCCTACGGCTCGTGCTGCAAACTTCGTTCTCGTGAGAAATTGCTTACATTACTTGCTCATAGAATAATATACTATTCTCTACGACTCACATATAATAAGTTCATTGCATACGTATCTATGAGTATATAATCCCCATCATTATACTCGCCAATGATTATAATGACACTAGCGTTGTATAATAATGACAGTTCGTTCAAATAATGACCTCATTATTTGAACGAACTGTCATCATTATACAACGCTAGTGTCAAACTCTGTCAAAACCAACGTGGATGACAGTTATTTGACAGTTCGCCTCGCCATCATTGACAAAAACATTTAAAGTATTTTGCATAAAATGGAATTTATGAGTCGTAGATAAAACGTCGTATTTGACTCGCACATAACGGATATAAATCGCTCGCATGAATACACGCTCGCCTACGACTCGCGTGTAAACTTCATGCTCGCGATTTATATCCTTAATTATGTGCGCGTCAAATAATATACTATAATTCTGTCCAGATTCACAAAATAACGCTCCGTTTTACTGAGAGCATAATAATATTTTCCGTCGATCGTTTATTTATGAGCCAGTTTAGTGAATAGGAAATCGTTTATTAAAGTACTCCATTAATGCACGAGATCTATTAATGCATGATTTGTTATAGCCAATCACAAGACGCAATGACGTCGTTTGCTTGGCCAATCGAACATATGTAAAATGAAACCTTCCAATCAAAACATACCGCTCTCTAGAACTGTCAGTGTCAAGTTACATAAATTGTTATATAACCTAAAAAGACATCGGCGAAGAAAAATCTATGTAGACGACGCTAGAAGAATACGATCGACGGAAAAATTTTGTAACCAACTCGAATATTAAACAGCGATTAATGATTTCGACAATTAACGCGCTCGCTTCGCTCGCGTGTTAAACAGTCTCGATCATTAATCGCTCTTTTTAATATACTTGTTGGTTAAATAACTATTAAAATGCGAGAACTTGGTCTCGCCAGTCAATGTACATAACTTGTAAACAGTCTAAAAATCGCCGTGGGCGTGGCGTGGTTATAGGCGGTGTTTAAAAATCCTCACGTCTGCTGTCTACACAGCACAGCCGTAATATAGGCAACTAAATACACTTTTGGAAATTATCGCTTTTGTCGATTAGTGGAACAAATATCATGTTTGGGTTAAAATTGTATTTAAATAAAAAATCTATTTTTGTGTTGTAAGTTTGGATGGGGGTTTTATATTTGAAAAAAAAAAACAAAAATGCAGTAGAAAAATTAATGTTTATCTTGCAAAAAAAAAATTACCCCCAGCCAAAGTCCTTATATATCTAAGAAGTTACCCTGAAAATTTCATAAACTTTTAACAATAAATAACACCTCTAACCGACAATGCGTTTTGGGAGCTGTAGAACTGGGTCTTAATAGAAAGAATTGTTAAATATCTATTCGTGCTATTTCTGTGTGGTGTCCGTCCCGTTCTATGCATAAACACGTTCTTCTAAAATCTTATTTCTTCTTACAGAATCACATTGGGTCTTGCGGTTACGAACCAATGTACTGCGAAAACAAATGCGGTATGAAGGTACAACGTCGCCACTTAAGCCAACACAAGTCAAATGAGTGCTCCAAGAGATTGTTGGGCTGTCGATACTGTTCAAAAGACTTTGTGGCAGACACCTTAGCAGCGCATCACATCAAGTGCGGCCGAGTTCCAGTTGCTTGTCCAAACAGGTGCGATACGAACCTACTAGCAAGAGAAGAACTCGAGGTACACCTCAAGGATCACTGCACAGTATCGATGATGAATTGCAATTTTAAAGACGCCGGTTGTAGATTCAAGGTAAATATTGGTGACAATTTTTGTGAAATATTCGGTAATTAACGGTTATTTATTTGTCCTCAGGGTCCGAGATATTCTATGGAGAAACACCTTGAGGAGAATTGCCAACAACATTTGACCCTCATGTGTAATGTTGTGACGAAACAGCAACATCAAATCACTTCTTTGAAAAGCGCCCTCTCCAGACTGTCGCTGAATTATTCGGGAACTCTCATCTGGAAGATTAGCGATTTCTCTGCCAAAGTGGCTGAAGCCAAGAATAAAGAAGGAATGGAGTTAGTCTCACCCCCATTTTATACTAGTCAATATGGATACAAGTTGCAAGTAAGTTGATTTTGTTGTTCTCGATATATAAATAGTTAGGCATGGATTAATTGGGGCCATGACATCCAGAAAGCCTGGACTTGAGCAAGATTCAATCAAAATTTCATGAAATCTGGATAGCTATACAGGCTAAAAATTTAAATTTTTAGGATATACTTGCTGTTAGTATGACTTCGTTTTTTCCCGGAATTGACGTTATCTTTAAAATTGCAGTCTGCACACTAGACCTTGCATGCAGTAATTTCAATTGGGATGATATTCTAAAACCGAAACACATCGATTGTCAAATTTTACTTCCTCCGGTTTTTCCGGAAATTACGTGATCTTTGTTATTTTAAACTTCACACTATACTGTGCTTGCGATATGGTCAATCGGGATGATATTTTAAAACCGAAACAACAAGATTGTCAATTTTTTACGGCTTTTCTTGGAAATGACGTCATGTGTGAATCTTATTGAACCCACCAGTGCCGACATAATTTTTGTAAAGAATGTGAGGTACTAATTTTATTACGGCATATCAAGAACATCCATTAGGTATCCACTAACTCGACTAAGGCATACACTGATATTTTTCAAATATCAACATTTAGTCTACTGGCGTAGAAGCTATAATCAGATAACTAAATTGCTAAGTAACATTTCAACAATGTTTTAGGTACTTTGTAACATAAGGTCCATAAGGGGCTAGGAAAAACAAATATGTATAGGTAAAAACATATTATGTGTTGCTTAGCATGATGCTGTATTTGTTGTTGACTTTATGAGAGTTTGCTTACTGTTAACAGCATGGAGAGTTCTATGTCTATTTATATTATTTCTATTTTTTAATAAATTTATAATAAAGTTCTATTTAGTTTACTAAATTATTTTTTATAAGGCCCCTAGTCACTGTTCAGTTTCACGAAGGTGATTTGCATTACAAATTTTATTTGTCATTTTCATTTGAGTTTCACACCTACTTTCATTTACTAAAAACACCAGCCAGTCAGCTCGCAAGTACAATTTATTATTTGTGGAATTATTGATCTGGCGCATGTCTGTCTAATCGAGGTACTCAATACTAATCACTACATTTTGGGTTCAGAAAATCACGATTGAAAATAATAATAATAATCCACGCCTTAACATCCCCCAACAGCTTTCGCCACCACGGGGGCATCGGCGGGCCCGAATTATCATTATTACGGCCCGCGTCTGTGGCACGTCTTAAGTTGTTTGGCTTTCAGCATTCGCCGTGGAGTAAAGGAAAACCACAGAAAAACCTTTACTCTGAAAGCAGGGCGTGGGGTTCGAACCCGCGTCCTCCAGACTGATAGCCAAGCGCGCTACCACTCGGCCACAATCTGGCTGACAACCGCTGACAACATATAACCTCCGATTACAATGTAAAACATGACGTGATTTCCGGAAAAACCGGATTAAGTAAAAAATTGTCAATCGATGTATTTTGTTTTTGAATATCATCCGTATTGAAGTTACTACTATACTAAAGTATAGTGTGCAGATTGCAATTTCAAAGATAACGACCATTATGAATAAAAGACGAATTCATACTAACATCAAAAGTAAATTTTTAGTCTATTATAGCTATCCAAATTTCATTCGTCTGGTTCCACAAATAACAGCGTGGATCACCCAGTATAATAGTACATTTCAATACCGAGAATCGAAATCAGTTTCCCCTAGTCCATACCAGTTTGACCTAAAGTATGTGTTTACAAACCAGGTAAAACTAGTTTGACCTGGGATAAACTAGGTCGACCTAACGCGCTTCGGCAGAACTAGTTTAACCTAGGTTAAACTGGTTCTACCTGAAAACGGGGTTTGCCGATAAGATATACAGCCACTTAACTTAACATACCAAAGCTTAAAAATTAGAGAAACGGAACTTATTATTAAACTGAATCCGAGCACATAATCGAAAAGTTAAAGATTGCGATTTGACCATGTTGTTTTGCAATTTTTTAGATCAATTCCATGCCTAATCGTTCTTCTGTACGACGGCATTGGGAAACTAAAAGACTTTTTCTGCATTCTGAATGAATGGAGACTTGCTGGCATAGGGTCACTCGAAAATATTGTGATATATTATCTCCGTAACATTTTATTTATACTTATTTCAGGTACATAGTAATGTGAAGGAATTATTCTTATTTATTTATTTGCAGGCTTCACTATTCCCTAATGGTAACGGAGCTGGTGAAGATTCCCACATATCCGTATATATCAAAATCCTTCCAGGCGAGTATGACGCTTTGCTGAGATGGCCCTTTGCCCATTCTGTCTCGTTTACATTGTTTGATCAATCTTCATGTCCTGAGAAGGCATGCAATATTGTTGAGAGCTTCATCCCTGACCCGACATGGAAGAACTTCCAGAGGCCTAGCAAGGAACCTGACTCCCTTGGATTTGGTTTCCCGCGATTTGTGTCGCACGAAATGCTTAAGAAACGACATTTTATGAAAGACGACACAATGTTCATTCGGGTCAAAGTTGATCCAAGCAAAATAGTTGCTGTTTAAAAATAAATGTTATATCATATTTATATTTAATGATCTCTTTTGTACATAGTTGTAAATAGATTGTATATTGTTATAAATATATTTTTACCTGTACTTATGGGAGCATTTTATTTATTGCAAGACTGGATTAATTACATGTTAAGCTAAATGTGACACAAGCAAATTTTTGGAATATTGACGTAAATAGATTTAAAAATGCTGCCATAACATTTAACTAATGTTTAATAGTTGTAATTGTTTACTATTATCTAAACAGGTTAACATGTAGGCATCATATTTTATTTTGTATATCGAATAATTATGTAATATTCATAAACAATACTTTTGTGTTTGTGGTTCTCCTTTAGTTAGGTTACTCAGGAAACCTGTAAAAATGCATGACCACATTTATTAATTCGTTATGTCTACATCTATAAGAGATACTTACGTTTTCCTTTATTTTTTTGTATTTTTGTGATAGCTGGAGCGTACCAAAGGATTTGCGTTATAGGTCAGGATCTGTGTAAATAGGGCTGTTAGCTGTATTTGTGTTTTTTATTCTTTCATTTTGTCTGTGTGCTTGACGTTTATTAATTTTTATGAATAAAACTTTTAGTTACATTTTTCTGTTTTTTTTTTGCTCCAGTAACTCGTTTTTTTACCATTTTGGCAGATCAGTAAATTATTTATTATTTAAATTATTGTTTGTTTGGAGTGTTATGAAACCAGTGACAATATCGGTGCGATAATAATGTTTTATGATCTGATCTAAAATGTTTATAATTGATATTAACGTGTATCAATGGTAAGTGGGATACCGTAGGTAATCTTGAAACACCGTATATCAACTTACTATAACATACTTATTAACTTAATCGATTAACGCTTATATCGAATAAGAATCAACAACACAAAATCTGATGTGGCCATACTGTAGAGCAGTGTCAAACGCTGATGATCTGACATTCACTTTAATTCTGTATCACAGTTGTTACAAAAGTAAATTGTTAAAGCTTAAGTTTTAACAACTTTCGTATCAACTGACTCGAATTTGTCAATTTTGTAAGAATGGATTGATCAACCGTTGCTAAATTTCTACATCTACACGAGTTGTTAACGTTGCTATAATACCGAACTACGGCTATCTTCAAAGTGCGTCAAGTTGGACCTCCATCATTGGGATTTTCAACTTTTTATACACCATCGTTTGACTATTTTTGACCATCTTTTTATTTTGTTTGACCACCCACCGTTTACGAGTATTTACATTTTCAACATGGGGGCCAACTTCACAGTAGCCCCCCATTATTGGATATTTCAAGACATTATTATGCCGTCGTTTGACCATTTGTTTGGTTATGTTTGACCGTGTTGGACTATTTTTTTGTTTCGTTTCACCACCCTCCGTTTTAGAGATAGCCATGTTAAAAATAGTAACTACCGTAGAGCTGGCACCCCATCGTTGGAATTTTGAAGTATTTAGGGACGTCAAATTGGACTACTTGGAAATACAAACTCTGTATATTCCTAAGAGGCATTAAAGGAGGCTAGAGGTGATAGAAGGTAAATTGAAGTTACCCACACCTATAGCAGAAAATGCAACTCCTAAAGAAAGATCTAAGTATGACAAGACGTTGACAGATTTTCATCAAATAGACAGTGTTCTACTTGTTATGACTAAAATATAATAATAATAATAAATCGTTTATTGAGTACCAATGGCAACACATACATAAAAACAAATATAAAGTGTAAGCAGGAGGTGTTACATATAGGAAGCAAAAGAACCAACTTTGTATGCAACTATTGTAAACAAAAAGGTCACATAGTTCGAAGGTATCCTAAATGGAAATTGGATTGTAGACCACCAAAACCTGATAAGAAGAAAGACAATGTGAGAAATACAAATAATAATATATCCTTGCTGGCTGAGTCATCTATTGTGTTGGCTTGCGAGAATGATACAAATAATTGGTATGTTGACAGTGGAGCGACTAATCACATCACAAAACAAAGTGATTTGTTTGATAGTTATATACCATTTAATGATTATCATCAAGTAACAACTGCAAACGGAGACTTCGTAAAAGCCATGGGTCATGGTACTATCACGGTAGAATGTTATGTGAATGGAAAGAAGCACGTTTTTTGCTAACCCAAGTATGGTACGTCCCAGACATAACGAAAAATGTATTTTCAGCTTTGTATGCACAAACTAAAAATCCCGATAGTGAGTTTGTTTTAAAAACAAATAGACATTATAAATTACCTTGTTAGAAGGGCCAAGAAGTCGCCTAGGAGGATTATACAAGTTGCATATGAAAGCCGTCAAGCCCAAAATACAAAGATAAGTCAATTTAGTCAACAGCGATAATAAATTACAACTATATAATGAACGACTTGGTCATAGAAACAAGAGATATGTGAGAACGAAAGGGCGATTCTCTCTTTCAGAACAACTATTTTGTTGTGGTGTATATGGCATAACTAACCTTTGTATTACTCCATAATTGTTCAGAATTTTCCGGACCTTCTTATTAACGAATTCACCATTATTGTCAGACAAAAGCTCTTTTACAAAATATCCTGCAGTTTTAATCTCTGCTAGCACTCTTTTTAGTTTCTCTTCCACTATATATATATATATATATATATATATATATATATATATATATATATATATATATATATATATATATATATATATATATATATATATATATATATATATACAGGGTGTTCCCATATTCGCGCATACGGACAGTGACGAGTCGTTCTGCAGCCAAAACTGAACAGAAAGTTCTTTTAAGATTTTTCGATTAGACGAACACTTTTCAACAACTTAAACGTGCCGCCTGTCCCGCTTCATTATTACTAGCACCTAATGCCACCAGCATGTCGTAATACTCCCTATTAGAATAATTACCAGCCATTTTACTAATAATAGCTTGTTATGATAGACTACCACACGATTTGACACTTTAACATGTTTTGTTTGTTGAATGTTTGTCATTTTTTTCACCATGTTGACAGATTTTGTTTTTGAATCTGTATTTTTTTTAAATCGTAATTAATTGAAAAGTATTGATCTAATCGAAAAACTATAAAGGAACTTTTTATTCAGATTTTGTTATATATTGTCACCATACTGTCCGTATGCGCGAATATGGGAACACCCTGTATATAAATTGTACGAAGTTCGAATATATGCTAGCGGGCGCAGTAGTTCAGCGGTAGAGCAATTCCCCGGCAAGGAAGAAGGCCCCGGTTCGAATCCGGGCTGAGACCGTATCCTTTTAATTGATTTTAAAAATTACTTCTCTCTTGGATTCTATTTACGTCATATTCCTTATATAGTATATTTAAACCGATTAAACCAGTTTCCTACTTTCCACTAGCAAGATTTGCGATAAACTTGACATACCATGAACCAATTTCCACCAGTGTCCAATAGATGTCATGATAATAGTAGTTAGACAGCAACCCGTACTGTTACTATCGTTTGAAATGACGAATTAAATCTATCTCCTGCTAGCGGGCTCAGTAGTTCAGCGGTAGAGCAATTCCCCGGCAAGGAAGAAGACCCCGGTTCGAACCCGGGCTGAGACCGTATCCTTTTAATTGATTTTAAAAATTACTTCTCTCTTGGATTCTATTTACGTCATATTCCTTATATAGTATATTTAAACCGATTAAACCAGTTTCCTACTTTCCACTAGCAAGATTTGCGATAAACTTGACATACCATGAACCAATTTCCACCAGTGTCCAATAGATGTCATGATAATAGTAGTTAGACAGCAACCCGTACTGTTACTATCGTTTGAAATGGCGAATTAAATCTATCTCCTGCTACAGGGCTCGGTAGTTCAGCGGTAGAGCAATTCCCCGGCAAGGAAGAAGGCCCCGGTTCGAATCCGGGCTGAGACCGTATCCTTTTAATTGATTTTAAAAATTACTTCTCTCTTGGATTCTATTTACGTCATATACCTTATATAGTATATTTAAACCGATTAAACCAGTTTCCTATATATATATATTATATATATATATATATATATATATAGAGCAATGCCCCGGCAAGGCAGAAGGCCTTATATATATATATATATATATATATATATATATATATATATATATATATATATATATATATATATATATATACATATATATATATATATATATAAGCCTGCCTTTCCGGGGCACTGCTCTACCGCTGAACTACTGAGCCCTGTAGCAGGAGATAGATTTAATTCGCCATTTCAAACGATAGTAACAGTACGGGTTGCTGTCTAATTACTATTATCATGACATCTATTGGACACTGGTGGAAATTGGTTGTTTGGTGCATGGTATCGTTTGAAATGGCGAATTAAATCTATCTCCTGCTACAGGGCTCAGTAGTTCAGCGGTAGACCAATGCCCCGGCAAGGCAGAAGGCCCCGGTTCGAATCCGGGCTGAGACCGTATCCTTTTAATTAATTTTAAAAATTACTTCTCACTTTAATTCGTTTTACGTCATATTCCTTATATAGTATATTTAAACCGATTAAACCAGTTTCCTACTTTCCACTAGCAAGATTTGCGATAAACTTGACATACCATGAACCAATTTCCACCAGGGCCCAATAGATGTCATGATAATAGTAGTTAGACAGCAACCCGTACTGTTACTATCGTTTGAAATGGCGAATTAAATCTATCTCCTGCTACAGGGCTCAGTAGTTCAGCGGTAGAGCAATGCCCCGGCAAGGCAGAAGGCCCCGGTTCGAATCCGGGCTGAGACCGTTCCCTTTTAATTCATTTTAAAAATTACTTCTCACTTGGATTCTATTTACGTCATATTCCTTATATAGTATATTTAAACCGATTAAACCAGTTTCCTACTTTCCACTAGTAAGATTTGCGATAAACTTGACATACCATGAACCAATTTCCACCAGTGTCCAATAGATGTCATGATAATGGTAGTTAGACAGCAACCCGTACTGTTACTATCGTTTGAAATGGCGAATTAAATCTATCTCCTGCTACAGGGCTCAGTAGTTCAGCGGTAGAGCAATGCCCCGGCAAGGCAGAAGGCCCCGGTTCGAATCCGGGCTGAAACCGTATCCTTTTAATTAATTTTAAAAATTACTTCTCACTTGGATTCTATTTACGTCATATTCCTTATATAGTATATTTAAACCGATTTAACCAGTTTCCTACTTTAAACTAGCAAGATTTGCGATAAACTTGACATACCATGAACCAATTTCCACCAGTGTCCAATAGATGTCATGATAATAGTAGTTAGAAAGCAACCCGTACTGTTACTATCGTTTGAAATGGCGAATTAAATCTATCTCCTGCTACAGGGCTCAGTAGTTCAGCGGTAGAGCAATGCCCCGGCAAGGCAGAAGGCCCCGGTTCGAATCCGGGCTGAGACCGTATCCTTTTAATTAATTTTAAAAATTACTTCTCACTTGGATTCGATTTACGTCATATTCCTTATACAGTATATTTAAACCGATTAAACCAGTTTCCTACTTTCCACTAGCAAGATTTGCGATAAACTTGACATACCATGAACCAATTTCCACCAGTGTCCAATAGATGTCATGATAATAGTAGTTAGACAGCAACCCGTACTGTTACTATCGTTTGAAATGGCGTATTAAATCTATTTCCTGCTACAGGGCTCAGTAGTTCAGCGGTAGAGCAATGCCCCGGCATGGCAGAAGGCCCCGGTTCGAATCCGGGCTGAGACCGTTCTCTTTTAATTCATTTTAAAAATTACTTCTCACTTGGATTCTATTTACGTCATATTCCTTATATAGTATATTTAAACCGATTAAACCAGTTTCCTACTTTCCACTAGCAAGATTTGCGATAAACTTGACATACCATGAACCAATTTCCACCAGTGTCCAATAGATGTCATGATAATAGTAGTTAGACAGCAACCCGTACTGTTACTATCGTTCGAAATGGCGAATTAAATCTATCTCCTGCTACAGGGCTCAGTAGTTCAGCGGTAGAGCAATGCCCCGGCAAGGCAGAAGGCCCCGGTTCGAATCCGGGCTGAGACCGTATGCTTTTAATTAATTTTAAAAATTACTTCTCACTTGGATTCTATTTACGTCATATGCCTTATATAGTATATTTAAACCGATTAAACCAGTTTCCTACTTTCCACTAGCAAGATTTGCGATAAACTTGACATACCATGAACCAATTTCCACCAGTGTCCAATAGATGTCATGATAATAGTAGTTAGACAGCAACCCGTACTGTTACTATCGTTTGAAATGGCGAATTAAATCTATCTCCTGCTACAGGGCTCGGTAGTTCAGCGGTAGAGCAATGCCCCGGCAAGGCAGAAGGCCCCGGTTCGAATCCGGGCTGAGACCGTATCCTTTTAATTAATTTTAAAAATTACTTCTCAATTGGATTCTATTTACGTCATATTCCTTATATAGTATATTTAAACCGATTAGACCAGTTTCCTACTTTCCACTAGCAAGATTTGCGATAAACTTGACATACCATGAACCAATTTCCACCAGTGTCCAATAGATGTCATGATAATAGTAGTTAGACAGCAACCCGTACTGTTACTATCGTTTGAAATGGCGAATTAAATCTATCTCCTGCTACAGTGCTCGGTAGTTCAGCGGTAGAGCAATGCCCCGGCAAGGCAGAAGGCCCCGGTTCGAATCCGGGCTGAAACCGTATCCTTTTAATTAATTTTAAGAATTACTTCTCACTTGCTTTCTATTTACGTCATATTCCCTATATAGTATATTTAAACCGATTAAACCAGTTTCCTACTTTCCACTAGCAAGATTTGCGATAAACTTGACATACCATGAACCAATTTCCACCAGTGTCCAATAGATGTCATGATAATAGTAGTTAGACAGCAACCCGTACTGTTACTATCGTTTGAAATGGCGAATGAAATCTATCTCCTGCTACAGGGCTCAGTAGTTCAGCGGTAGAGCAATGCCCCGGCAAGGCAGAAGGCCCCGGTTCGAATCCGGGCTGAGACCGTATCCTTTTAATTAATTTTAAAAATTACTTCTTACTTGGATTCGATTTACGTCATATTCCTTATATAGTATATTTAAACCGATTAAACCAGTTTCCTACTTTCCACTAGCAAGATTTGCGATAAACTTGACATACCATGAACCAATTTCCACCAGTGTCCAATAGATGTCATGATAATAGTAGTTAGACAGCAACCCGTACTGTTACTATCGTTTGAAATGGCGAATTAAATCTATCTCCTGCTACAGGGCTCAGTAGTTCAGCGGTAGAGCAATGCCAGACTGTGGTCGAGTGGTAGCGCGCTTGGCTATCAGTCTGGGGGACGTTGGTTCGAATCCAACGCCCTGCTTTCAGAGTAAAGGTTTTTCTGTGGTTTTCCTTTACTCCTCGGCGAATGCTGAAAGCCAAACAACTTAAGACGTGCCACAGACGCGGGCCATAATAATGATAATTCGGGCCTGCCGATGCCCCCGTAGTGGCGAAAGCTGTTGGGGGATGTTAAGGCGTGGATTATTATTATTATTATTAATGCCCCGGCAAGGCAGAAGGCCCCGGTTCGAATCCGGGCTGAGACCGTATCCTTTTAATTCATTTTAAAAATTACTTCTCACTTGGATTCTATTTACCTCATATTCCTTATATAGTATATTTAAACCGATTAAACCAGTTTCCTATCTATCTATATATATATATATATATATATATATATATATATTTGTTTAACTTTACTTTAGCCTTGTAGATGATATTAAAAACACAAACAACTCTATTTAAAATTGTTTATTTTCTTGGGTACTGTAGGCTTATATATATATATATATATATATATATATATATATATATATATATATATATATATATATATATATATATATATATTTTACGTTTGAACTCGTAAAAATAAATTATTGATGAATAAAATTCTTCTATGTGCACAACTTCTTTATTAATAAGACGACGAGGACAATTTTACACGTATACAGTGTGACGGTATAACTCTAAGTAAGTCTTAATATTATTTCCTATACTACAGTGAGCCTAGCGACGACCGCATTGTATAGTCAGCGAATTATCTCACGTGCTCTAGCAAGCGGACCAACGAATAAGCAACGGAACTCGATATAATGCTAGGGTGATAAGAGCAAACCATTACAATGTAAGCGAGCACGGAGAGTCTGGGATATAACACCTCCCCATTTAAGAAAAAAAACATAATTAATTATTTTAATTGATTTTTTTTGTAAGATTATTATCGTGATACGAAATAGTTATAATTTCTTAATATTTCGAGATGCTCGGTGAGATGGTGTTTGATAGACTACAACGTCAGAAATATTATCCAAAGTGTCCAAATGAATGGATGCCCTTCTTCTTATTCTACTGTTAACGCTACAATAATTAAATATCTGAGGACAACAACTTTTTGAAGGTTGTCCATTATCATCAGACGGATGATTATATGCCATAAGTTTTCTTTTATAGCAACACTTACAAAATATCCACAATAATATCAAGCAAATTATGAAAGTTACAAAATAGATTATCGTACCATAATGTCTTGTCGTAAAAGGCTCATTAATTTTTACATTTAATTTCTTATCATATTCTTTTAACAATTCATTAGCAGTATTTAATTCGTCTAAATTTACGTTACTAATCTTTACTGGTTTTAAAACAGGTAAGTTATTTTTCTCTGGCAAATCCTCACAACAATTATATTCAATATTTGGGATGAAAAGTTCTCTCGTAACAGTATCATTTTCTTCGTTTGAAGCGTACATACGTATTGATCCAAGCAGAACACTGAAAGTCTAATCTTAAAATGGAATTCTCTTTTAAAATCTCAGTTGAAGGTTTGTTATTATTACAATTCATGGTTATAGGTATTGGTTTTGAAATAGTCAAGAACCATTTATTTTTTGAAAGTTTTTGGATATTGTAGTCGTCGACATCACTTATTATTCGATGGCAATTTTCATTAATCTTTGATTCCATCAATATACCAACTTCACATGGAGAATCAGTCGATACTACTTTTGGAAATTCGTTATAACACAAATGCAATTCATTACTAACAACTTCTGAACATTCTTGGGTTTTTATTGTGATATACTGTCTACTTTCACGCGACACCGCCACATACCTATAAATAGGGATGAATGAATAAAACAATTTAGTTTTTAAATCTCTCGTAGGGGATGAAAAGACATGGTATAAATCGTAACTTGTAGCCTCGACAATAGGGATGTAAAGTACAAATATTACCTTATCTTCTGTCTGCAAAGCTGCAATTTTTATAGTTTTAATTAAATGCGACAAACGCTGATAACTCGGGGTAAATAATAAATGACCATGTGTTAGTTTTCGTGATATGTCACTCTGTTGGCTTAAGAGTAAATCTGGATTGATCATTGAAGGATGCAACATCTTTAATCGGGCAAAAGCAATGCTACTTATTAAATCATTAAGTTGATCAAGAATTATTATACTTGAAGATAAAATTTGCTCAATCAGATTTAAAATTTTTAATTGCAATACATAAAAATGGTTCATATCTTTATTTTTCTTTAACTCTTCTTCAATAATTTTTAAATTACCATTCAGTTCATTCTCGTCCACATGTAGTTTCCTCAAAGTATTGTTAAAGCTTTGGATTGTACTTGATACTACTTGTATTTGGTTTTTCATTAGCAATTGTAAATCTTTGTCATCGGTTTCCAACCTATCGATGCATTGGTTATAGAAATCACCATCGGATGCATCCAAGTTACCAGTAATTGCTTTCCATAAAGAACCTATACCATTTATGATTCCTCTTTTAAACCTATTTGTTTCCGTAAATGTTATTTCTTTAAATTTTTGTTTTATTTGATTATTAACACTATTAAGTAATATAAGTTGTGCAGAGAAAGGTATTTTGTAGATTAAGTGTTCACTAGGTCTATCTAACATTTCCTTGATATGATTCCTAGCAATCAAATTTTGGTTAAATGAATGTCTTATTGAGCTAATATTCTTATATACTAATAACTTATAATTACTGTTGGCTACTTTCACGATTCCTTCCCGTTGGTAGAAGATGCCGTTTGAATTAATGGGTTGGACCGTAGAGCTTAGGGTTAGCCTGGTTCCGACCCTGGAACAGTTACAACAGGCTTCAATCTATCGAAATTTATCATTGATGTTCTAGTACTACTTATTTGAACTTCCGCAGTATTTGTATTGACCAGTGTTATAATTTTATAAGGCCCATTGTATTTATTTTTCATTTTATTCCCTATTTGTGATTCTTTAAAATATACAAAATCTCCTACTTCATATTGAGTTTTGTTTAGTTTAACATGCTTATCAAAACGAATCTTTGATTTTTCTTTTGCTGTTAGGATATTCTGATTCACTTGTTGGTATATGTAACTTGAAATATTTTTTATTTCGTTTATATAAGTTGTATAAAGTTCATCTTCAGTAAGCAACTCCTCGTCTTCATTATCTGTAATATGTCCGAATATAATTTGTTCAGGTGTAAATTTTGTTGATTGTGATTTACTTTTGTTATAAGACTTGATTGCAAATGGTAATCCGCTTAAATTTGACTTGTGTGGGTATTCTAAATTATTAGCTCTCAACGAGTCCAATAACGTAGCATGAAATCGTTCAATCGTCCCATTTGATTGAGGATGTGCGACGGCACTAAATGTCAATCTGAAATTATATAACTTAGCTAAGTCTTTCATTTGATTATTATTGAATTCTAGTCCGGAATCACAATGAATTCGTTTCGGAATAGGATAGTGTTGGAAGTAATGTAACAATTTATCAATTACCGACGTTGATTGTTTATTTGGGATTGGATATGCTTGTGCATACTTGGAAAAATTATCTATTATGGTTAAAAGTATGTTATTCCGTGTTATATCTAGTAGATCAATATTGATATGTTCAAAAGGTTTGCGTGGAGTTTCTGTGATTACTAAAGGATAGTCGAGATTGACTCTATTAGTTTTAGTTTTATTGCAGATTTCACATGCTTTAATGAAATTCTCCACATCGCTTTTTAGGTTTGGCCAAATGTAGCGTTCGCGAATGCGTCTGAAGGTTTCATTTATTCCTTTATGAACCGAGGTTTTACTTGTATGATAATTTTCCAATATTTGTTGTCTCTCGTCTTCAGGAGGTGTTTGTACAATGTCGTTACAAATTGTAAAGGTTACATTTCTTTCTTTAAACAAATAACTTAATATTTCTTGAAGTAACAAATGTTTTATTGTTTGAATAAAATAGTTGTCATCTTGCAATTCCTCTCTGATAGTGTAAAACATTCGGAAACAATCCTTTAAACTTAGAGCTTCCAACTTTATTGTAGGTATTTGTAATAAATAATACTTTTTATTTTGACATTTTATGCTATCTCTTACCGTTAATGGTTGTGTTAAATGTAAGTTTTGGCTCTCGGGATCCTCACCAACATCTTTAAGTAAATCTTTTACTTTGTAACCGTTAGATTCATTTTGTGGAATTAAAGCAATAATTTTATTATGTGTATTTAAAAAGGAACTGTCGTTCGAACGCTTTATTATGTCATAATCAACTAATGATTGATTTTTTCGAAGTTTTACAAAATTATTAAATTCATTTTCAAAATTTTTATGATTATCTTCTGAGTTATTCTCTGTTTCCTCAGATATACCAGGTAATGCGTTTATTTTTATTCTCGATAGTGCATCTGCATTTTTATTCAGTTTACCTGATTTATATAATATTTCAAAATCGTATTCCTCAAGCTTCAACCGCCAACGAGCCAAACGTGAGCTTGGATCTTTTACAGAAAACAACCAAGTCAAAGGTTTATGGTCTGTGACAATTATAAACTCTCTTCCAAACAAATAAGGCCTAAAATGCTTAACCGACCAAACGATCGATAATAACTCTTTTTCAATAGTAGAATAGCGCGTTTCGGCACCATTTAACGTCCTACTGGCATATGCTACAGGTAGATCCATTCCTATCATACCTTGCGATAATACAGAGCCTATGGCATAATCACTAGCATCTGTAGTTAACAAAAATTTCTTTTCAAAATCAGGGTATTGCAATATTGGAGCATTGGTTAACAGTTCTTTACATTTATTGAACGATTCCATACATTTATCATTAAAGTCAAAAGTTACGTTATGCTTTAATAAGTTAGTCAAAGGTTTAGTGATTTGCGAATATTCCTTTATAAAACGTCTATAATATCCCGTCAATCCTAGAAATGATTTTATATCCTTTGTGTTTTTGGGTATTGGAAAATTTAAAACTACATCTATTTTGGAAGGATTTGGTTTCACGCCATCTTTAGTGATGATATGACCTAAATAAGGAGCTTCCTTTTTCAGAAATTCGCATTTACATGGTTGTATTTTAAAGTTATATTGTTGAAGTCTTTGAAAAACAGTTTCAAGTCTACTTATATGGTCGTCCAATGTTGCAGAATATACTACAATATCATCCATATATACCATACACATCTCGTTTTGCAAACCTCTCATTATGTTATCCATAACTCTCTGAAACGTAGAAGGCGCATTCTTTAAGCCAAAGGGCATTAGTCGGTGGCGTTAGTGTCAAAATATTTAAGTGCCGGATACCAGCACCAAATTTTGCACACATCTTGTACACATATTAAGGTCTAAAAAACCACCTGGAGACACTCTCCTGGTGGTCGAGATCATCCCTTGATGACGTCATCAAAATAGCGGAATTAAGTATATTGTTATCGCACGCATCTTCGTACATTTTTTACCAATTTTGAATTTGAATATATTATTTTAAAGCTCAAGTAACGCTCTTTATAAAACGTTATATTACATTTTTTGCATGAAGGGTGTTTTTCGCACAATCCTCTAAATTTCAGGTTGTAAAACAGTACGGAAATATTTTTTACATTAGAGTTGCTTAGTATGGCAGTATTTATAACAAAAAATATTCATTTGTTTTCCGGATTTGTAAAAAACATTTCTACTCTCATTTTTGGTCACGAGAAAACTGCACTTTTCTGGTAAAAAAAATATTTTGTTTGGATTTTTGATGGAATTATTTATTGGAAAACAAATAGTTTGCACGTATGAGAACCGTGTAATTGGGTCCAATAACAAGGAAGTCTACGACCATATATCTCCAATTTTTCATGAAAAAGCAGATGCCCGTCTATTGCTTAACGTGTGGTATGCCAGCACCTTTGAAGGACATACCAAAATTACCATTAAAACAGCAAACAGCGGTGTAGTTATAATTGCAATGTACGCCTGTTCTAAGTTAGATAAAGTAGAGGAATTATGGATTAAATATGGAACAGGAAAACATCTGCAAATCTTCCAATTAACCAAATGCAGAAAAACTTTCACCTGGGGTATCAAACCTGCTTCCTTTGTTTCATGCTTTTACTGGGGCAGACAATGTTTCAAGTTTTGGAGGTATCGGCAAATCCACTGCGTGGAAAAAGTGGATGGCATTTATAGAAGTAGACGAAGCTTTGGTGAATTTCTAAATATGCCTCACATAGTCTCTATCACATCACGAGCATGCTTCTTCAACGTTTCGTGGTTCTTATGTTCATTCATCAAGCTCAGCTAAAACTGTAAAGGAAGCAAGGCGAATCTAATTTTGTCAATTTAACAGCTCCATTAAAAACATTCAGCCTACGTGTGAGGTTTTATTAAATCGTCTTGACAGGACAATACTTCAATGTGTTGTATGGATAAATTGCCTTCAACGTGATGCAGAACAGGCAGATCCAAACCATTGGGGATGCAAGAAAATTGGCGATAATTATGTGCCTCTTTGGTCGACAAATCCAGACATATCAATGGAAAAACTACAGGAGCTAATCGCATGTAAATGTACGGAAAGATGCACATCAAGATGTCGTTGTGTAAAAAGTGCATTCAGTTACACAATGCTCTGCAAATGAGAAGGGCGATGAGAAGCGAATTAAGTTTTTGTAAATACAGAATTCTTGTTACAATATTTGTCTTATTATTTTTTGCCTTAAAGGTTGTATCCAACACTATGCAATAATACGTACATCATAGTGAAATACCTCAATTTATGAAAAGCTGGGTTAGTTTGGATTATTTCGTGACAGCCTGGCCGGTGCCAATTCACGAAATGAATATGCTTTCCGCTAAGTGGCGTATTTCATGACATCTACATTAGTCGTATGTTTATAGAGGTTAACAGAAGTTTGCAGCGGTTTAGTGGGGGCCAAAAAAAGTATTAGCATTTAAAAATGTGTTTGGATACGTTAATACCAAATTGTCGTACGGAGATATTTTTTACATAAGCTTAATTGCTTATAGCAATACTGAATTGCTTATAGCAATACTGTTCAATTCCAAGAATTTACTGGAATTTAGAGGGTTGTGCAAAAACTACCTTTCGTACACAAAAATTAAATAAAACCTTTTTTAAAGAACGTTACCTGAGCTTTAAAAGCATCTCGTGTGATGAGTTTAGTGCTGTTTTCTCTACTAAATTTAGACCTTGATCCAGAGCTATGGTGCTCCTAATTTTTGTTAAAAGATCTTCTAATTTTTGTACGAATGCTCTTGGAGTTTCGTTATGTTTTTGATAAGTTGAAGTAAGATCCCTTATAAGACCTTCGGTGTCGCGACAATCACCGTAATGACCCGCTAATAATTCTCTAATTTCGTTCCAAGAATTTAAATTTGTTGATGAAATAAATCGCTTTGCTTTGCCCACAAGTTTATTTTTTATAATAAAAATAAATGCGTGACGCTGATCTTCCTCTACATTGTTATTTACGAAATTACAAGCTTCTATAAAATCGTTTAGAGTGGCTTGATCGCCATCATATTCAGGTATCATGTCTTTTAATTCCCTTAACGAAAAATCTGCCATTTCTTTTTTCAATTAATTAATTAACAAGGAAAACAGTTTAGAAGTATGTGCGGTTAAATAAAGAGTAGACAATAACTCACAGTACTAGTAGTAGTAATATTATTTCCATTCCTTGAGAAGTCGTCCCTGTAGAGAAGTCCCAAAACCAGGAAAGGTGCCGCTGGCAATGAAACAGCTCCCGAGGTTGATTGGTGTTGCGTTGGTAAGAAGTCGTTCCACCAGGAAAGGTACCGCCGGTGATAACAGCTTCAAAAGATGATCGACGTTAGAGTCGAAATCCGTCCAAGAAAGGTGCCGCTGGTAGGAATTTCCACCGTTGCAATCAGGAATGTGTCCTCTGATCGTCCACCGTTGAAATCAGGAATGTGTCCTCTGGGATATAACATATATATATATATATATATATATATATATATATATATATATATATATATATATATATATATATATATATATGTATATATATATATATATAAGGCCTTCTGCCTTGCCGGGGCATTGCTCTACCGCTGCACTACTGAGCCCTGTAGCAGGAGATAGATTTAATTCGCCATTTCAAACGATAGTAACAGTACGGGTTGCTGTCTAATTACTATTATCATGACATCTATTGGACACTGGTGGAAATTGGTTGTATATATATATAGGAGATAATTTCTTTGATCGTAGGTAAAAAACGAAATGATGAGGTTATTCGGGTATTCGATCACTTAGTCAGAAGAAAACGAGAACTCTCTTTATGCAATATGCTATATTTCGAACCGGGATTGGTTCTTCTTCAGGCAAAAATTACATCTACAATAAATAAAATCAAAACAACAATAAAGTCACCGCATAATTAGCTATATAAAAAAACTTACTCGGAGTTGGTTAAGGTGGCGAGGCTCAGACACAATTAACATTATACAATTCAAACGCAAGACATAACTTTTAACACGCTACAGGACACAATATTAAAAACACGTGTACATACACAATGACGAACCGGAGAGCACTAGTGCAACCTTCAGAGGTGTCAACCACCGATAGGCGTGGAAGCGAAAATCAACCCCACCAACGCAAAAATGCAAAACATAACGGGGCAATAGTATAAACAATTAAAATGAGCGTATAGATTCACTGATTTCACCCACACTACGCCGAGCTCTATCAATTCGAATAATGTTGGAGTAAATGATGCTAAGATTTTCCACGTCCTGTCTAAAATTAACCGTATTATTATTGAAATTTATATTGTACATCTCTAAGAACATCAGGTTACGATAATTTGGCTCAGTGTCCAGAATCTTCACATCATGAAGCCGTATGAAGCACCAAATTGGCGACATTGGGCACCCCCCTTATTGTCTCCATTTGAGTGTTTTTCCATTGAGTCTCCATCTTACTCCTTGGCTATACCGTACTGATGAGGACTAATAGTCCGAAATACGTGTCTACGGTTGCTTCTTCGTATGACGGAATTGCCCGACAAATTACCTTTCTCCTTGAATACCTTACCGTCGATAAACCTGTTTTCCATCTATACCTCCATGGGCTATGGTGGGCCTGGGGTGTCCGTCACCTCCGGCGCGACGTCACATCTTGTCTTCGAATCCTGAAGATGTTGTGACTGAAGCACCAAATTGGCGACATTGGGCACCCCCCTTATGGTCTCCATTTGAGTGTTTTTCCATTGAGTCTCCATCTTACTCCTTGGCTATACCGTACTGATGAGGACTAATAGTCCGAAACACGTGTCTACGGTTGCTTCTTCGTATGACGGAATTGCCCGACAAATTACCTTTCTCCTTGAATACCTTACCGTCGATAAACCTGTTTTCCATCTATACCTCCATGGGCTATGATGGGCCTGGGGTGTCCGTCACCTCCGGCGCGACGTCACATCTTGTCTTCGAATCCTGAAGATGTTGTGACTGAAGCACCAAATTGGCGACATTGGGCACCCCCCTTATGGTCTCCATTTGAGTGTTTTTCCATTGAGTCTCCATCTTACTCCTTGGCTATACCGTACTGATGAGGACTAATAGTCCGACACGTGTCTATGGTTGCTTCTTCGTATGACGGAATTGCCCGACAAATTACCTTTCTCCTTATATATATATATATATATATATATATATATATATATATATATATTCTAAAATTATTCTCGACCTCGTAACATAAATAACTATTCAATCTTGGGAAAGCAACTAAAATATGAAAAACAGTGTGAGACGAGCAAACAATGGAGCGTTACGGCACAACATGACTTACAACTAGAGTAAATATCAACACTCATATAATATCATAACCATGAGGTGTTTAATAAAGTAACGGTCATAAGTTGCAACAGTCCACAGCATGAGAGAGCCAACAAGAACGATTAGCATCAAATTGATTAGGCAAGGTCAACGAAACTCACACACTAAAAATATAAAATATATCAAGCAAAGGATAAATAACACTGAAAACACTAAACAACATACCAACGCCACACACAGCATCGAAGCCAGCACAGAAGCAAAAAATCTCTCTCAACGAATTCGCAAGTTATCTACATACACATGTAACGCTGCAGTAGGAATTTTTTGTAGGTTAGGTCGACGAGAAAGAAAATGACAACCGGGCAACAGGGATGCCAACACCAGCGCTCACGCACTGCTGCCAATAACACGAAAATCAAAACAAAACCCGAACAAGAAGTACAATTCCTTAACATAATTAACACAAGTTGTAAAATTAATAAATGTAACGAACTAACAATGACTATCGGTCCAGTAAATAAAATATATATGTGTACATACAACTGATTGCATTTGTGTCAGTCTTAAAATTTACACAATTTCTGCTCCTAATATGATACATCTCTTTGAACAATCTCCTTCTCCTAGAGATGAGCAATATGTCGCAACCTGCGATTCAATCACTGCAGTTAATCATATGATTCAATCACTGTTCAAACTGCTATTGCGATTTCACAGTCGCACTCGCTCTGGGTTCTCAAATGATCGTCCGTCGATCTGCGTTTCTGCTCAGTTGCGGTAGCCAATGCACCACTCGCTATTCCGCACAATTACTGTGCGTTCAAACGTACAAGTTTATGTTATTATTTTGTGTCAAAATGTCAGTCATGCAAAAGATATCAGCGAAGAAAGTAGATGCAAGTTTTGCAAAAAGAAATCTTTCCAAAACAAACATGTACAGAACCAGTGTCACAAATCTAAAAAGACCTTTACAGTCAAAATACACCAGTGTCCCTGCCATCTAAGTACATCAACTTATACATCAAGCCGATGCTGCTTGTTCAAAAATCTGTACTATTGTTGTAGGACTTTGTTTCCGAGATATTTTACTATTGTTTTGTCGTCGCGTGTAAGTATTCTAAATAGAACGGCAGATCGTACAAAATAGTTCATAAAAAGTAATATTATTTACTGCAAATATTCAAAATATCGTCCACGAGAAATACATTCCCAGGACTCCGCAAACATACTAAACACCGGTTACTTATATACTTCTTGGTTGCTATTTGTGAACAGCGATCGCAGTCATCATTGTGAGCGGTGCACATACACCACTCCGCTTATATATGACTGGTTGCCTATACTGCGCACTGCGATCGCAGTAGCAGTTTAAAATCACTGTGATTGGAAAATCGCAGTATCAGGTCGCAATATGATTGAACAATCGCAGTTTCGCTCATCTCTACCTTCTCCTATTATTGTCCTCGTCCAACACTTCACCACCCGCAAAATCAAACACATGATCTAAGTCGTTTGAGTGTGTGGCCAGAGCACACGATCGTTTATTTATCCTTGCGTCACTTCTATGTTGAATGATTCGATTCTTTAGACATCGAGTGGTGTGTCCGACGTAGCATTGGTCACATCCGGAACATGGGACCTTGTAGATAACATTTGACCTGTACGAATCCGCTGTATCATCTTTCAACTTCCTGAACAGTGTTCTGACTGTTGTGCCATTATACTTAATGATCTTCACACTAGTAAGTGGTCTAAGGAATTTGACGAATGAATCAGTTAGGTTACCCAAATTCAATAGTCTCATGTACCCAATACTGTCATCCGCATCACCATTATCTCCATCATGTGACATACGGCTCCTCATGGCATCACCTAACAACAGTCTCCTTACCAATTGGTTTGGGTAGCCATTATTTCTGAAAATATTCAAGAGCTTCTCGAGGTTCTTCACTCTCCAATCGGGGTCAGTAATCCTCTCTATCCGGTGCTTCATGCCCACAACTGCATTAATCTTTTGTTTTAGACTATGATTCGAATGGTAGTTCAAATAACGCCCAGATGCCATGCTCTTCTGGTACCAGTCTAGTTTGACTCTCTGATCGGATCATCTTACCACTCTGGTATCTAGGAACGGCACAGACTGGTCGGATTCAATTTCAATTGTAAACTGTAAGCTCGGATGGAAGTCATTGAATTTTTGCAATGTCGCTTCAACCATAGTTTCCGGTATGGCACATATGAGGTCATCCACAAATTTATACATAAATGGAAACTGGTAGGGTAGATCCGCAGTCACCGAATCCAGAAGGTCATCCATAACCAATGTCGCAAGTATAGGACTGTTTGGGCTTCCCATAGGGACGCCCTGCTTCTGTCGGTAGATTGTGTCCTTGTACGAGAAGTAGCAGGTGTCGAAAACAAAAGTCAAAGCCTCAATAAAGAGTTCCTTCGTGAAACTACAATGCTGTTGAACTATTTCGAATCTGTCCTCGATGATCTTTGTTACCATATTCATTGAAATGTTCGTAAACAGCGAGACAACATCCAGAGAGACAATCACAAACCCAGGCGGCAGAACGACATTACTCATCACATCCGCAAAATGAAACGTATCCCTCACGTTATAATCTGTCCTAGTTGCCAAGGCTCGAGTCAATATTTGTGCCAAACACCGACCAAGTCCATATGTGGTACCACCAACGCAGGAGACGATCGGTCTAAGAGGAACACCTTGCTTATGTACTTTTGGCAGACCATATAGCTTCGGGTATACATAATTACTTATGATCAATTCACGGCTCATCTCAGTGGTGATACATTTATGAGCCAATAGTTTCTTAATCAATTTGTTGTTTTTACTTTGGAAGGTGAATAAAGAATGACTAACTTGTCGCTGATACGTTCCCGTGTCACCCAGGAGTTCATCTATTTTTCCCTCATAATCCCGTCCATCCATGAGTACAGTTGAATTACCCTTGTCGGACCTCAGCACATATAATGTCGGATTGGCCTTGAGGAAGAACTTGGTTCTATTGAAGATCTGATGCAACTCGTGCGGCAATTGATTCCTATTCCGCGTGATAAAATTAGTGATACCATTAGTCACTCTGGCCCTAACAACTTCAGCCGCATCCTGGTCCAACTTGCTCAAGATCGACTCAACCTCTGATATAAAATGACACACACTTCGGGTTTCCGGGCGTCCAGGAACCGTAAACGTAGGTCCCAGTGAGAGGAAGTCATAAACATCCTTTAGGATGTCCATATTGGACACGTTGACTATCCACGACGAGTTATCAATGAAGTATTTGTGTCTACCGATCTTGACAAGAGCCCCTCAAACTTGGCTTTGTTTCTGTTCCTTACTGATCGGAAGCATTTCTCGTATGCTTGCATTCGTCGACCCCTAAAGTCCTCAACAATGCGGGGTGGTAAGCCATCCAGCAGATATCCATATGCTGTACCAACCGTTGAGGTTAGTCGTCGAATTTTTCTGTTCACAGCCTCAATCTCTATGTTAAGCATCCTACCGCCTATCTGTTCGTTTAAATGAACCCCTCTACCGGCTAATGCGGTGTCTTGAGCTGTTACAAGTGACATAACTCCTTTATAACCGTGCTGTCATTGGGACCTACGTTTGCGGTTCCTGGACGCCCGGAAACCCGACAATGAATCTAATATCTTTGGATACTATCATCGATCTACTAGCTTTGGATATTGTCTGACATAGTTTAAAAGCAAAATCTGCAAAAACGTCCATTTTACATAGTTTTAAAGAAGATCGTGCAACGGGCATATTTTGGAGAAATAATTGAATATCTCAGGTAATGAAATGAAATGAAATGAAATGAAATGAAATGAAATGAAATACTTTATTAATCCAATCGATCACATGACATAGGATACGTCTGTCAGTACAATCTTACAAAAGTACAAAACACAAAAGAAAATAAGCATATATACATATTATATAACGACCCTAAACTTAACGATCCGATACGGTACAATAACACCATTTACTATCACATAACACTCACATCACCGGACATATATTCTTTAACACCATAGAAGCAATGCCTGAGTAGTATAGATTTAATCACTTTTTTGAATTTATTGTGACTTAAGCCTCTAATTTCCTGTGGTAGTCTATTGTATAAGGTAATGCAATTATATTTAGGACTTTTTTCGTACTTGCTCAAGGTGTGAAGCGGTATCTCAAGAGTATTGACATTACGAGTATCATAGTTGTGCAACCTGGCCAGTGTTTGAAAGGACCCAACATTCCTGTGCGTGTAACTCAGCACCTGAAAAATGTATGCGCAGGGGAGGGGTAAAATTTTTAAGTCTTTAAACAGAGATCTACATGAAGTTCTTCCATCAATTCCTGCCAACAGCCTAACCGCCCGCTTTTGTAGAACAAAGACCCTCGAAGCCTCAGACTCACCACCCCAGCATATCAGACCGTACGACATTATTGAATGGATCTGCGCGAAATAGAATGATTTTAAAACCAAGTGACCGATATGAGCTCGTAACTGTCGTAGCGTGTAACACTGTTTTGCCACTCTCGTACAGACACCCTGAATATGTGTTTTCCAGTTCAGTTGGTAATCTAAATCTAAGCCAAGAAATTTATGTGTTGACACTTGTCTGATTGTTCTTTCATTATACCTAATTAAGAGACTGTTGTCATTGTCTGTCTGTAACGAGAACCGAACAAATGCCGTCTTGCTAGTGTTCACCAAAAGATCGTTGCCACAGAACCAGTCGTCCAACACGGAAATCGTACCCATTACACCCTCCTGGACAGATCTTACTGTCTCAGCAGAGCACAAGATAGTAGTGTCGTCAGCAAACATGACTGTTTCCCCAAAATCCACAAATGTTGGCAGGTCGTTCACATAGACTATAAAAAGAAGGGGGCCCAGGACAGATCCCTGAGGCACTCCCACTGATGTGCTTAACAAACCGGATCTCACCCCGTCCACCTCCACCAGATGACTCCTATTTCCTAGATAGTCCCGAAACCACTCCAGTGCCACTCCCCGTATGCCATAACTGTGAAGCTTGCTCAGCAGTTCGTTGTGGTTCACCAGATCAAAAGCCTTGCTCAAGTCCAGAAAGAGTCCCAGCATCTTATCCCCTCTGTCCAACCCCTCATAAAGAGAGTTCAAGAACTCCACAACTGCGTCAGCAGTCGAAAGTCCCCTCCGGAACCCGAATTGCCGTGCCGAGAGAATATTATGCTTTTGAAGAAAGCCAATTAGTCTACCCGCAACAATTTTTTCAAGGATCTTTGAAATGTTTGATATTAGAGATATGGGGCGATAGTTGTCAACAAGAAGCCGCGATCCTTTTTTGTACACCGGTCTTATTTTAGCCATTTTTAGTATTGCTGGGAAACTTCCCGTCTTAAGAGACTCATTAAATAACACTTCCAGCTGTTTTGAAAAGCAATGAACCGTACTCTTTAAAAGGTTGGCGCTGATGTTGTCCAGACCTGTCGAATTTGAGTTTTTTAGCAACTTGACAATGCCAACTATTTCCATCTCTGTTGTGGGGACCATAAAAAAAGACTGACTATTTACATTTTTAATCTGTGGGCATTCTTTATTTGGAATTTTTTGTTTTAAAACTGATGGAATCTCACAAAAGAATTTATTAAATTCCGTACTTATTTCTTTAGGGTCCTGAGTTCTTCTGTTATCTATGATAATTTCCCGTATATTGCCTTTATTGTTACTGACAGTATTGACTCTGATGATCTCCCACGCTGTCTTTACCTTATTGCTTGACTTGCTTAATCTGTTTTCGTTGTACATTGTCTTTGCTAGATTTATTACTTTTTTATAAATTGACTTGTATATTTTATAATATTCAATGTCCTGCTGTTTTCCCTCACGAGTTTTTAGATAAAGGGCCTTAAGTTTTTTTGAAGAGGATCATATACCTCTGGTTAGCCATCCCTTATCTCTGTTGTTCACATTTACATTTACCAATGGAAAGCTAGTGTTATAATGATATTCAAGTATGTTGAAAAAAACATCAAATTTTGAGTTCACGTCCCCCCGTCGACAAATGGCGCCCCAGGTTTCCTTTGCTAGTTGTTTTTTAAATGCCGCTATGTTTTTCTTGCTAAATTTTCGCACTTTTTCTTTTACCTTATGCTTTGGCTTTTCCATATAAAGGACCTCGAGCTGCTGCGCTGTGTGGTCACTTAGCGCTGAGTAGATTACTGACCCCCTCTCTGCAAATGAGTCACCGAGGCAGTAGAAAATATTATCAATGCAGGACGCGCTGGTGGAGGTAAACCTAGTAGGCTCCCTTATTGCAATGTTTAAGCCATAACCCGTCAATAGGTCCCTAAACCTCCGCACATCAGGGGTATCTAAAAGAGTATTTAAGTTGAAATCACCACATGCAAGAATGTTGGATTCCCCGCCAGGTTTCAAGACACAATCCAGACACATTGCAAACATTTCAAAAAATTCATTCACATTACTACTCGGACTCTTATACATAACAATAATTTTAAACATTTTCTCATTAATTTTACAGCTTACACCTGAGCATTCTAGAATTTTGTCACATGAAAAACCACTAAGTTCTATTGGTTCAAAATTTGTCCCATTTTTTACAAAGATCAGGACCCCACCTCGACTATAGACTTTTCTGTATGAAATGCTAGCCAACACATAATTATTTATGACTGGAGATTGCCCTGGCTTTAACCAGTGTTCACTTAAACACAGAACATCACAGTTTGCTTCACTTAGAAAAACTTCCAAATCTGGTATTTTATTGGATATTCCTTGTATGTTTTGATGTATCACCCTGAGGATTTGCTTGCTGATCGTAGGATCGTGCACGGTTACTTCACCATCTCTTGCAACGGTACCTCTCGAAAATTTTCTTGCGTGCCATTCGGTGATTTTCTCGGAAAGTAGTACCGGTTTACTACTGTGTATCCCGGCCAGAAGTCTGGATTTCGGAATGTTTGTTCCAGATGGGCAGGTACACCTATCTTAAAAGATGCCACTTTACTCCTTTCGTTTTTTGGTAACAGTTTCTCTACTATATATTTATTGTCTCCTACCTCCATCAGGCAGTCTTTGATATCCTCGTCGGTTGTGTCCTTGCTTAGGTTTGATACAAATATCCAAGAAAGCATTTCAATCGGTTTTAGCTTTTTCTTTGCGCCTGACAGTTTATTGTGTTCTTGTTTCGAGACAAATTTACCAATGTTTTTCTTCCTGCCTTGTGTCACTGTTTTCTGGAGGGATTTCCATCCACTCGGCTCTTCTTGTTGCACCTTATCAGTTCTTTTTTCTTTTTCCACGGCAGGTAACGCACTTTGGGGTGGATTCACTTGCGCTGTGCTTGCTAAATTTACGTCTTTGACGTTGTTTACTTCCTTTGTTGACATCTCAACTTTACCGGATTTTCCTTTTTGTGCAATATCGCTGTACCTCGTCGTTTTTGGCGCCATCTGTGACCCATTTGCCGCATTATGTTGCTTGGTATATGGGTCACTGTTTTGCCCTGAAGATTTCAGCGTACGCGTTCGTAACTGGCTACCATCTAACATTGCTTTTAATGCAGCAATTTTTTCTAACAGCAAGGAATTATTGTCTTTCAAGATTTCACTCTTTTCCTCCGATTGTGCGTACAGCTTTATGAGTAAGCTCTTTTCTCTCTCAAGGGCGTTAATTTTGCAGTTGAGAATAGCTGTGTCGCCTGATTCGGTTGTTTCAGTTGTAACCTCACTTTCGCAGCACTTCACGCGGGTTTCGTCGATCGCCACGATCAGATGCCTTTCGGAGCAGCTTTTGTGGTATGCCGCACCACAGTTCACACACACAACAGTACCACATGCTTTTGATTTGCAGCACTTAAAAAACTTCTTCTTAGGTTCAAATACTACCGGCGGATCGGAATTAGATTCGTCGTCCGACGCCATCTTGTAACAATGTAACAGGTACTATTAGTGCGCAGAGTTATCAACCTATACCGTTGGATAGCCAAATTTAGTAGTATTCATACAATAATAAAATGTACAGGGCGTTCCATTTAAAAAAATGTACATACTTTTGTCACGCCTAAATGCAACACCCTGTATCAATGAAAATAATTTTACGTCATAGAAACTAGTGAGCCAAACAACTTTTGTCTTAAATATTTGTTTCTTTGTCTTACGATCTAGTAGGTATCGCCCGCCGGGATACTAATAACTCACCCTGTATAAATGACAAAACATATCCCCAAGATCTTTTGCTCAGTGAGCTTCACACACAATTCTTTGTAATTGCTCCGCTATTACTATCTTATAATTCTGACATTTGATTGCTGTTCACAATTTTCAACGTTTTGTATAACCCCCCCCCCCCCCCCCCCAATAAACTACACATTATGTTTTCATGATGTCTTTATTATCAATACTTCATTAATACATGGACTTACAACTACGTTACTTTATAGATACAATGCGTTATTGTTCTTCTTTAAGGTAAGAACATTTTACGTATTTCACAATCAAACTTGATCTTCTCAAAACCAAGAGTGATGAATTCTTTCATAGTGCAAAATTGTTCCGAAAGTTCGCTATTCATTGTTACCAATAAATTGGTCAGTATATCACCATCCATGGAAGCGGTTCTACTCAAGATCTGATTATAATAACTGCTGTTTAGAGCTTTCAAGTATGCCAAACTAGTACGAATTATTTCCTTATGTTGCCACATTTCCTTCAGTCAATCCAACGATAAATACAACCATTCTCCCCATGATAAATTTTCAACACTTTGATATAGTTTTTTTTAACAGTTTAGTAGTGCATGAATTTAACTGTCATGGAGTGGGGTGCCAGTGTAGTTCCATTTTGCGACAGACCTCAATTAAATATCTTGGTATTATTATAGATGAGCACCTGAGATGGAATCATCATTTGGGTTTGGTGGTTAGTCGGCTTCGTCGTATGGTGTACGTGTTCAGGAGACTAAGCTTTGTTGCTTCTGTGCGGGCACTGAGAACATTTTACTGCTCACTGGTGCAATCAGTTCTTACGTATGAACTGTTGGGCTGGGCAGGGGCAGCTAACATCTACCTTGAAAAATTAGTAACGGTTCAAAAGCGTATAATAAAGGCGATGTTACATAAACCACTCAGATACGGTTATGCTACTCGCAACAATGTCATGGGTAACGTTAACTTGAACAGAGTGCGCACGTCATTTGCCCAAAAGCATTACACGCATTATATGCCAAAAGTTTTTAACAGTATCAACGGTTATGTAAGCAGCAACAACTTGACAGTGAATACCAGAAATAAAAAGAAAGTTATTAAGATGTGGCTGCGCTCAACTGGAAACTAGGATTTAATTTTTGAGAGTATTGAATAGCAGAATCTGACAAATGCTGACGTGCCTTTTTTTTGCCCACCACATTGTGCCTGGCGCAATTTGGTATGGTTTTGTTATTTTTATTTTTTTTCTTTTTTTTGTAGTTTTGGAAAATAGTTCCTCTTTTTATTCTGTAAGTAGCTGATTGCCGCCACATACAAACCATGTACGGGTTACGTGGCAAATAGTTCACCTACCACCCACCAGCTGACTTGCTCTGCAATGTTACCTTACATTTCTGTTTTGTTTCTTATCTTTATTATTGTATATTGTTATATTATTTTGATTTCTTGTGGGGATAGAGGCGGAACTATTTATAATGATGTTTTATATGAATAATTAATTTGTAAGAATTTGGATGAATTAATAAATAAATAAAAATAAATAGTGCTCTATCCATTCGCATGTAATTCTAAAACCCAAATTTTGCATTGCCGGACACACTTCTTGAGTTTGCATATTCATTAAATATTGTGTAATTATATGTTCATGTTTCACAAATTCATTCCACTGTTCTCCTGTAAACGTTACGTTTTGTCGCCCCCTACCAAATATGCGCACTGCTGGATCTAAACCTGATTCCATTTTTAAACCTACAGCTAAAAATTTTGTGTTACTCTTGTTCAAAGAATACACGTGTTGGCAAAGAAACGGCTTGGGGGTTTTTGGATTTTGCACGTTTAGATCATATACGGTCACTTCTTGCATCATGTTTTGCACACCAGATTCATCAGTACTAGGCGTTGGTTGCAGTTTCACATCATTGACGTTGTTACATATTTGTGATGTAGCCATGCTAAAATCTAATGGATTCAGTGTTGCGAACTCTACTTGTTCCCTTTGGGATCCATTAAACATTGGTAATAAATTCGTTGGTTGCGCGTGTGTACTACGTTTTCTCCATATCTTCTTTGGAGCATTAAGTACTCCACTCCAGCACTCTACTGTCCTATAGGTTCTATTGGTGTTGTTGTCACTAAAATACTCGTTTCTATTGATATTAGGTTTCTTCAAGCTTACCAATCTAACTTTTCCCTGCTTCACTGGTTCGCTGCTGCTGTTACACTGTGTACACCACAACTCCCGCAATACCTTTAATACACAAACCCTACCGTCCATTGGCATTCCATTTGGACACATCCTCATTTTTAACATTACACCGACCCGGGAACCTCCACCTTGACATTCATTTAAGTACTTTAAACTTTTAACGTAAATCCGATTCGGGAACCTCCTCTGTGACTAAAGCCTTGAATATCTTGAGTACTAGGTTATGGTTGAGGAGTTGAGGAGGAGCCGACTTGTGAACATCCGATTCGGGAACCTGAATACCTTGAGTACAAGGTCAAGGTCATGGAGGAATCGCTCCCGAATCGGCTTGCTTCCTCTACTGCCGTACATAGGAAAGTTTTCTAGAAAATAATATTTCTATTTCAACTATTATATTTCTAGAATATAATAGTTGAAAATTTGTGTTACATTGTGTACTTTATACAGATTTTGAGGTTTCTGGGACATTGAATTCAAATGGCATACATTTACTAATGTTGCCAAAATTACAGTTTTGACATTTGACCTCACGTTTCCGGATGTCTTACGTAATTTTGAGTTCGCATTCGTATTCATGGCAAATCAAGTTCTAGAGTACATTTTATATTCCATTTACAACCTCCATGCTATTCAAAGTTATCAATATTTGCAATTTCAATTATGGTCTTTAAGCCTTAAATTTTCTTCCACTACCATTAAGACAAATGTTATATTAAAATAACTTACAAATATGTGATTGCCATTATATCAAAATGTGTATTTTTATAGTAAAAAATCGACGTATTCAAAGACGCTTTTTGTTATAGCCCAGGCAATAGAGCAAAAAATGACTGTGCTCGTGACAAAAATACTAGTAGGAAGCCGTGAAACAGTCCGTAGATGTATTGTGATATGTTTCCTACTCACAAATATCATTTCTTAATTTGTTATAAACAGAAAACGTCAAAAAAAGTGTTGTTTTTCGTTTTTCGCTTGTAAAAACTGAACCGATGGAGCAATCTTGATGCTTTCAACAGACGAATTGTAGAGAATGAAACGGCGAAAAAAATGAATCCTGCACGGACTCGATTGAAATATTATTAACGGAGGAAATTCGGAAAAACAGGAAAAATCTGCGTTTTTTAAAAAATTCATAGCTACGCCATTTTCAAAACTGTAGCGGAGGCTTTTTCGTGTGTAAGTAGCGATTGATAGGTACTTTGAGTGTGGACAACCCTGGCGTTGTGCGATGATTAGTTTTTGCGCAATTGCGATTTAAATATTTTTATGCAATATGGTTCGGCGAGCCTGGATGCGCCTGTGATAGTCCGATTTAAATTTTGTTTACTTCGAAACTATAGGTGTTGTGCTACAAAACGTCTATTCTGATTTTGCGTTAAAAAGTAGCAAAATAGGCGAAAAATGCTTTCAAATAAGACTGAAAACTGCACCGCGCTCCAAAACGGTCGAGTAGTGGGGTAGGCAGCTGACTCGGGGAAACGCGCAACGCGCTGGGATTACTATACATACGCGTTTCCCCGCATCTGCCGCCTACCCCCACACACAACACATTTACTTGTGTTGAAAAGTTTGAGTGGTGCAGTGCATAGCATGGAGTAAGGACCTGTCCTTACTCCATGGTGCATATGTCGTAGGCAAATGGTTATTTCTGGCAAAAGGCTTTTGCCTAGGCAAAAGCTATTTGCCATGGCAAATAGATAATGAGTCTGCTTTTACATGTTTAAAGCTATTTGCCTAGGCAAATGTATTTGCCCAAGCCGCTGTTAGGCAAATAGCATTTTATTTAGAATCGATCTGTTACGTTTCGCTACGCTAAAATACATTCCGTACGGGTAGAGAAGTCCGTAGAGTCATTAATTAATGGGGGTCTCTGGTCCTTCCTCTCTGTCGGTTATGCTCATTTGTATAACAAAAAGTCATTGACGACAGGCATTGCCATACACATTGCAGCAATATTTCTTTTATTTTCCGGTGCCGATTTATTCTTACGGAGAAAAAATAATGACGTAAGCGAATGGTTTTAGCGAACAGAGTGTAACCGCAATCGCAAGTAGCACAACAGCATACTGTTGGATTTTAAAATTATGTGAGGTTATGTGATTGTTGACAGCGTTATTAAGTTCGTCTCCGTTTCTTATCACAGCAATAGGCACTTTGTTCAGCTACTGTGTTTGGAACATCACAGTAACCTCCGCAGTATATCGGTGAATCATTATGAAGACATGCAAACTTTTTAACACACCATAGGTTCACTGAGTTGTACAATTGTTTCGCATGATTTCCGTATGCAAACTAGGAGTTAGATGGTATCATCACCTATCATCGTCCAGTCGACAAGAATTCGGAAATTTAGTGTTTTTTAGTCCAGTACTAGAAACGGGGCAGACCTAATAGGTCTGCGCATCGCCTAGACGGGTAGATCGCCGATTTGTGTAGTTCGCCGATTCGTATAGATCGCCGATGCGGGTAGATCGCCGATTCGGGTAGAGCGCAGATCCGGGTAGATCGCCGATCCTGGTAGATCGCCGAACCGGACAGATCGCCGATCCGGGCAGATCGCCGATTCGGGCAGATTGCCGATCCGGGTAGATCGCTGATTCAGGTAGACCGCCGATCTGGGCAGATCTCCGATCCGGGTAGATCGCCGATCTTGGCAGATCGCCGATGCGGGTAGTTCGCTGATCCAGATAGATCGCCGATAAGGATAGATCGCCGATCCACGTATATCGCTGATTGGGTACAGCAAAGTCGCGAAATCTGAAGGTTCTCACCGATCTGTCGTACTGGGCAAAGTCGCGCAAGCGCGACTTTGCCGTATACAGTCCTCGCAATAATTATTTAACATTTTGACAGTCAATAATTGATTTTCAAAATGTTTGAAAAATAAAAGAACACAAATCTAAAACAACCAAGAAAAAGTTTTTTTTTGCTTTCATTCAAAGCGTAAAACAAATGTGTGACCCTTTTTGTCAGGGAATAACCTCCTTATTTTTGAATTATAAACAGGGATGTTATAAAAACATTTTTTGTTATTTTGAAGGAAACAAACATGTTTTTTTATATAATGATGTCTTTAACAGAACAATGTTTTTAAACACTACGCAAAAAAAAACATGTTCTAAACATGAAACAAAACATGTTTTAAATCACATACAAAAAAAAACAGAATAATAACATCACGCAAAAATTTTATTTGTCAGCATCCTTTTCATCAAACTGTTTAAACATGTTTAAACAAAATAGTTCAAACAAAGTATTTGTTTTAAAACATGTTAAAACACCGTTTTAAACAAAGTGAAAACAAACTATTTTAAACAACTGTTGGTATATAAACAATTAATCAAAATTTGTCAGAAGTGCCGAAACAATTAAAGGGAAAGAATTTTCACACCTTTTTTTTTGTTTTAAAGAAGGTATCATGTAAATATATTTATAATGTATACGGTGTTCATTTTTATTAAAAACTTGGTAACATTTTTTTCTAATACAACACGCTGTATATATTTTTACATTTTTTAATTACAAGATCAATTCTAAGAATTTTTTATGGCAATTAATCAAAACTCATGATATTACATTTTAACCAAACGAATTAAAAATAAAAAAGAAAATAAGAAAAAAGTAACAAATAAATTAAATTAAAAGTTGAAACTGCCAAATTAAAATAAATTGGAGACATATTCTTAATTTGGGGTTTTGCTTATAATTAAAAAATAACGAATTTTATTAAAAATAATACCTACAAAAAATTATGTTTTTTATAAAATGTTTTTTAACGGAACAATGTTTTTAAACACCACGGAAAAAATGTTCTAACTTCTAAACATGAAATAAAACATGTTTTAAATCACACACAAATAAAACAGAGATTGAAACATTTTAAATCACGCAAATATTTTAACTGTCGGCATTTTAATCGGCGTCTTTTCATTCCTTATTTTACTTGTTAAAAAACAACTGATATTGTATTACTATACTTTCTGAAAAACAACAAAAGCTGTTCAAATTTCGGTAGTTTTAAAAACGTTTAAAACACAACACAACAAACTGTTTAAACATTTTTAAAACAAAATACTTCAAACAAACTATTTGTTTTAAAACATGTTAAAAGCACTGTTTTAAAACAAACTGTTTTAAACATAACAACCGTTGGTGTAAACAATTAATAAAAATTTGTACCGAAACAATAAAATTTCCTAACAGGTTTTTTTGTTTTAAATCAGCTAAATGTATTTTTCATATACAGTGTGTCTCACGGGACATTGGATTGTATGGGTACTTTTGTTACTATTAGAGATAGAAAGTCGGTTAAATGGGCAAAGTACTGCATATGTCCTCTTTCATAATCTGTTCAGAAAACAGTTGAAAACCAAATGGCTTCCAAGCTATTTTGAAAACCCAAAAAACGTTATATTTTAATTATGGTCGTAACTTCTTTATTTGTGTCCCTATCAAAAAAGCATTTTTATATTATAAAGGCATTTTTTGTCTACGATTTGATTATGTCAGTTTAAAATTTAAAACACACAAATGACAAATATGTCCTTTTGTTCAAATAAAAATAATAATCTAGTTGCATAAATTGAGAGTTCCACCATGTTTCCACCATTACTACAATGATCTGTATTAAAATTATTACTACTATGATAACAAAACAAGCATTCGGCAAAACCATATAAGACATAAAACCAGCGACGGTGGCGCCCAACAGTAGAGAAAACTGAACTTGTCTGTGATAGATAAATGAGGTTATGTTGTGTTTATTGTTTACAACTATCACGAGAACTATGGTGGTAATAATAACCAAAAGCAACGTCGATCAGCACCCTTAACTTGGTTATAAAGATATAACAATCCGCCACCTATAGCCCGTGATTTCTCTGAATATAAACATTTGTTGTGTATTGCAGTTACCTGTAATACGTGCGTTACCGACTGTTATGTATTATAACTACAGAGATATTACAGGTAACTGTATTAATTTCATGAGAACATATCAAAGAACATAAAATGATATTTAAAAATTGATTAGACGTTTATTAAAGATTGTATACAATTATAAAAACATTAATTCAGATAAATATAATCAAAATTTAATAAGCAAAGATCACAATAAAAAAATACAAAGTATTATTGAACTATGAATATTATGGAAACAGATACATATAACATAGAAACAATGTTTAACAAAGATAATAAAAATAAAATGAATAAATTAATCCCTGTAAAACTTTGGGTGAAAAGTTTCATATGGAATTATTTATCAACAAACAATGGGAAAATCAGCAATTTACAACAAATAGTATATATTATAATTATAAAAAGTAAATAAACTAAAGAACACATGCAACAATAAATTGAATAAAAATACAAAAATAAGTCCACACGAAACGTTACTATTACCGTTTTTTTTTTTTTTAATACAATACACTCTAGTTAATCCGACTACAGTCTAATACGAACTATCCCGTAGTCCAAACAGCCTACAACTCTGCACTACCTCGTAATCTAAACTATGGTAATCTCAACGCCCCACCTGTTTTTTAAAGCTGAAAAATCATAGTACTTATGCCCTTGCCATCAATGGGCAGCCTTGTACTCCGAACAACTTATTAGTCCGAATGGGGGTGTGCAAAAACGAATTCGGATTAGCGCGAGTGTACTGTATTTGCTTTCCGAGTAAAAGCCTTCGGCTTGAAGGTATTTCGTTATAAAGTTACAGAAATGTAAAATATTAACAAAACAAAAAAAGGAAGAAATTCAAACTCATATCAAGCAATGTAACAACAAAGAAAACCCATGAAACTGTAAGTGATAATTTCCTTAGAATGTACATGCCATTCGGTGTAAAGCATCTTATGCACAACAATGATAAATTAAGATTCATATAAAAACAATGCCAAAACGAATACTTTTGACTTTTCTTCCAATTAAATATTATTTAGAGTAAAAATGTCATAGAGTTATTTGTTTTTATATAATTACAGTGAAATAATAAAACACATGTCAAATAATAAGAAAACCAGCAATGTACACCAAACAGTATATATTACAATAATAAAAAGTAAATAAACTAAAGAACACCAGTGAAATGCAAAAATAAACTGAATAAAAATAAAAAAAAAAACAGATGAGTCCATATGAAACGCTCTTATTGTTTTTTAAATGTTAATCTGAGTAAGAATTGAATTGAATGTGAGCATTTGATTAGAAATAAAGCAATAAAAGTTTAACATTTATGTTTGTTTTAATTTATAAAAACATAACTATAAAGACAGAAATGCTAGCTGCAATAAAAACAGCTTGTTTTCTCAATTCCTTAAAAATTTAGTCATTAAAAATATCACCAAAATAATAGAAACCTCAAAAATACTCAAATCTATATACTCAACCAGCCACACCGTTCCTGAATATAAAATAATTACACCCTATTTAAAAATATTCCAAGCAATGTTTTCTCTTCACCTTTTCTATTTATCTTAATAGATACTTTTTAAAACTTATCATACTTAGTTTATTTTATATTTTCTCTCTTTTCTAAATTTATGCAAGTTTTTAGTAGGCCAAACCTGATACGAACATGATGTGGTAAAGAGGATAGGCAATTAATTATTTACCACCCTATGTTGCTGAGCTTGCTCACTAAAGTTCAACCAAATTTGTATAATTTAATAAATGAAATATTACTTTAAATGAATTGATATTATATAAAACTTCTACGTTTTTCATCTTTGCAAGACTATAAAGGAATAAGATTAATATAATTTATAAAAACAATATCTGAACTAAACTTTAACTGGCAGTGATCAATTCAATTAATCTCTTGGTACTCGGTGACATTTGCTGCACAAATTTATTTTAATTTCGGAAAATTAATTTCCTGCCCATTTTGTAATTTACTTTTATAATCTACATATTTCTGTCGCCATTCTAATGTCTCATACTTTATATAGCTTTCTCTCGTACACGTTTTCCACGAATTGCCTATATTTTGCATCGAACCGATTCATTTCTGTATTCCGGTTGTTATTTTTTCTTTACAGAGATTGTATTTCTTGATGAAGATCGGTTGGTCGGTTGCTTCTTTCTTCATATTCCTCCAATGCTGTTCATTTCGTGTTCCCCAAACATAGTTATTCCTCAAATAAGAAGATGATTATATTCTGATAATTTTCTTTGACCCCTGCGTATAATAAAAACCTATAAGCAAAGACAATATTTAATAATTCTATTTATTAGAATGCAATTATCTGCATGCTTTATCTTTTCAACTCCTAAAAGTTACAGCCGTTTGAAATATTAACAAAATAATAAAGAGTAAAGAAAACTGGGCAGTGAGGAATACATTCATTAAAACAAATGGGTCTAACATCTTAAAGAATTCAAAATTTCCATAAGTCCTGAGGAAACTTTTTACTCTGCATGACATTTACTTTCTAAAAACTGAGTAAATAGTTTTAGTTCTGTATATAGTTTCAGTTCTGCATATAGTGAATCATACCGCCATTTCAATTTATTGATCTAATCGACTTATTGAATGAATCGTTAGGAAATTGCTGCTATAATAAATTGTTGTTTTTCTTTTCAGTAAACTTTTTAAAATCATTTAAAACAAAATTTCTTATAAGAGTTGTGTCACTTTTACTGGATGCAACATATTTACCCAACTGTTTGACCAAATGACTTAAATGGATAATTGGAACGTGTCATTTTAATTCCCATCATTTCGGAAATTGTTTAGTCTATAGTTTGATAGGGTATATCCTAACATGTGGAAACAACAAAAATTTAAAAAATGAAATATGTATATTTAATTTACAATCTCTCATATTTAAACCTTGGTATTTTTAGCAGCTGAAGCTTAAATATCTATTACATAAGAAGATTTGTAGGAAAAGGGGCAATGAAGATAATTACATCTGATATATATTACCATTCGCATTGATGTTGACAAAATTGTATAAATTTATACAGTATGTATAACTTTCTCCTGGTAAAAGAGAAACTAAACATTCCTAACCTAAAAGTTCTGTTTTAGTATCACGTCATGTTTTAGTATTGACACTTGTTATAACAAATCAAGCATAACTTCATTAGAATCATGATGATTAGAATACGATAATACTCAAAAGTAATCGACGACTAAATAGTAATTATGACGTATTTGAGAAGAAACATGCACGGATTGCACATAACCTCACATAATTCTAAAACAAAAGCGATTGAAAACTAAATGCTATTTGCCTGACAACGGTCTTGGCAAATACATTTGCCTAGGCAAATAGCTTTAAAAATATAAATAAATGTTCAATATCTATTTGCCCAGGCAAATAGCTTTTGCCTAGGCAAAAGCCTTTTGCCTAGGCAAAAGCCTTTTGCCTATAATAACCATTTGCCTACGACACATAGACAATCATTACTAATATACAGCGCCGCAGTGAGGGGGGGGGGCGAAGGGGGCGGCGGCGCCAGGCGCTTAAGCGTAGGGGCGCCATGCTGGGGCGCCATTACATATGGACAGGGGCGGGGGCGTTTACGCATAGGTTACGTCCAAAATGACCATGATTATTGTTTGAGCTTTCATTTAATCGTACTTATTAGGTTCCATTACTTCGCACTTTTCTTGTACTGCTAGCTTGTTTACTTCTAGTATACTGGGTGATAAAAAACAGTAGAACTACTTTTGATAGCGTCCATAAACACAGCGTCTAGAAACTGCAGGGAGCTGGAATATGGTACCAACTTTAGAAACTGTATTAGAAATGTCATAGAATAGCTACTTTAAAAACAAGCAATTTGTATGTGAAACTTTATTTATTTAACTCTAAAAAACTCTCATTATATTTAAAGACATTTAATAATTAAAAAATTCAGACAAAAGTTATTTGGTTTTAAGAGCGACATGTTATGATATATGACCATGACACTACTTTCCCTATGCTCTTTGTAAAATTGGTAAAATTGTAAACAATACGTTTCCGGTCACGAATTCCTTCAAAAGTTGATCTACGATAATCTGTATGGTCTGTATACTCGCTAAACACTTTAGCCTGACTTTCTATACAGCATATGCGTACAACAAGAAGTATCTAGTACTTGATCTAATAGTGACGCCTTTTAAATGTTAGTAAAATAGTAAATAGTAATAATATAACAATTTTGTATTTCGTCGTTGATCTTTATCACAGAAATTCAAATGTGAACACTTTTTTCTATGTGGTCATTGTTTCTCGCTAACGCGGTAAATTTTAAAATAATACTGAGACCTTTTTATTGTTTATAAATTTGTTGATAATACTTTTTATTGGCTGCATATTGATACGATTAGAGAATTATCAATTTCATCCATGTTATGCCTGTATTTTCGGCAACAACTTCTCGACAACTTAGTTGCATTATGTACTCGCGTCGTTTATTAATTTGCTATAAGAAATGTCGTGTCGTGTACATCGAGAATAGAAGAAGTGCGATAACATTAGTTAGCATTCACTCGTGTTATTGCGAGACAATGTTTAAAACCGATACTTCAGAGAAAATGGACAACATTAAAAGTCTATAATCGGGTTTATTGAAAGGTGACAACTGTTTATTATACATTTGGTCATGCTCGATGAATACGAGCTAGTACATCTTAGAGGAAATTAACAACAATTACTCCTAGCATATTAATATGTAATCAAAAGGCTACAAATTTTTGGCTACAAATTAGACAAAATCTAATTCTAGGCAAATTCTAGGAAAAAAGTGTCAATGATTGCTAAATAAAATATAATTACAAACAATAATTAACAAACATTATTAATTACACAACCGATAGAAAAGCGGCAAAATTATTGAAATTCACTTAATATCAACATAGGTATATTAGGTATAATAGATACGTTTTGTCCAACATACGACCGAGGAATCACGATCGTGGCTAATAACATAAATGTGTAAAAATGTACCATAAAAGCGATAGAAATGTTTGACGGTGAATGCAATTTTAGTTTGACGAACAATATGGGCTATTTTTTACATATTTATATACCTTTTTATTTTCATGCTTGTTACGATTTATTTTAGAATAGTAACTAATGTAACACCCCCGATAGAGGTGGGTTAGCCGAGCGGAGTCTAGTATTTGAATTATCAGGTGGCTGATGTTAAAGGAATATTTTATCTCATGCGAGTTTTGATCTTAATACCCGAGATATTAAACTGCACACTTACCTGTGATTAAAGCTTATTGGTTGGTTTCTTTAGCCACAACATTTAACACTATTAACTACTAAATTAATCAAACAATAATTAAAGAAACAAATATAAGTATATTAATATAAAGATAATTAAACTTCATATAACAATTTGTTTTAACACCCCATAACTAAATCAAACCTACTATGCTACCCAACCAATGCAACTAAACCTATACAATTTGCTCGCAACTAAAACCCTAAGTACAACTGTAACTTCGTCAAAACCTTAACTGTACATTACAACAACCACATAACTGAGTTTCTACCCTACAACTTTACATAAATAACCTAGATCCCTAAGCGTATACAATTGCGTCCAAATCTAAACAATCCTACAGTACAAAAAAATCGGATGTGGCCAGGCACATGACTTTATCATACAATATATAAAATTAACAGTTTAGCTGCATGAAAATCTATTTGATTGATATCAGTCGTGTCTGCATTAAAATAAAACTAATTAGCCAGGATTTGACAGATGAATAATTAAATAAATAAATAATTCCTTTATTAACAAAACAATATTAAATGCAACAAAATAATATTTATATTTAGGGCGGAGATCAGCACTCTTGTTTCCAAATTGCCTTGCTCTTCCACTCAACCCCTTACGCAAACTAGAACTAAGACATAGTTGTATCAATAATATAACAATAATTCCGAGAACTTATCAAAACAAAAACAAACAAAAAAATACTCTAGACACCTAATTGCAGCAAATCCAACTCAACAAAACATCGAACATGCCCATAAAAAATAAAAATTAAAGCAGCCTCCGATGTGCGCTCAATGCCTAAAGTCCCCCCTGTTGAGCAAACAGATAACACTTCACCTTTCCCCCAAAACTGGTTAACGATAATTTTTTCATATCTTCCCTGTGACCCAGTGTATATGTGACTGACCTGGTAAGACAATGGCCGTTTATACAGCTCAGCGCGACGGGCAGGAGGAGCAAACAAACTCCTGAATCTTAAATTAAGTTTATGGACATCCGTTCTAAAGCGTATCTTCCGCATGAGTTATTGTGGGATCCTCTTGGATAGCAACTTATGATATAATATTGCTGCATGAAACACACTAGTGTTATCCATGTTTAACCACCCCAAGTCGCCCAGCCCATTCGATACATGATCATACTTCCTCAAACCAAAAACAAACAGAACACATGCAGTTTGTACACGCTGAACACGCTGACTATACGACGCCGTCAGGCAAGGACCGTACACGGTATCACAATATGAAATCTTTTTACTATTGACAGTAGATATAGTGAGATATTGTGTAACATCAGCATTTGACACTACCGGTACTGTCATTAGACCGAAAATTTGCAAAATCCTGGCTACTATGCAATTTCATATCAATGCAGATGCGACCGATCTCGATCAAATAGAATTTGCTCTTGAAGCTGAACTATTAATTTTACCAAAAAATGTCAGGCATAAAGTATTCAAAATTTCCTCTACTTTAATTTATTATTTAACTGTTTTGTCGAAATTACACAAATGGCGGCTCATTTGCAAAATCCTTCAAAAAGGCTTAGAATAAACTACCAGTTCCTTTGGACCCTTTTCAACCAAAAGCTTTTCAGCTCTAAGTTTGGTAACAAAACTTCTAAATATGAACTTTCGTTCCGATACCTTTAGTAGTTTCTGCGGAATCGTCGCCACAAAAATCGTTTACACACAGACATACATACACACACACACACACAGACATTTTTTTTGTACCTTGGTCAAAAATGTTCAGGGGACCCATAAAGGCCTATTTCCGCTAAAATCTCATTTTTTTTCGCCACGATTACAATACTTCATCATACTGCGTATGATAAAGTAAAAACACAACTATACCAACAACATATTAGCAAAATATAATAACTTGACATACCAGCCAGTTCGGCTCTCTCTCGTAACCACGAAGATAATACCCGAGAAAATCGCCACCCCTTCTATAGCCGATTGTAAAGGCAAGCAATTGCATACAGACTGGCTTACCCTATTGTCTCGTTATCTCGTGATGGTGGCGGAAGATGGGTTAGTACCAGCTCTCTCGCAGTCTAAAGTATTCTGGACTCCCTGGGTTGTGACTCTTCTTCCTTTCCTCTCGACAGGATCTGGCTTTTGTCCAACCCTGAAGATACTGGTTCTTCAACCAACAGCTGCTGTGAGACTCCAAGGGTCCACCATCTAGTGAAGTCTAGTGATCCTGGTATCACTTCCACCCTGAAGTCTGCACCCAACTCCCTAACTCAACACTGACCCTTGAATTCCCTCGGAGCGTTCTCGGGCTCCTATTTATACCTCCTTGGCTTCGCTTATCACCATGTTTCAAGGCGTCTTGATGCCAGTCCGTGGGAACAGCCTGTTTCTTTGGTTCCCGAGTCAACATTTTTTCCGTGTGTTGTACTTCTAGTAGATTCGCCAGCCAAAACACCCGGATAGCAAAGCACCTATTCTTAATTTCATGCTTCGCCTGACTAGCCTTCTGTAAACTTTCCCAAGCGGATAGCGAGATTACTGCGCGTTCCATCGGCTTGTTGCCACGATATTACATGTCTTTTAAAAATATTATAATTTGGGTTTGGTGGTACGAGAGAGAGTGATATGGGAACTATATGGGAACTAGTTTCTAACTTAAACTTATTCCTATGACCTGTTAATAATATAAGAAAACCTATCTAATTGACAACGTTGTTGCCCTATCCTTACTTTAATAGTAATATTTTTAACATGTGTATCCCCGGTCGGTTACACTAATAAATGATTATATGGGCTTGCTTGGGACGTTAAAAATTACTACTTGACAACCTTTAATACTAAAGCAAATCTTGCATGCCCGCCACCCCTGGAACATTTTGTAACGGCGTCCCTCACGCCATGCCGATATTTTCTGAAAGAAATAAACTATTTGCTCAAAGGGGCGCAAGTTAGATATTTGGCCCCAGGCGCAAGATTTCCTTGCTGCGGCGCTGCTAATATATAAATAGTTGCCGGTCATCACGTGTAAAACATGTCACATAAAAATTTATTTATGTGTGTACTAATCTCCTTAGTTTAGTTTCCTGTGTTTAGATTGTTAATAAATAAATGTGCTATAAGTTATGGATCTGAACATTTCGACCGATGCTACGAAGACTATCGTAACTCAAGTTCAATCTAAATGTAGTTACTATAGTCTTCGTTGCATGGGTCGGTTCGAGAAATGGAATAATTGTTTATTTTTATTTTTGATATTTGTTTGTTATTTAAAATGGTGTTTTCTTTTAAAATGCTGTTCTCTTTTATTATGTATCTACTTTATTTATGATTTTAAAGCTAATTGTAATAATTATAACTATTACTTAATAACTGAATGTATTATCTGCAAACAATTGCTGTGTTACGACCACGGTGAACTTGGCACCTCCTTTTTCGAAATTTGGAATTCTGTTTCTACAGATTGTTTGCAATTCGTTTGCAATTGTTTGCACCCTCACCGTTTTCGAGATAAAATTAAAACAAAATCGGAGGGGCCAGATTCACAGTAGCCCCTATTTTTTCGAAATTTGAAATTCTGTTTCTACAGATCGTTTGCAATAGTGTGTACCCTTTTTAGTTTCGTTTGCACCCCCGCAGTTTTCGAGATAAAATTAAAGCAAATTCGGAGGGGCCATTTTTACACTAGCCCCTCCTTCTCGAAATTGGAAATTCTATTTCTACAGATCGTTTGCAATTCGTTTGCAATTGTTTGCACCCTTTTTAGGTTTGCTTGCACCCCTGCCGTTTTCGTGATAAAACTAAAACAATTTTGTGAAGTACGAACGGGTGCAATTATTTGCACCCGTTTTAGTTTTCGTTCGCACCCCAACCGTTTTCGTGATAAAATTTAAACAATTTTGTGAAGTGAAAAGTGTGAACTTGGCCCCTCCATTTTAATTTTTTTTTCTACAGGTCGTTTGCAATTCGTTTGCAATTGTTTGCACCCTTTTTAGTTTCGTTAGCACCCCAACCGTTTTCGTGAAAAAATTAAAACAATTTTGTGAAGTGAAAATTTGGTCCCCTTTTTCAATATTTCAATTTTTTTTTCTTCAGATTCTTAATTCGTAATTTGTTTGCACTGTTTTTAGTTTTGTTAGCACCCCTACTAAATTAACCTGAATTGCACACACATGTACACTGTACAGGCTATCCCATTTTCTCTCTAGCAAAACTTTCATTTAGTTAGTTGTAATTTCACACTGCATAAAAAAAGGCACATGGACTTATTCTTTTTCCAACTGCTTAAAAAGTTACAGCCGTTTTAAATATTAACAAAACCGTGTTATAAATAGCTCAACTTTTTTAAGGAATCGAAAAACCAAAAAGTCTATTAGAAACTTTTTACTCATAATTACAATTACTTTCGAGAAAAAAAAATAAGTTTCATATTGATTTATGGAATCCTTCTTAAGAAATTTATTATTTATTGGAATCCTTCTTAACTAAATTGACACTCGATAAGTAAACAGATTACTCGTTGTGGAAAGCAGTGAGGAAGTACAAGAGGCCAGCTGGGCAAGAGACAATAAACAGAAATTTTTGAAATTTTTGCACATCTCACAGAAATCTGTTCATCCCACAAAACCGAATCGGAGCCGATATACACTATGATATTTACTTATGTCATCATTTGTTTTTAAAACCTTTTTATTGAATCGCTATTAGCAAACAGAATACCAATACATAATTATAAATAACAAAACATAAATGCGAAACAAATGGACTTCCTTCAGGCTAGCCAATGGCGCCCTGGTCTTCCAGGGAGCCACAACTGATACTATTATAACTACTATTATACTACCACAACCAAGAAAAGAAACAAACGTACTCCGCACAACACATAAGAGCCATTAAAAATAAATGGTCCGAGTTGCTCCCTAAAAGTCGAAGTCGTGCACGAGACCCCATTAAACGTACAACATTCCAATAACGCGCGGCGCTGTAGCTAAATGAACGCTGTAAAATTCAGTCAAGTGACGAGGCACATTCAAAATATTCTTACGCCTAACATTTACGTGATGGACATCGGTTCTATACTTAAGCGTCTCTAGAAGATACGGTGGGGCACCGGTAATTAAAATCTTGTACACAAATAACACGAAATGCAAATCCCTTCGCTCAGCCATTGACAGCCAGCCTATCGCTCGCCGCCTCTGTGTAACACCAGTCCTGCGAGACAGACAATGGATAAACCTAACACACCTATTCTGGACAACCTGCACTCTTCGGCGATCAACACTATCCAAACATGGACCAATAATTGTATCGCGATAATTAAAATGACACAACACAAACGAGTTCGACAAGTATCTCTTAATAAATAAAAGACGTAAATACTTCCGATGTTACTTTTAATTTTGTTCTTGTGGCTACATGTTTCGAGAACCCATGTTCTCGTCTTCAGGCCGCGCTACGATAAAAAGACAAAGTTTCAATAAAATGTATTATATACAGTTCGAACAGAATTAACATCGATAATTACCGTCAGTTGCTGTATGGAAATTTAAAGGGGGCGTCATGTGGTCAAATCTTTGGGGTTATGTGCAACATCGATGAGTTATATCTTATCACAGGTCTAATTATCTATTCTAAAAATAAATTATACAAACAAACATATAACAATGAATTTACAAACATAATGAGGACATTACCTTAATCAAAATAACAATTATAAAATCTTATGCGTCTACTGGACGAGAAGAGAAATGCGTAACACGTTTTATAAAATATCAGGTTATGTGTACGCGTCAACCATAGCTAGAGTACACTAGTCGCCGGAAGATGGTGCTGAGGGCTCCGTATAGCGGGTGTTTTCAAAAAACGCAGAAACATTCTATGAGGATTAACTTCAATTAGTTGATTTGGTGCTTTCTGGTAGTGCTTTGTAATTTCAAGTTCCTCATATAGGTTCATCCTTTGTGACTTTCTGATATGGTGGAGCAATGTGAGATTATCAATCAGGATTTTATGTTGCGTTTCTTGGATATGCTTGTAGACATAGGAATTGCGGTATTTAAGATGTTGTTTGAAACGAGCGAGTTCTTTGAAAAGTAACATCGGAAGTATTTACGTCTTTTATTTATTAACATTGAGTCCGGTGGAATGGAGAATTTTATCTCATTAAGTATCTCTTAACATTTTCTGTTAGGACACCCCTCGGCGGCTTGAGACTACAATAAGCATTTTTTATACAATTGTTTATGTGCGTTTTAAATCGCATCTCAGTGTCCAAACATATGCCCAAGTTCTTCACACACTCGTTTCTCTCCAACCGTACACTATCCACCAAAATCTCGATACGTCCATCCAAAGTCTGCCTCAACCTCCGCTTCCTAAATACCATATAGCTTGACTTTGCTGTATTAATTCGCAGTGCATGCCTTGTCGACACATCACATAACCTATCACATAATCTCAGATCAGAGTTAATCTTATCAACAGCTTCAAGAACATCGGCCTCATCAAATGATGAGTAAAGCTGAGTGTCGTCAGCATTCATAAGATAACAACACTGGGTACTGGATAATACAAATAATTGGGACGTATAGAGAGAGACAAGAGCGGCCCCAATATACTCCCCTGAGGAACTACAGACTTCACCAAGTTCCCCCCGGAAACAGCGTCACCGACCGCAACCCTTTGCTATCTTCCAGTCAAATAACTGTCGAAAAATACCAATGACACAGCGTCAAACCCCAAATACTCCAGTATCATCAACATTAGTGAATGATTGATTGTATCGAATGCCTTCGAAAAGTCTAAGAGCACTAGCACGGTAAGTTTATTATCATCCGTAGCACGCATGATATCAGCGGTAACCACAGATAGCGCAGTCTGACAACTATATCCCCTTCAGAAACCAGACTGAAACTGAGGCAAATACTGAGGCAGTAACCAGCAAATATTCTCTTATTTGTCGATCTATAACGTTCTCCAAAACTTTCGATAGTACAGGCAATATCGTTATCGGGCGAAGATCTCCATATTGAGAAGGTACAGAAACCTTTGGCACAGGAATAATTGTACCTTCCTTCCACGAATTCGGAAACACGCCATTTTGCAAACAAAAATTCAAAATATGGCAAACATAAGACAGCAAGAAGGGGAGACAATACAAAAGTATTCTAACAGAAATCCCGTCAAATCCAACTGACTGCGACTTGATCCCGCGGATTGCATCGTTGACCTCATCCTCCGTAACATCCGAAAGGAAAAGAGAGCCTCCCCATTTTTACTTTATCATACGCAGTATGATGAAGTATTGCAATCGTGCCGAAAAAAAATTGAGATTTTAGCGGAAATAGGTCTTTATGGGTCCCTTGAACATTTTTGACCAAGGTACAAAAAAATGTCTGTGTGTGTGTGTGTGTGTGTGTGTGTGTGTGTGTGTGTGTGTGTGTGTGTGTGTGTGTGTGTGTGTGTGTGTGTGTGTGTGTGTGTGTGTGTGTGTGTGTGTGTGTGTGTATGTCTGTGTGTAAACGATTTTTGTGGCTACGATTCCGGAGAAACTACTAAAGGTATCGGGACGAAAGTTCATATTTAGAAGTTTTGTGACCAAACTTAGAACTGAAAAGCTTTTGGTTCAAAGGGATCCAAAGGAACTGGTAGTTTATTCTAAGCCTTTTTGAAGGATTTTGCAAATGAGCCGCCATTTGTGTTATTTCGACAAAATAGTTAAATAATAAATTAAAGTTGAGGACATTTTGAATACTTTATGCCTATGACACTTTTTGGTAAAATTAATAGTTTAGCTTCAAGAGCAAATTCTATTTGATCGAGATCGGTCGCATCTGCATTGATACGAAATTGCATAGTAGCCAGGATTTTTCAAATTTTCGCTCTAAGGACAGTACCGGTAGTGTCAAATGCTGATGTTTTGACAATATCTCACTATATCTACTGTGAATAGTAAAAAGATTTCATATTGTGATACCGTGTACGGTCCGTGCCTGACGGCGTCGTATGGTCAGCGTGTTCAGCGTGTCCAAACTGCATGTGTTCTGTTTGTTTTTGGTTTGAGGAAGTATGATCATGTATTGAATGGGCTGGGCGACTTGGGGTGGTTAAACATTGGTTAACACTAGGGTGTTTCATGCAGCAATATTATATCATAACATTCTATCCAAGAGGATCCCACAATACCTTATGCGGAAGATACGCTGTAGAACGGATGTCCATAAACTTAATTTAAGATTTAGGAGTTTGTTTGCTCCACCTGCCCGTCGCGCTGAGCTGTATAAACGGCCATTGTCTTACCAGGTCAGTCACATATACACTGGGTCACAGGGAAGATATGAAAAAATTATCGTTAACCAGTTTTGGGGGAAAGGTGAAGTGTTATCTGTTTGCTCAACAGGGGGGACTTTAGGCATTGAGCGCACATCGGAGGCTGCTTTAATTTTTATTTTTTATGGGCATGTTCGATGTTTTGTTGAGTTGGATTTGCTGCAATTAGGTGTCTAGAGTATTTTTGTTTGTTTTCGTTTTGATAAGTTCTCGGAATTATTGTTATATTATTGATACAACTATGTCTTAGTTTTAGTTTGCGTAAGGGGTTGAGTGGAAGAGCAAGGCAATTTGGAAACAAGGGTGCTGATCTCCGCCCTAAATATGAATATTATTTTGTTGCTTTTAATATTGTTTTGTTAATAGAGGAATTATTTATTTATTTAATTATTTATCTGTCAAATTCTGGCTAACTAGTTTTATTTTAATGCAGACACGACTGATATCAATCAAATAGATTTTCATGCAGCTAAACTGTTAATTTTATATATTGTATGATAAAGTCATGTGCCTGGCCACATCAGATTTTTTCTGTTGCCTGAATAGAAATTTAATATAAGATCGTCTATCTGACCCACCTCTCCAGTAACTGAACAAAAGTAATCGTTGATTTCATCAACATCACACTAATGTAGTGGCAACGATCGCTGAACATTCCTGATAATACCCACAGTCCGCAAACCATGCCACATTCTTTTAGTGCCTAGATTCGCACATCTAGAATTTAGATATGCCCGCTTTTCAGTTTTAATTGCAGAAGTAACCAAATTGCGAAGTGACATAATACTTCCAATTCGACGGATGACGTTGAAACACCTTGATTTTCCACCAATATCCAGATACCATGAACCACGAATAATCGTTACCTGCGCGCTTATGCAGTCGGAGGTTGCACCGGCCACTCGGGGAGAGGGGCGTGGGAGAAAACGACTCACTCTACAACAAGATGTTCCGGAGAAGGGCGCCACACAATCTAAACGTCGCTTGTTGACTGCTCGCTCGTTGAATAATAGTGCGACACAGGGGCAGAGAAATACCAAAGCTCGCCTAGATTCAATTTATTGTTCGCCGGCACACTGGATATAAAAAAAATATGGAGACAAAGTATAAACCTGGAAAAATATCACACTAGGGTACCAGGAGGTTGGTTAGTCACCGCAATCACTACAGGACTCCAGAAATTACATCGTAATAAAATAATAATACCAGTACAAGAAAGTACAAATACACCGTGGTCAAATGCCAACGCTTTGGCAAACGTTTGTGCCGATAATAACCTGAAACCGAAAAACAAATGTCCGGAAAAATATTTGCGCACCCGGATAAAACATGTTGTTGGCCAACCACGAAGTTCGACGAGTATACCGCAAACGTTGGGATAAAATTCCCCCGGAATAAACTAATAAAATAAAATAATTGCAACGGCGTTGGTAAATTCACAACACGTAACTGATACCGCTGTCCTAAGACCGAGCGATGAACCAAATTTAAAGTTAACATCAAAATATGAAATGAATAAATGGTAAATTAAATTCCCACACACTATTGTGGTCAAACAAAAGCGATAAGCGCTGGTTAATTATAAATATATATCTAAACAAAAGAATCGTAACGATTGGGTACGTAACCTCAAACCAGTCACCCAGTCTCCAATATAAACAAAGCGAATCCTCAAAGGCGAATCCTCGACAAGCCAACGACAAACGAACGTAACCCGAAGATTCACTGGACCGGCGACGCAGGGCACGGTGACCCTTCGAGGATAGAAAATATAAACCAAACCTTGGTCTCCGCAGGTAAGTGTGTCTTCAGTGCGAGGGAGCAAACCCGCAGTAATTACTAGGGTATCCCGTCTTAATCCATCGCTGCAGTTCCCACGATGATTCGACTGAACAAGCTGCGGTGGCAAGATAACCGCCAAAGACTGCGGAATAATTGCAGAGAGCCTCCGTTGCAGCACCAGCACCAGGTCGATCCACGAGTCCACTTCCCAACGGTATGATCCAGCGTCCGTACGTAACCTCAACGTATCCGCCGTAGAACCAGGAACACCCACGGTATATCAGCGTTCTTCACCGAAGCTCCCACTGTAGCACCCCCGATAGGGGTGGGTTAGCCGAGCGGAGACTAGTATGTGAATTATCAGGTGGCTGATGTTAAAGGAATATTTTATGGGCGGAAATTTTATCTCATGCGAGTTTTGATCTTAATACCCGAGATAGTAAACTGCACACTTACCTGTTATTAAAGCTTATCGGTTGGTTTCTTTAGTCACCTGAATTTACTACTATATAAATCAAACAATACTTTAAAAAAATGTATAAGTGTATTAATATAAAAATGCATTAAATTTAAACAGAACTTTGTTCCCTCAACCAATATAACAGAAACAACCCCCAAATCTACTACGCTACCCAACCAATGCAACTTAACTACAATTTGCTCGCGAAATTAAAGGCCAAAGTAAAACTCTAACTTACATAAATCAACCACATAAACTGGGTTCCTCACTTACAACTTTCACAAAAATAATCTAGATCCCTAACCGTATACAATTCCGTCGAAAACTAAACAATCCTACATTACAAAAAAAAAGAAACAACTATACCAACAACATATTAGCAAAACATGATAACTTAACATACCAGCCAGTTCGGCTCTCTCTCGTAACCACGAAGATAATCCCCAATAAAATCGCCACCCCTTCTATAATAAAATTATAAACCCCTAACCACAACAAGTATTTTAGAACCTAAATACGTATTTCAGCAACTATGTTGCCATCTTCAGTAGAACCTAAAAAGAGGAAAAGAGAGATTAGCACTTCATAGTATCGTTACTGGATATTGTCCAAGCAAATCACTAGTGGAAGTATAACCAATTGTAAAGGCAAGCAATTGCAAACGGACTCGCTTACCCTATTGCCTCGCTATCTCGTGGTGTTGGCGGAGGTACCAGCTCTCTCGCAGTCTGAAGTATTCCGGACTCCCTGGGTTGTGATGCCGCTTTGTTGCCTCTCGACAGGACCTGGCCTTCGTCTTAACCCTGAAAGCACTGGTTCTTCACCCTGTAGTTGCTGTACGCCTTCAGAGGTCCACCATCTAGCGAAGTCTCGGGATCCTGGTACTGCTTCCACCCTGAAGTCTGCACCCAACTCCTTAACTCAACACTGGCCCTTGAATCCCCTCGGACCGTTCTCGGGCTCCTATTTATACCTCCTTGGCTTCGCTTAGCACCATGATTCAAGGCGTCTTGATGCCAGTCCGTGGGAACAGCCTGTTTCTTTGGTTCCCGAGTCAACATTTTTTCCGTGTGTTGTACTTCTAGTAGATTCGCCAGCCAAAACACCCGGATAGCAAAGCACCTATTCTTAATTTCATGCGTTGCCTGACTAGCCTTCAGTAAACTTTCCCAAGCGGATAGCGAGATTACTGCGCGTTCCATCGGCTTGGTGCCACGATATTATATGTCTTAAAAATATTATAATTTGGGTTTGGTGGTACGAGAGAGAGTGATATGGGAACTATATGGGAACTAATTTCTAACTTACACTTATTCGTATGACCTGTTAATAATATAAGAAAACCGATCTAATTGACAAAGTTGTTGCCCCATCCTTACTTTAATAGTAATATTTTTAATATGTGTATCCCCGGTCGGTTACATTGCCCCATCCTTAAAAACAAGATGGGCCACTTACTCCAAGTGCCCATCCTTTTCCACTCTCGACATCAAATTACCAATTGAACTAACCCCCACGTAAATGATGAAGCAACAATGCTATAACAGTAAGTACATAGGTACACAATACAAATACAAGTAAATACAAACAATATGTAAGCAAATTGTCCTGATCATCAGGGTTGTAGGGCACCACAATCGTACTACGCGCATCACTCAGACGGCACTTTAACCGTTCAGTCACTACGACACTCGGGTTGACTGCAACCAGCGGGATTCCCCAGCGAGGGGAGGGTACAGCTGCCCAGGACCCTCCTTGGCGTAGTCGGTTGTGTGGCGGCCATCTTTGGGACTGGCTGGGGCCTGGACCCGTCGGGTATCAGACAGGTCAGGTTGACTGGGAACTTCAACCTGCTGGATTGGCTGCAGGTCGATGACATGAGAAGGTACCGTGATGGGGTTTGTAGGGGCTTCTCTGGAACTGGGCCTTGACGCTCGATTTCTCTGGATCAGCCATACGGTTAGCAAGTCCCAGAAACTCGCAAGAAATCCAATACCGCACCCCAGTGCGCGGTATAGGAAGTAGCCGTTCAGCGCTTCAGTGCTTGCAACCTCGGACGACAATGGCAACGCTAATTAGACCAGGGAATTGACCTCGACGCCAGACTGGGACCTCTTCAACAGCCTCCTTGGGAACGTGCAGAAGTAGCACAATACCTTGATTGTCTATAGTGATATACACAAACAAAATTAAGCATACAACTAAACAAAAAGAAAACTAAATTTACCGCCCAGAAGGGACTTTTTCCTGGCGGACATTAGGGGACTTTTACCCCACGCCGTCCATGCGGTGGCACAATTCTTCAGCCCAGCCACAGAGCTAACGCGTCCCAAAAGTAAAACATATCAAAGTACATCCCCTACAAAAACTAATAAGCAGGATAAAATCAAAATTTACTTTCCTTAGTTACTGGAGAGCTTGAAGGCAAGTGAAATCGTCCTTCAAACACCCGGCGGACGTTCGGGCCTTTTTTTACTCCGCCCCGTCCCTGCGGTTGTGGTATTCTAAAAGCCCCCACAACAGGGCAAATCTAGACTCACACTATCAAAGAAAAAAAAATCCACGTGATTACTTTTAACCAACGCAAAAAAACAAATAACCAGATAATGAAAAAACCTAACAAATAAACTAGGGAGCTTGAAGGCAGATGAAAATTCCCTTCAAATTCCCGTCCCCCCCAGACTAGGTAATGATCAAAACATCAAGCATTTCTTTAAATTTGGAAAAATTCAAATATATTTGAGAGATTGAAGGTAAGTGCATCGCTTCAATTTCTCGCTGCCCCATCTCTAATTTCTAATAAGACAATCTGTTCGGGGGCTTGATAACCCGTCGGGGTCGTCGTTGAGCTAGTGGTGGTTCCACTAGAGCATTGTTAGTCTGATTCTCCCGGTGGTTTTCGGCGGTAGGTGCTCCTTCTGCAATTGGCTCTGATTCCCCCAAATGCTCTTCTTCCTCGTCACTACTGTCACTTTCCCAATACAGGTTTGCGTTTGCAGTACGCTCCACCGGATTTTCCTCCGCTACCTCCGGTTCCTCCATGGTCCCCACAATAGTCGGTGTCATTTCGTTCTGAGTACTCGCTTGTCCTCTCTGGCCATTTCGCTGCTTTCTACTATTCTCCCAATTAGTGTGATAAGGCTTAAGTCGGTTGACATGCACAACTAACTCCTGACTCGCATTTACCCTCCGGATTCGGTCATTCACTGGACCTTGTTTATCGATGATCCTATAGGGCCCAGTCCAGAGTTGTGATAGTTTCTTGGACAGCCCTGGTTTGTGCTACCATCCAACAATAAAACCAAATCTCCCAACTGAAATTCTTTTATCTTCGTTTTCTTATTATACTGCTTCGCTTGCATATTGGCTGTTGCCTCCAATCTATCTTGAACCGTACGGTAAACATCATTCATCCGAGCCATGAGTTCTGATACATAATTTTCGTCATAATCGTACCTTTGTCTTAATGGTTTGATGAAATCATCCAATGGTAATTCCATGTCCCGCCCATACAGCAAAAAATGAGGACTATAGCCGGTAGAGCTATGAAGAGTCGATCGATAAGCCACTAACACATATGGTAACCACAGATCCCAATCGCGTTGATTTCTACTAACATAATGAGACAATATATCCTTAAAGACCCTATGACTTCGCTCAATTAAGCCATTGTACTCCGGATGATAAGGTGTAGTTTGAATTTTCTTAATCTTTAGCAACTGGCATGATTCCTTCATTAACTGGGATACGAAATTTGTTCCTTGGTCAGTCAGCAGCTGACGGGGCGCCCCATGACGGCAAATTATATGAGTAACAAATGCTCGAGCTATGGTATCGGCTTTCTGGTCAGGGAGTACTACTGCCTCGGGATATTTGCTAAAATGATCCTGGAATGTAAGGATATACTTGTTACCTTGCAGGGTTTGGACTAAGGGACCCACGATGTCCATTGAGGTTCGTTCGAAAGGGACAGTCATTTGCTGAAATTTTTGCAAACGGGCTTTCTTCATGTGCGGAGACGTTTTCCTTCTGTTGCATGATTCGCATTGAAGACAATATGCCTTGATGTCTTTTATCATTTGTGGCCAATAAAAACGCTGCCTAATAAGACCGATGGTTTTTTCCTGACCAACATGGCCGGCGAGTGGAAGATCGTGGTAGGTGTACATTATTCCTTTAACCAATTTTTGTGGGGCTACCAACAGTCCTGGGAGATTTGCACTAGTCCTATAAAGAACGCCTTCGTGATCAAGAAAAAAATCGTTACTGTTCCTTCCTGCCAAGAGATCCTCTCTAATAGTATTACAATACCCGTCTACCTGCTGAGCTTCGAGTATCTCTGCTCGGTCCCAAATTGGTAAGTACGTGTTCGGAACGACATTATTTACGACCACCCGACCCGGTGGATCAAGCACATATACACTAATTGAGATTCCTGAGTTTTCAAATACTTCTTTAAGTAATTTCTCTATACGATCCCATTTACATTTATCCGCCCCACAACCAATGCGAGGGATAGCCAACTTATACTTTCCATCAGCTAACATAAGAGTCCTTAGTGATACTAATGTTCTGTTAATATCCTGAAATGTCGGTTTCTCAAAGTACCTACGCCTAGTTATCAAATTGTAAATCGTACGTCCTTTCGTGATTAATTCCGCGACCTCTCCTACTTTCTTCCCTAAAGCTCTTAACTCCCTAACCATCCCGAACCTCCGTCTAAATTCCACTGCAATCCCTGCTCCCATAGCGAAGTCTTCGGATATACAATGAGCGAACGCGTAATCATCTCTAGCAGAGAACAGATCGCCCTGCATTTCTGTAAGTTTAAAATTGTTTTTGAGCGAACCATCCATCTGAACAACTTCCACCCGACTCAAGGCATCCACATTCCCATGTTTTCGACCTGCTCTATGAATAATGTCGAAGTCGTACTCCATCAACGTAAGGGCCCACCTAGCAAGCCTGGAACTGGGATCCTTCAGCTGCATCAACCACCGAAGGGGGCGGTGATCTGTTATCACCGAGAATCTTCTCCCATACAGATGACAACGGAAGTGTTTAATTCCAAAAATAACCCCCAAGCATTCCTTTTCTGTAGTACTATAATTTTGTTCTGGTTTGTTCAGTTTTCGACTTGCGAATGCCACTGGTTTTTCGAGGCCATCCCTAAGTTGACTTAAAATGGCACCTAGTCCTGTATTACTAGCATCAGTTGCCAAAATGAACAGTTCATCGAAATTTGGTGTTATTAAAACCGATTCCGAAGTCACGGCAGTTTTCAATCGATCCACCGCAGCACGCTCCTGGGGACCAACGACAAACGGGACGTCCTTCCGTGTTAGGTTTGTAAGAGGCCGGGCAATCTCTGAAAAGTTTTTGATGAATTTCCTATACCAACCCACAAGCCCTAAAAACTCTCGACAATTGTTTACTGATCTGGGAACAGGAAAATTAATAATGTCCTTTATCTTATCGGGATCCGGCTTAATTCCAGACGGAGTAATAATATGACCCAAATATTTAACCTGATGGACGAAAAAACGACATTTTGATGGTTTCAATTTGATATTAGCTTCCCGCAATCTTTCAAATACCATCCTCAATTTCCCCAAATGATCATCTACTCCCTGACTGCTGAATACGATTATATCGTCCAAGTAAACTAAGCAGTGAGTTCCGATTAAATTTGACAATGTATAATTCATAAATCTTTGGAAGGTTGCGGGGGCGTTATCTAATCCAAACATCATCCTATTGCTTTCATAATGATCAAACGGGGTAGAAAATGCAGTCTTCTCTTTGTCTTCTTCGGCTACTTCAATTTGATGTAAGCGGCTGATACGTCAAAAACACTAAATAGGCAAGCATCCCCTACCAAATCTAAAGTTTCTTGCAAATGAGGTAACGGGTAGAAATCCTTTTTTGTAACACTGTTAAGCCCACGATAATCTATACATACTCGATGTTTCATTGTTCCGTCCGGCAGTTGTTTGTTTACAATAACCACTGGCGCTGACCATGGTGATTGCGATGGCACAATGATTTTTTTCTTTAGCAGTTGATCAATTTCTTCTTGAAGAATTTCTTGCTGCGCCACTGGTACTCTGTACGGCCTTTTTGTGATCGGTGGTACATTTTCTGGTATGATCCTATGCTTAACCTTGGGCGTCTTGGAGAATTCCTCTTCGCCCTCCAAGAATATTTCGAAATAGTCTTCAATTAATCGGATAACTTCTTTCTTATCTCTAGTTTCCAAATGTTCTAAGTCCGCTTGTTCTTCAATCCATTTTCTCTTATTTTGAACAATCCCTACTACTACATCATCGGTTCCAGGCTTTTCCAAAGTCGATTTTTTGTCGTTTCCAAGCGTACATTCATATGCGTAACCTATCTGATTATTACGTGTTAACCTAATCGACCGATCTCCCAGATTCATTACTGGCAAAAACTTCTCTTTTCCCCGAGACACAACGGCCTTTTCTATCACGAGACCATCCTTACCAAACACATTACTGCCTTCCAAGAAAATATTTTCTCCCAATTCCTCATCGTCCACTGATACCTTGACTATTCCTTCCGTCAGGGGCTCGATAACCACCGGGCTACAAACTAAAACTCTCGGGGCGTCGTTTAGCTCTTTGGTATGTTCCACTGGATCTACCAATCTAGTTTGTTCTAAGCTTTCACCCCGTTCGTGACTCTTCTTACCCCGTTGGGGCATCGTCTTCTCCCTCGCATTCTTTGGTCGGTTTCTCCGATTGAGTATTCTCTTTACGTCGGCAGTTGGGAATTTATTTTCTACTGAACCACCCTGTAACCCAGTCCTTTCGCATCCTCTGGGCACCCACCCTTTCCCTAAACTTTCGGTTTCATCATCGTCGCTGCTGACTTCTCCGCCTTCGGGAGTTAAGATGTTTACGTTGACCTCGATCGGGTGAGGAAACTCTTTCCTCGTCGGAACAACCTCAAAGTTAAGCATTTTTGTCGTGCCTTCGTCCTTGACTACCGTAATTTCGTCAAGATGGGAGGTTGTGGTTCCTGGAGGTGTTGTCCGCCTTCCCTTAGCTATCTCAGGTTGCTGCCTATTGGTTGCTTCGGCTAGTATTTCCTTCCGGGGTCCTGAGGCACCTACGCAACAAGAATGACGGGACTGACCCAAATTTGATAAGTTACCAGCTATACCGGCCGACAAAGCTGCATTAGTGTGCCTTAGCCCGCCTAACCTTTTGTTCGATAGTGCAGTTTGAATATCTGCCGCATTTATCACCGAGGGTTTTGCTAGGGAAGATTTTACGTTATTCACTTCCTGTACGACTTCAGCAAGGCCGACATCGGATTCCGTCATCAACTTACATGTGGTACCGAGAATTCTAACTAACTGCTGCGAATAGTCTAACACCACCTGATTAAAAGTTAAAAAGTCCCTACCTAGTATACCGTCAGATCTTAGCCCTAATTCGTTAGGACATACATAACAATTAAATCTAATGTTACACTGATCTAGGTGAAAATTTGCATTTGTGATTCCTAGTATGCCAATCTCATGTCCCGTAATTCCGGTAATTCTTAGGTTTCCATACGGAGTCTTTTCCAAGTTTATTATTGGATTGGATCCCACTACATTCCTTCGCAGGATCGTTATTGGTGAACCGCTGTCAATCAAGAACATATACACGCAAGAATTTACCTCTAATCTTATGTAAGCTGGCGTTTCTATTGAAGACTGTAGATGTGGCACTATAACATTTGTCTCTGAGGCGCCCCTTAGTTCTGCTCGTCTCCTGCGTTGGGGCTCGCCGCTAGAGTTGAATCGTTTAAAGCACCAACTTGTTGGGACTGGCGCGTCCTCTGCTGATGCCTGGGCAAAAATTGAGAGCGGTTACCTATTTGTGTCGACCCGCCGCCAGCGTTTCGTCTCGGACCCGCTGCAGTTATACCATCGCCTGGCGATTTCGGACAATTTACCGCAATGTGCCCTGGCTGTTGGCACCTAAAACAAGTAATGTCGCGAAAACTTGGTAGAGTCCCTTGCTTCCCGCCGCGTCCTTGCTGATTATTCTCCGACTTATCTGCACATCTCCGCGCAAAGTGGCCGGGCTGTCCACATCTATAACAGATTATCCCTCGAGCCGGAGACTCCGCCTCACGGTAAGGTGACCTTTCTATACTATTGACCTGATGATAACGGCCGCGAATAAGCTCCTGATTAGTTTCCTCTAGTGCCGCTATATCTGCCAATTCAATTGTTTTGTTCCCTTGCAATAACAATGACCCGCAATGTTTTAGTAATTCTGGTTTGAGACCGACCCTAAATTAATGTAACGCTATATCCTACGTTTTGGAGGTTATTCCGGCCCAATCGGTAGCCAGGGCGCGCTCCCGTTCCAACTCTAAGCTCTCTTGCGTGATTAACTTAACACGAGTAAGGAACTCGTGTACATGTTCTTGGTCCCCCTGATACAATTTAGTCAAAGCGGTCAAAAGTTCACCGGGCGTCCGTTTTCTACTAAATTTTTTAATAATTTTTTTTTAAACTCTTTGAAAGTCACTTCTTTAACCTGTAACGTTGCCTCCGACCTGAAAAATTGGTATGCCGCATCTTGCAACCTATAGATAATTAAATCTAATAACTCCCTATCATTCCAACCTTCCAAATCCGCACGTCTCTCAATTTAAAAAAAAATCCCTTATGTCTCCCTTCCCCGTATAAGGCTCCACAGTGTGACATATTTTTGCAAAGTTAAGCGACCGATTAGGCGCCGGCGTCTCTACTCCGGTTGTCTGTTTTCCGGACGCGCCCACTGGCGGCGTATTATCGTTATCGCCATCCATAACTCACAACACACGTGTAAACTACTGACCCAGTTAAACTAATCACGGCGCGTGCCACAACAATCATATCAGGTTACTTGAGAGAGAGCTAAACCAGTGACCACCAACAATTATAAGTCGAACAGAGGTTACTTTCTTTTCAAAAAAAAATATAAGTTAACCTTCCTAAATTTAAGTGTGCAGAATTTCCTAATTAAAACACCCCACACCTGACACCATTGTAGCACCCCCGATAGGGTTGGGTTAGCCGAGCGGAGACTAGTATTTGAATTATCAGGTGGCTGATGTTAAAGGAATAATTTATGGGCGGAAATTTTATCTCATACGAGTTTTGATCTTAATAGCCGAGATAGTAAACTGCACACTTACCTGTTATTAAAGCTTATCGGTTGGTTTCTTTAGTCACCTGAATTTACTACTATATAAATCAAACAATACTTTAAAAAAATGTATAAGTGTATTAATATAAAAATGCATTAAATTTACACAGAACTTTGTTCCCTCAACCAATATAACAAAAACAACCCCCAAATCTACTACGCTACCCAACCAATGCAACTTAACTACAATTTGCTCGCGAAATTAAAGGCCAAAGTAAAACTCTAACTTACATAAATCAACCACATAAACTGGGTTCCTCACTTACAACTTTCACAAAAATAATCTAGATCCCTAACCGTATACAATTCCGTCGAAAACTAAACAATCCTACATTACAAAAAAAAGAAACAACTATACCAACAACATATTAGCAAAACATGATAACTTAACATACCAGCCAGTTCGGCTCTCTCTCGTAACCACGAAGATAATCCCCAATAAAATCGCCACCCCTTCTATAACCAATTGTAAAGGCAAGCAATTGCAAACGGACTCGCTTACCCTATTGCCTCGCTATCTCGTGGTGTTGGCGGAGGTACCAGCTCTCTCGCAGTCTGAAGTATTCCGGACTCCCGGGGTTGTGATGCCGCTTTGTTTCCTCTCGACAGGACCTGGCCTTCGTCTTAACCCTGAAGGCACTGGTTCTTCACACTATAGTTGCTGTACGCCTTCAGAGGTCCACCATCTAGCGAAGTCTCGGGATCCTGGTACTGCTTCCACCCTGAAGTCTGCACCCAACTCCCCAACTCAACACTGGCACTTGAATCCCCTCGGATCGTTCTCGGGCTCCTATTTATACCTCCTTGGCTTCGCTTATCACCATGATTCAAGGCGTCTTGATGCCAGTCCGTGGGAACAGCCTGTTTCTTTGGTTCCCGAGTCAACATTTTTTCCGTGTGTTGTACTTCTAGTAGATTCGCCAGCCAAAACACCCGGATAGCAAAGCACCTATTCCTAATTTCATGCGTCGCCTGAGTAGCCTTCTGTAAACTTTCCCAAGCGGATAGCGAGATTACTGCGCGTTCCATCGGCTTGTTGCCACCGGCTTGTTGTAATTCCATGTCCCGCCCATACAGCAAAAAATGAGGACTATAGCCGGTAGAGCTATGAAGAGTCGATCGATAAGCCACTAACACATATGGTAACCACAGATCCCAATCGCGTTGATTTCTACTAACATAATGAGACAATATATCCTTAAAGACCCTATGACTTCGCTCAATTAAGCCGTTGTACTCCGGATGATAAGGTGTAGTTTGAATTTTCTTAATATTTAGCAACTGGCATGCTTCCTTCATTAACTGGGATACGAAATTTGTTCCTTGGTCAGTCAGCAGCTGACGGGGCGCCCCATGACGGCAAATTATATGAGTAACAAATGCTCGAGCTATGGTATCGGCTTTCTGGTCAGGGAGTACTACTGCCTCGGGATATTTGCTAAAATGATCCTGGAATGTAAGGATATACTTGTTACCTTGCAGGGTTTGGACTAAGGGACCCACGATGTCCATTGAGGTTCGTTCGAAAGGGACAGTCATTTGCTGAAATTTTTGCAAAGGGGCTTTCTTCATGTGCGGAGACGTTTTCCTTCTGTTGCATGATTCGCATTGAAGACAATATGCCTTGATGTCTTTTAGCATTTGTGGCCAATAAAAACGCTGCCTAATAAGACCGATGGTTTTTTCCTGACCAACATGGCCGGCGAGTGGAAGATCGTGGTAGGTGTACATTATTCCTTTAACCAATTTTTGTGGGGCTACCAACAGTCCTGGGACATTTGCACTAGTCCTATAAAGAACGCCTTCGTGATCAAGAAAAACATCGTTACTGTTCCTTCCTGCCAAGAGATCCTCTCTAATAGTATTACAATACCCGTCTACCTCCTGAGCTTTGAGTATCTCTGCTCGGTCCCAAATTGGTAAGTACGTGTTCGGAACGACATTATTTACTACCACCCGACCCGGTGGATCAAGCACATATACACTAATTGAGATTCGTGAGTTTTCAATTACTTCTTTAAGTAATTTCTCTATACGATCCCATTTACATTTATCCGCCCCACAACCAATGCGAGGGATAGCCAACTTATACTTTCCATCAGCTAACATAAGAGTCCTTAGTGATACTAATGTTCTGTTAATATCCTGAAATATCGGTTTCTCAAAGTACCTACGCTTAGTTATCAAATTGTAAATCGTACGTCCTTTCGTGATTAATTCCGCGACCTCTCCTACTTTCTTCCCTAAAGCTCTTAACTCCCTAACCATCCCGAACCTCCGTCTAAATTCCACTGCAATCCCTGCTCCCATAGCGAAGTCTTCGGATACACAATGAGCGAACGCGTAATCATCTCTAGCAGAGAACAGATCGCCCTGCATTTCTGTAAGTTTAAAATTGTTTTTGAGCGAATCATCCATCTGAACAACTTCCACCCGACTCAAGGCATCCACATTCCCATGTTTTCGACCTGCTCTATGAATAATGTCGAAGTCGTACTCCATCAACGTAAGGGCCCACCTAGCAAGCCTGGAACTAGGATCCTTCAGCTGCAGCAACCACCGAAGGGGGCGGTGATCAGTTATCACCGAGAATCTCCTCCCATACAGATGACAACGGAAGTGTTTAATTCCAAAAATAACCCCCAAGCATTCCTTTTCTGTAGTACTATAATTTTGTTCTGGTTTGTTCAGTTTTCGACTTGCGAATGCCACTGGTTTTTCGAGGCCATCCCTAAGTTGACTTAAAATGGCACCCAGTCCTGTATTACTAGCATCAGTTGCCAAAATGAACAGTTCATCGAAATTTGGTGTTATTAAAACCGATTCCGAAGTCACGGCAGTTTTCAATCGATCCACCGCAGCACGCTCCTGGGGACCAACGACAAACGGGACGTCCTTCCGTGTAAGGTTTGTAAGAGGCCGGGCAATCTCTGAAAAGTTTTTGATGAATTTCCTATACCAATCCACAAGCCCTAAAAACTCTCGACAATTTTTTACTGATCTGGGAACAGGAAAATTAATAATGTCCTTTATCTTATCGGGGTCCGGCTTAATTCCAGACGGAGTAATAATATGACCCAAATATTTAACCTGATGGACCAAAAAACGACATTTTGATGGTTTCAATTTGATATTAGCTTCCCGCAATCTTTCAAATACCATCCTCAATTTCCCCAAATGATCATCTACTCCCTGACTGCTGAATACGATTATATCGTCCAAGTAAACTAAGCAGTGAGTTCCGATTAAATTTGACAATGTATAATTCATAAATCTTTGGAAGGTTGCGGGGGCGTTAACTAATCCAAACATCATCCTATTGCTTTCATAATGACCAAACGGGGTAGAAAATGCAGTCTTCTCTTTGTCTTCTTCGGCTACTTCAATTTGATGTAAGCGGCTGATACGTCAAAAACACTAAATAGGCAAGCATCCCCTACCAAATCTAAAGTTTCTTGCAAATGAGGTAACAGGTAGAAATCCTTTTTTGTAACACTGTTAAGCCCACGATAATCTATACATACTCGATGTTTCATTGTTCCGTCCGGCAGTTGTTTGTTTACAATAACCACTGGCGCTGACCATGGTGATTGCGATGGCACAATGATTTTTTTCTTTAGCAGTTGATCAATTTCTTCTTGAAGAATTTCTTGCTGCGCCACTGGTACTCTGTACGGCCTTTTTGTGATCGGTGGTACATTTTCTGTTATGATCCTATGTTTAACCTTGGGCGTCTTGGAGAATTCCTCTTCGCCCTCCAAGAATATTTCGAAATAGTCTTCAATTAATCGGATAACTTCTTTCTTATCTCTAGTTTCCAAATGTTCTAAGTCCGCGTGTTCTTCAATCCATTTTCTCTTATTTTGAACAATCCCTACTACTACATCATCGGTTCCAGGCTTTTCCAAAGAATTTTTCCTGAATTTACTACTATATAAATCAAACAATACTTTAAAAAATGTATAAGTGTATTAATATAAAAATGCATTAAATTTACACAGAACTTTGTTCCCTCAACCAATATAACAAAAACAACCCCCAAATCTACTACGCTACCCAACCAATGCAACTTAACTACAATTTGCTCGCGAAATTAAAGGCCAAAGTAAAACTCTAACTTACATAAATCAACCACATAAACTGGGTTCCTCACTTACAACTTTCACAAAAATAATCTAGATCCCTAACCGTATACAATTCCGTCGAAAACTAAACAATCCTACATTACAAAAAAAAGAAACAACTATACCAACAACATATTAGCAAAACATGATAACTTAACATACCAGCCAGTTCGGCTCTCTCTCGTAACCACGAAGATAATCCCCAATAAAATCGCCACCCCTTCTATAACCAATTGTAAAGGCAAGCAATTGCAAACGGACTCGCTTACCCTATTGCCTCGCTATCTCGTGGTGTTGGCGGAGGTACCAGCTCTCTCGCAGTCTGAAGTATTCCGGACTCCCTGGGTTGTGATGCCGCTTTGTTTCCTCTCGACAGGACCTGGCCTTCGTCTTAACCCTGAAGGCACTGGTTCTTCACCCTGTAGTTGCTGTACGCCTTCAGAGGTCCACCATCTAGCGAAGTCTCGGGATCCTGGTACTGCTTCCACCCTGAAGTCTGCACCCAACTCCCCAACTCAACACTGGCCCTTGAATCCCCTCGGATCGTTCTCGGGCTCCTATTTATACCTCCTTGGCTTCGCTTATCACCATGATTCAAGGCGTCTTGATGCCAGTCCGTGGGAACAGCCTGTTTCTTTGGTTCCCGAGTCAACATTTTTTCCGTGTGTTGTACTTCTAGTAGATTCGCCAGCCAAAACACCCGGATAGCAAAGCACCTATTCCTAATTTCATGCGTCGCCTGACTAGCCTTCTGTAAACTTTCCCAAGCGGATAGCGAGATTACTGCGCGTTCCATCGGCTTGTTGCCACCGGCTTGTTGTAATTCCATGTCCCGCCCATACAGCAAAAAATGAGGACTATAGCCGGTAGAGCTATGAAGAGTCGATCGATAAGCCACTAACACATATGGTAACCACAGATCCCAATCGCGTTGATTTCTACTAACATAATGAGACAATATATCCTTAAAGACCCTATGACTTCGCTCAATTAAGCCATTGTACTCCGGATGATAAGGTGTAGTTTGAATTTTCTTAATCTTTAGCAACTGGCATGCTTCCTTCATTAACTGGGATACGAAATTTGTTCCTTGGTCAGTCAGCAGCTGACGGGGCGCCCCATGACGGCAAATTATATGAGTAACAAATGCTCGAGCTATGGTATCGGCTTTCTGGTCAGGGAGTACTACTGCCTCGGGATATTTGCTAAAATGATCCTGGAATGTAAGGATATACTTGTTACCTTGCAGGGTTTGGACTAAGGGACCCACGATGTCCATTGAGGTTCGTTCGAAAGGGACAGTCATTTGCTGAAATTTTTGCAAAGGGGCTTTCTTCATGTGCGGAGACGTTTTCCTTCTGTTGCATGATTCGCATTGAAGACAATATGCCTTGATGTCTTTTAGCATTTGTGGCCAATAAAAACGCTGCCTAATAAGACCGATGGTTTTTTCCTGACCAACATGGCCGGCGAGTGGAACATCGTGGTAGGTGTACATTATTCCTTTAACCAATTTTTGTGGGGCTACCAACAGTCCTGGGAGATTTGCACTAGTCCGATAAAGAACGCCTTCGTGATCAAGAAAAAAATCGTTACTGTTCCTTCCTGCCAAGAGATCCTCTCTAATAGTATTACAATACCCGTCTACCTGCTGAGCTTCGAGTATCTCTGCTCGGTCCCAAATTGGTAAGTACGTGTTCGGAACGACATTATTTACTACCACCCGACCCGGTGGATCAAGCACATATACACTAATTGAGATTCCTGAGTAATTACTTCTTTAAGTAATTTCTCTATACGATCCCATTTACATTTATCCGCCCCACAACCAATGCGAGGGATAGCCAACTTATACTTTCCATCAGCTAACATAAGAGTCCTTAGTGATACTAATGTTCTGTTAATATCCTGAAATGTCGGTTTCTCAAAGTACCTACGCTTAGTTATCAAATTGTAAATCGTACGTCCTTTCGTGATTAATTCCGCGACCTCTCCTACTTTCTTCCCTAAAGCTCTTAACTCCCTAACCATCCCGAACCTCCGTCTAAATTCCACTGCAATCCCTGCTCCCATAGCGAAGTCTTCGGATACACAATGAGCGAACGCGTAATCATCTCTAGCAGAGAACAGATCGCCCTGCATTTCTGTAAGTTTAAAATTGTTTTTGAGCGAACCATCCATCTGAACAACTTCCACCCGACTCAAGGCATCCACATTCCCATGTTTTCGACCTGCTCTATGAATAATGTCGAAGTCGTACTCCATCAACGTAAGGGCCCACCTAGCAAGCCTGGAACTGGGATCCTTCAGCTGCATCAACCACCGAAGGGGGCGGTGATCTGTTATCACCGAGAATCTTCTCCCATACAGATGACAACGGAAGTGTTTAATTCCAAAAATAACCCCCAAGCATTCCTTTTCTGTAGTACTATAATTTTGTTCTGGTTTGTTCAGTTTTCGACTTGCGAATGCCACTGGTTTTTCGAGGCCATCCCTAAGTTGACTTAAAATGGCACCCAGTCCTGTATTACTAGCATCAGTTGCCAAAATGAACAGTTCATCGAAATTTGGTGTTATTAAAACCGATTCCGAAGTCACGGCAGTTTTCAATCGATCCACCGCAGCACGCTCCTGGGGACCAACGACAAACGGGACGTCCTTCCGTGTAAGGTTTGTAAGAGGCCGGGCAATCTCTGAAAAGTTTTTGATGAATTTCCTATACCAACCCACAAGCCCTAAAAACTCTCGACAATTTTTTACTGATCTGGGAATAGGAAAATTAATAATGTCCTTTATCTTATCGGGATCCGGCTTAATTCCAGACGGAGTAATAATATGACCCAAATATTTAACCTGATGGACCAAAAAACGACATTTTGATGGTTTCAATTTGATATTAGCTTCCCGCAATCTTTCAAATACCATCCTCAATTTCCCCAAATGATCATCTACTCCCTGACTGCTGAATACGATTATATCGTCCAAGTAAACTAAGCAGTGAGTTCCGATTAAATTTGACAATGTATAATTCATAAATCTTTGGAAGGTTGCGGGGGCGTTATCTAATCCAAACATCATCCTATTGCTTTCATAATGATCAAACGGGGTAGAAAATGCAGTCTTCTCTTTGTCTTCTTCGGCTACTTCAATTTGATGTAAGCGGCTGATACGTCAAAAACACTAAATAGGCAAGCATCCCATACCAAATCTAAAGTTTCTTGCAAATGAGGTAACGGGTAGAAATCCTTTTTTGTAACACTGTTAAGCCCACGATAATCTATACATACTCGATGTTTCATTGTTGCGTCCGGCAGTTGTTTGTTTACAATAACAACTGGCGCTGACCATGGTGATTGCGCTGGCACAATGATTTTTTTCTTTAGCAGTTGATCAATTTCTTCTTGAAGAATTTCTTGCTGCGCCACTGGTACTCTGTACGGCCTTTTTGTGATCGGTGGTACATTTTCTGTTATGATCCTATGCTTAACCTTGGGCGTCTTGGAGAATTCCTCTTCGCCCTCCAAGAATATTTCGAAATAGTCTTCAATTAATCGGATAACTTCTTTCTTATCTCTAGTTTCCAAATGTTCTAAGTCCGCTTGTTCTTCAATCCATTTTCTCTTATTTTGAACAATCCCTACTACTACATCATCGGTTCCAGGCTTTTCCAATGTCGATTTTTTGCCGTTTCCAAGCGTACATTCATATGCGTAACCTATCTGATTATTACGTGTTAACCTAATCGACCGATCTCCCAGATTCATTACTGGCAAAAACTTCTCTTTTCCCCGAGACACAACGGCCTTTCCTATCACGAGACCATCCTTACCGAACACATTACTGCCTTCCAAGAAAATATTTTCTCCCAATTCCTCATCGTCCACTGATACCTTGACTATTCCTTCCGTCAGGGGCTCGATAACCACCGGGCTACAAACTAAAACTCTCGGGGCGTCGTTTAGCTCTTTGGTATGTTCCACTGGATCTACCAATCTAGTTTGTTCTAAGCTTTCACCCCGTTCGTGACTCTTCTTACCCCGTTGGGGCATCGTCTTCTCCCTCGCATTCTTTGGTCGGTTTCTCCGATTGAGTATTCTCTTTACGTCGGCAGTTGGGAATTTATTTTCTACTGAACCACCCTGTAACCCAGTCCTTTCACACCCTCTGGGCACCCACCCTTTCCCTAAACTTTCGGTTTCATCATCGTCGCTGCTGACTTCTCCGCCTTCGGGAGTTAAGATGTTTACGTTGACCTCGATCGGGTGAGGAAACTCTTTCCTCGTCGGAACAACCTCAAAGTTAAGCATTTTTGTCGTGCCTTCGTCCTTGACTACCGTAATTTCGTCAAGATGGGAGGTTGTGGTTCCTGGAGGTGTTGTCCGCCTCCCCTTAGCTATCTCAGGTTGCTGCCTATTGGTTGTTTCGGCTAGTATTTCCTTCCGGGGTCCTGAGGCACCTACGCAACAAGAATGACGGGACTGACCAAAATTTGATAAGTTACCAGCTATACCGGCCGACAAAGCCGCATTAGGGTGCCTTAGCCCGCCTAACCTTTTGTTCGATAGTGCAGTTTGAATATCTGCCGCATTTATCACCGAGGGTTTTGCTAGGGAAGATTTCACGTTATTCACTTCCTGTACGACTTCAGCAAGGCCGACATCGGATTTCGTCATCAACTTACATGTGGTACCGAGAATTCTAACTAACTGCTGCGAATAGTCTAACACCACCTGATTAAAAGTTAGAAAGTCCCTACCTAGTATACCGTTAGATCTTAGCCCTAATTCGTTAGGACATACATAACAATTAAATCTAATGTTACACTGATCTAGGTGAAAATTTGCATTTGTGATTCCTAGTATGCCAATCTCATGTCCCGTAATTCCGGTAATTCTTAGGTTTCCATACGGAGTCTTTTCCAAGTTTATTATTGGATTGGATCCCACTACATTCCTTCGCAGGATCGTTATTGGTGAACCGCTGTCAATCAAGAACATATACACGCAAGAATTTACCTCTAATCTTATGTAAGCTGGCGTTTCTATAGAAGACTGTAGATGTGGCACTATAACATTTGTCTCTGAGGCGCCCCTTAGTTCTGCTCGTCTCCTGCGTTGGGGCACGCCGCTAGAGTTGAATCGTTTAAAGCACCAACTTGTTGGGACTGGCGCAACCTGTGCTGATGCCTGGGCAAAAATTGAGAGCGGTTACCTATTTGTGTCGACCCGCCGCCAGCGTTTCGTCTCGGACCCGCTGCAGTTATACCATCGCCTGGCGATTTCGGACAATTTACCGCAATGTGCCCTGGCTGTTGGCACCTAAAACAAGTAATGTCGCGAAAACTTGGTAGAGTCCCTTGCCTCCCGCCGCGTCCTTGCTGATTATTCTCCGACTTAACTGCACATCCCCACGCAAAGTGGCCGGGCTGTCCACATCTATAACACATTATCCCTCGAGCCGGAGACTCCGCCTCACGGTAAGGTAACCTTTCTATACTATTGACCTGATGATAACGGCCGCGAATAAGCTCCTGATTAGTTTCCTCTAGTGCCGCTATATCTGCCAATTCAATTGTTTTGTTCCCTTGCAATAACAATGACCCGCAATGTTTTAGTAATTCTGGTTTGAGACCGACCCTAAATTAATGTAACGCTATATCCTACGTTTTGGAGGTTATTCCGGCCCAATCGGTAGCCAGGGCGCGCTCCCGTTCCAACTCTAAGCTCTCTTGCGTGATTAACTTAACACGAGTAAGGAACTCGTGTACATGTTCTTGGTCCCCCTGATACAATTTAGTCAAAGCGGTCAAAAGTTCACCGGGCGTCCGTTTTCTACTAAATTTTTTAATAATTTTTTTTTTAAACTCTTTGAAAGTCACTTCTTTAACCTGTAACGTTGCCTCCGACCTGAAAAATTGGTATGCCGCATCTTGCAACCTATAGATAATTAAATCTAATAACTCCCTATCATTCCAACCTTCCAAATCTGCACGTCTCTCAATTTTAAAAAAATAATCCCTTATGTCTCCCTTCCCCGTATAAGGCTCCACAGTGTGACATATTTTTGCAAAGTTAAGCGACCGATTAGGCGCCGGCGTCTCTACTCCGGTTGTCTGTTTTCCGGACGCGTCCACTGGCGGCGTATTATCGTTATTGCCATCCATAACTCACAACACACGTGTAAACTACTGACCCAGTTAAACTAATCACGGCGCGTGCCACAACAATCCTATCAGGTTATTTGAGAGAGAGCTAAACCAGTGACCACCAACAATTATAAGTCGAACAGAGGTTACTTTCTTTTAAAAAAATATATAACTTAACCTTCCTAAATTTAAGTGTGCAGAATTTCCTAATTAAAACACCCCACACCTGACACCATTGTAGCACCCCCGATAGGGGTAGGTTAGCCGAGCGGAGACTAGTATTTGAATTATCAGGTGGCTGATGTTAAAGGAATATTTTATGGGCGGAAATTTTATCTCATACGAGTTTTGATCTTAATACCCGAGATAGTAAACTGCACACCTGTTAGTAAACTACCTGTTATTAAAGCTTATCGGTTGGTTTCTTTAGTCACCTGAATTTACTACTATATAAATCAAACAATACTTTAAAAAAATGTATAAGTGTATTAATATAAAAATGCATTAAATTTACACACAACTTTGTTCCCTCAACCAATATAACAAAAACAACCCCCAAATCTACTACGCTACCCAACCAATGCAACTTAACTACAATTTGCTCGCGAAATTAAAGGCCAAAGTAAAACTCTAACTTACATAAATCAACCACATAAACTGGGTTCCTCACTTACAACTTTCACAAAAATAATCTAGATCCCTAACCGTATACAATTCCGTCGAAAACTAAACAATCCTACATTACAAAAAAAGAAACAACTATACCAACAACATATTAGCAAAACATGATAACTTAACATACCAGCCAGTTCGGCTCTCTCTCGTAACCACGAAGATAATCCCCAATAAAATCGCCACCCCTTCTATAACCAATTGTAAAGGCAAGCAATTGCAAACGGACTCGCTTACCCTATTGCCTCGCTATCTCGTGGTGTTGGCCGAGGTACCAGCTCTCTCGCAGTCTGAAGTATTCCGGACTCCCTGGGTTGTGATGCCGCTTTGTTTCCTCTCGACAGGACCTGGCCTTCGTCTTAACCCTGAAGGCACTGGTTCTTCACCCTGTAGTTGCTGTACGCCTTCAGAGGTCCACCATCTAGCGAAGTCTCGGGATCCTGGTACTGCTTCCACCCTGAAGTCTGCACCCAACTCCCCAACTCAACACTGGCCCTTGAATCCCCTCGGATCGTTCTTGGGCTCCTATTTATACCTCCTTGGCTTCGCTTATCACCATGATTCAAGGCGTCTTGATGCCAGTCCGTGGGAACAGCCTGTTTCTTTGGTTCCCGAGTCAACATTTTTTCCGTGTGTTGTACTTCTAGTAGATTCGCCAGCCAAAACACCCGGATAGCAAAGCACCTATTCTTAATTTCATGCGTCGCCTGACTAGCCTTCTGTAAACTTTCCCAAGCGGATATCGAGATTACTGCGCGTTCCATCGGCTTGTTGCCACGATATTATATGTATTAAAAATATTATAATTTGGGTTTGGTGGTACGAGAGAGAGAGTGATATGGGAACTATATGGGAACTAATTTCTAACTTAAACTTATTCCTATGACCTGTTAATAATATAAGAAAACCGATCTAATTGACAAAGTTGTTGCCCCATCCTTACTTTAATAGTAATATTTTTAATATGTGTATCCCCGGTCGGTTACACCACGTACACAGGAATCCTCCACGGGTTACCACGTTCATCACCCAGAAGCAAGACAGAAAGAAAGATGGAAGGATGCAGCCTAAAATATCCCCAGCAATAAGAATCGGGTCCACAGAATAAAGAAAACAAGCTTAGACTTACCCTCCAGGTAGGGTTGAGGGCTATAGATAATCCACAGAAGGTTGTGCTGTTAAATCCGTACTCAAGACGACTTAGTTTTGAACCATACGACAGTAGCTCGCCACCGACACGTTGTGAAGTGAATAAATCCGTCAATCGGCGAAATTCTGCACCGTTCGCCGTCTTCAACCGGCTACACACACTCCAACGGCCGAATCACTGGTCAACTCCACAACGAAACACACTTCTAGGATTGTTGATGCTTTTGGGCAAAGAACCCACAGCAGTTTCTCTAGCACCCAAGAAAAAGATGTTTTAGGGCGGCTGAACACGTCCTATATATAGCCGCAAGCCTCCCCACTACGAGACCCGAAATCTCGCAAAAGAATAATTAGGACGTAATTAAAGAAACGGAACCCGTCATTAGATAACAAAAAATCAATAGGATGCCCACATCACCGGGTCGGGAAGATTTGAACATTCAATTTCCAGAAATCAAGCGGTTTACGAGAAAATTACGTTCTACGTCACAGGGTGCAAAAACTGGAAAACACGCATTATCACTGCAAACGCTCAGACCCGCAGGAATTTCCACGCATGGCCCATCAATCGACAGTAGAATTTTTCCTCGTTACAATGATGTAATTTCTATCTCCCAACTCCTTATAATTACTGAGATTGAGCAATTAATTCCAGTAAACCTGCATGCAACGCCATCCAGCGCTGAAGAGCCGAACGAAACCTAACAGTTGAACCAGAGACCAAGGAGAAACCAACAGATGATGCTCCACAAAACACCACACCTGATTCAATACACTAATTAGAATTCGCCCAACACTTAAGTCAAAACCGCGGCGTAACATTCCCCCTTCCTTTCACAACGGGAAACCTTCGAAAGGTTTTCCGTGATGTTCGTGACGGGAACCGCAACAAGGACCCAACTTCCTAAGACAAGTAAAATTTCCTAAACCTAAGTGAAAAGGTACCGCATTGTGCACCGCCGAAACCCAGACCGAACGCTGACGCCAATGGTGAGTCATAACATATAAGGGACAACACAGAAAGAAGGAAATGGAGAGTTGCATTGGGCTCTAGCCGAGCGGCTAGACCCTCGTGTACAACTTCCGGACAATCACAAGCAAGGAACACAAACAGACTCACCACGGGTCCCAACACCCAGTCCAAGCCCCAGCGGCAACACAAGCAGCGCCCCAAAAACAAAAAACCAGACACATTGTCTGCCAACAAAAAATGTACCACCTACCAACAAAAAATGCAATAAATAAAACTACGTTGTATAATATGGAGATGTTTCTTTACTCTGAAACAATTTGCGTCACGCAAATTGTTTCAGAGTAAAGAAACATCTCCATATTATACAACGTAGTTTTATTTATCTCATATTGAAATATGGAAAGGGTGGAATATTTTGTGAATCAAAAAATGCAACGTTAAAATCAAACCACGAACCTAGGAACACCCAACCCTAGGGTGGTGGCACCGGCATACCTTGAACAACAAGTCCCATAATTTTCCTGAGGAAACCCCGGAGCAAAATAAACCTCCAAAACAACTTTAAAACAAACTTCCCCACTTCCGCGCGTTGGGAAGGGGGCACTACGATTCCTGATCCAGGTCGATGGTGGGTGGAGTGGTGGAGACCGCCGGATCCTTTACCGGACTTCTACCGGACGCAGATTCACGGCGATGGTAGTCTCTATGGCCCCCATCGCAGAACCAGGGTATTTTACGTAGAATTCGCGACGCTAGGTTTCAAATCCTGAACATGCCAGACTCGTCGGGACCTCCCATCCAGATTCTCCAGTTCATATGTCCAGGAGCCCATTCTCCTCTTCACAACGTAAGGTGCAACGAACTTCGCAGCCAGCTTGGCATTAATATAATTTGCTGCGCCCGATAAGGCTTTGTTCCTTCGCCATACCCGCTGACCCACGACATACTGCACAGGCCTGCGCCGTAGATTATACACCTTCCGACCACGCTCCTGAGCCGCTGCAAGCTTCTTCTTAACGCTCTGAAAGAGTTCCTCAAACCCTTTGACTCTGGACGGAACGTCCGGAGGCTCATTCTCTGGCGCAAAGGCCGGATCGAAAAGTCTACCACAACCTACATAATGCCTGCCGAAATTCACGTAGAAGGGAGAATAGCCGGTGGTCTCGCTGCGTGACGCGCGTATGGCGCAACCGATGGGCGCAAGATACTCGTCCCATTTACGCTGATTATCCTTCACGTAACATGCGTCCGATAAGGCTTTGTTCCTTCGCCATACCCGCTGCCCCACGACATACTGCACAGGCCTGCGCCGTAGATTATACACCTTCCGACCACGCTCCTGAGCCGCTGCAAGCTTCTTCTTAACGCTCTGAAAGAGTTCCTCAAACCCTTTGACTCTGGACGGAACGTCCGGAGGGTCATTCTCTGGCGCAAAGGCCGGATCGAAAAGTCTACCACAACCTACATAATGCCTGCCGAAATTCACGTAGAAGGGAGAATAGCTGGTGGTCTCGCTGCGTGACGCGCGTATGCCGCAACCGATGGGCGCAAGATACTCGTCCCATTTACGCTGATTATCCTTCACGTAACAAGCGTCCGATAAGGCTTTGTTCCTTCGCCATACCCGCTGACCCACGACATACTGCACAGGCCTGCGCCGTAGATTATACACCTTCCGACCACGCTCCTGAGCCGCTGCAAGCTTCTTCTTAACGCTCTGAAAGAGTTCCTCAAACCCTTTGACTCTGGACGGAACACCGGAGGGTCATTCTCTGGCGCAAAGGCCTGATCGAAAAGTCTACCACAACCCACATAATGCCTGCCGAAATTCACGTAGAAGGGAGAATAGCCGGTGGTCTCGCTGCGTGACGCGCGTATGGCGCAACCGATGGGCGCAAGATACTCGTGCCATTTACGCTGATTATCCTTCACGTACCATCCGAGCATGGTTTTCACAACCCGATTGACCCGTTCTACGGGATCAGCTCGGGGATAATATAAGGGAGTGTAGGAAATTCGGGCACCATACGAGTCACACATTTGTTTGAATTCCCTGCTTCTCATCTGAACACCATTGTCACACACTACATATTTTGAGCACCATACATGAGGAAAACGTTATCCTCAACAATTCTCGTCAAGGTCTGGGCAGTAGCAGAACGGAGGGCGAACATCAGGACGAACTTACTGAAATAATCGCTGATAACGAGGAGGGAGGTACTTCCCTTGGAAGAGCGCGGCAGAGGTCCAACGAAGTCCAAGCTTATCATTTGCCATTGACGAGAAATCTCCGGACGAGAGCCCATTAGCCCCGCAGGACCACGTTGTTCCGGGTTTTGCGCCGCACAGACCGGGCACCGACGAACATACGTCGCGACGTTCACATGCATTTTTGGCCATATATAGCCCTCGCGCAAACGCCAGTAAACTTTATAGCCACCCACATCACCAGCACGCGGGTCATCATGATACCTTTCCAACAGTGCTTTCCTGCGATCCTTCGGGACAACTAACTTCCAATCCTCGTCCGGACCAGAGAGATTTTACCGTTTCGATTTTACGTACTTAAATAGCCTGCCCGACTCCACTCGCCATTGCGGGAACCTTGAAAGATTCCTCTCCACTCGGGAAATCATACCGAGATACCAGACGTCCTGGTAGAAGGAAAATCATCGCCCAGCAACTCAACGCCATCAACCAGAATCGGTACCGAACGTGAAAGACAGTCGGGAACCACAAGATCTCGGCCCTTACGATGAATAATCCGGAAGTCGAAGGGTTGCAGACGGACGGCCCATCTAGCTAAACGTCCGGTTGGGTCTTTGAGGTTGTTAAGCCACACCAACGAAGCATGATCGGTAATGACGGTGAAATGAGTTCCTTCGAGGTAGCGACGAAACTTCTCAATCGCCCAAATGACTCCAAGACATTCCTGTTCGGTGGTCGAATAATTTCTCTCCTGACGAGTTAAGGAGCGGGAGAGAAAGGCTATCACCCGCTCGCCATCATCAAAGTGCTGGGTGAGGACAGCACCGAGTCCAAAGGCGGAGGCATCAGTCTGGAGGCAAAGCGGTTTATCAAAGTCGGGGCTGGTCAAAATTGGGGCGGACACCAGTTGTTGCTTCACGGAAGCAAGCACCTGCTCACACTGTGGAGTCCAAATAAACTTCGCTCCCTTCTTCGTGAGGCTATTAATAGGAGAGACGATGGAGGCAAAATCAGGCACAAACCGCCTATACCAACTGGCCATCCCCACGAACCGTCGTACATCGGACACATTCTGGGGCGCCTGAATCCTCAAAATCGCTTCCACCTTTCCAGGGTCCACTCGAAGACCATTCCTGTCCACGATATAACCCAAGTACTTGAGTTCCGGACGACAAAACTGACAGTCAAACCAGCAGCCTGCAAACGATCCAGAACCTTCGCTAAAAATGAAAGGTGAGTGTCAAAATCGGGAGAAATAATAATAATGTCGTCGAGGTACACCAGAACATAAGGTTCTAAATCAGCTCCCAGTACCCGATCGATCAGTCGTTGCCAGGTGGCCGGGGCATTAGTCAAGCCCATCGGCATTCGCCGGAATTGGAACAAACCCCGTCCGGGGATAGTAAAAGCAGTGTATTCCCGCGATAATTCGGCTACCGGTACCTGCCAATAAGCCGACTTGATATCTACAGAGCTCAGATACTTAGCGTCTCTCAGGCGATCCAGGATAGACGACATGTAGGGGAGAGGGTAGGCGTCCTTCTTGGTGACCGCATTCAGGCGTCGATAATCTACACAAAAGCGGTAACTTCCGTCCTTTTTGGGAGTATAGGTGCCGACCAGGCGCTCTTAGAGGGTTCCACCACTCCCTGCTCCAACAACTTCCGTAATTCGTCATCCGCAATCCTTTGCTTGACAGGAGAAACCGGGTAATAACGGAGCTTGATAGGCGGCGAATCAGTCACGATCTCTGCTCCACCGAAGTAACAGTCCCCAGGACTCCAGCTCCCATAGCCCGGAAAACACGGCCAACCAAATCATCCAACGCCGATCGCCGCTGGGGCGTCAGCTCGTCCCGGACCTGCAAGTCGCATAATTCGATCGTATCATCGACGAATCTCCATACGTCCTTACGCAAATCGGGGACAATACCCATACTTCGCCAAAAATCCATTCCCAGGATCAATTTATGGGGAAGAGCCGGTATAACCATAACATTTAATATACAAGTCCGTCCCATCAGAGAAAAAGGTGTCGCAATGGTTCCGAGAGACATCTCCATTGGCCACGGTGCAGTCACGACGGGAGGTCGAATCCAATGTAAGTCCGAGAGACAACAAGGTTTGGTAGCCCATTCCGCCAACGATGGTGTTGGTCGCTCCCGAGTCCAACAGCCCCAACATGTCGACGCCCAGAATAGAATTCACAGAATTCAAATAAGGTCGGCATCACCAGAAGCATGGGAGATGATGAAGTCGAGTAGCACGCGATGCGCAGCTTCAGTGGTCGAAACTACGGAGGACGGCTGATGACCATTCAGGCCCTCCGGTCGGAGTTTTCCGAACGTGAAGGGTTACAGGCCGGACAAGTTCGCAACGTAACATCGGGTCGCCTACACCGGTAGCACCATTTGCCACTGAGGGTTTGCGGAGGCTTCTGAGGGCACTTTCTGGCCATATGTCCCTTCTTCCGGCATCGTAAGCATTCCACATCGGCCAAGTCCATCGGAGGTCGTTGGGGAGGGGAGGACATCGCGGCGGCTTCCAATCGAGAAGACACGCACGCCAACTCGGGCTCAACGCAGTCCCGGCTGCGACGAGGAGGGGCTGATAATGGTCCGCCCGGTACTTTTTAGTCTCCAATTGGAGGCATTCGGTCTCCAATTCCTGCATATCGTGGACCGGCGGCAACTGCATCGTGTAGAAGGGTGCCAGATTGCGTCGTACAATGTCCAGCTGTACCTCCTGGGACATCTGTCCATACCTGGCAAAGAGAGCCTGCATGCACGATAAATATTCTATTATGGGCTCGTTGAGTCCTAGGGTCCTACCCAAAAGCTCCTGAAAAAGGCGGCTCCGGTAGTCGGGAGGTAGGTAGTGCTTCCTCAGCAGGTCGGACAACTCCTTCCAAGTCCCACATGAACGAATGGCAGCTCGACACCATAACAATGCCTTACCAGCAAACAAATCCAACGAGGAACGATACAAGTCCGCCTCGGAACATCCTCGAGCTCTACTCAGCTCAGCAACACGATCCAGGAAATCCATCACGGACATAGACTTAGGATCACCGGAGTACTGCAGGTTCCACTTATACAATGGGATGGGTCGGTCGCTCGTCCTGGAGCCCGATGAACGCAGGCCAGCCTCCAGCACCGGAGCATCGCTTGAAGTGTCAGCCTCAGAACCCTGACTATCAGTATCCTCCAGGGCATTTCCATCCGCCGTAGACAGAGCAGCACTTAAATTCAAATCCCGAGGTCGAGATCCTCTCTGCAAACGCGTCAATGAAGCGGAGACTTTGGCAAGCCATTCTCCTCGCTTTTGGCAGTAGTCGCCTCCACTCCTGCCACAGGGATACCATCCACGCGGCCCAACAAATGCATCACCCGGGAACAGCAACGCTGCAGTCCACGTCGATCACCTCCCAGCGTCGGCACCAAGAGCTCCAGCTCCGTGAACTTAGCAGCGATGGCATCCAGATCCTTGGTAGCGTCAAACACATATTTGGGGTAACGAAGCGAACGCTTATCTCTTTCCAGCCGAATCATTGACCGCAAACTGGCCCGCATATCAACCACCGTCATGCTGGCCGGATCCATTCCTCGGAACGACAGCTCAAACTCGAGCTCATCACGCTTCAGATGGTGGACGTCCATGGTAGGCGCAGTCATCGCAATAGAAAAAGAATCAGCACAAGCAGATAATAAATCCCGACACGCAGCAAGGGAAGCAACTGCCCGGAGAGGGGAACACAGCAGTCACAACCGCCAAGACAAAGATCGAAGTAGGAAAGGAAAAAAATTTAAGAAGAAAGAAAAACCTGGGGAACGCACCTAAACAGATGCCGAAACTGAAAAAAAAACAAGGACCCAACCAGCAGTCCAGGGACCCTATTCTCGTCATCTTTTTGAAGCGAATGATTCTTTCCGAATGTGTTCGAATTATTAGGAGAGTCGGAGTGGGGATACCGTATTTAGGGGCACGTTATGAGCAAGTCTATTCGAATGTGTTCGAATTGTGAGGAGCTTCCTTGTTCTGCCGATGCCCGATAGGGCGCGTGGCGTGTTTATTATTGTTCTTAGCAACAGTTTGACAAAACTAACCTATAAATTTTTGGTTATGCTTTGCATGCTATATTACGGCACTTGAAGCATAATCAACTTGTTTGCATTAAATATACAAGCGAAGGCTTGAAGAAGTACGTGGGGCTACTCACGCTTGGTAAGTATCTCATAAACTACACGTTATTTATTATTAAATTTGCAGTAAAATGGACGAACTCCCGCAAATTCAGCTTATCGAAGAGCGTGAAGCCGCAAATAGGCGACAAATTGATAGGAATGACGTAGCTACACCTCTTGAAGTGCTCACAGATACCCAATTTGTTCGAATGTTCCGATTAAGCAAGGAATTGTTTTAGAATCTTGTCGAACTGTTGCGACCATTCTGACGGATCAGACTAAAGATACTGCGTTGGATCTTGAAACGAGGGTAAGAACACTACTGGGGTAATATGTATAATAAAGTGTAATTATAACATTGTTATAAAATTTAGATACTGACCGCACTGCGGTTTTACGCATCGGGTTCTTACCAATTGGATATATTATACCGATGTATAAGAGACGTAACAGATGCATTGAATGAACCGGAAATATTTGATACGTGGCTCAAATTTCCATCAAACATTCATGAGCTTAATTTTTCGAAGCTTCGGTAAATGATAACGTTACACAAGTGGACTACGTTTTACCTCACGCATTGCTTGTAGATTCTTTGAGAAATATCAGGTTCCAGGCATTATAGGCTGTATTCATTGCACTCACGTAGCCATCTTCCCACCCAGAATAGACGACCCGGTGTATCAAGAATATGTGTATTTGAACCGTAGAGGGTACCATTCGATAAACGTTCAACTGGTAGGTATACAGGGAATCATAAGAACTAGTACATCTAAAACCAATACATCACTTTTAGATTTGCGACTCTGATCTAAGAATTATTAACGTCAATGCTCTGTATCAGGGAAGCACTCACGATGCCTTTATGTGGAATAATTCAAACATCCAAAATGACTTGAGGAATTTTCAGGTAGCCGGCCACAGATATTCAGCCTAGTACCTAAATGGCTATTTCGGAGATGACGTTATTGAAAAAAAATATTAATTAGGTGTCTCCTACAGCTACAATCCCTTTCAGTTAGTCGCAATATTAAAGGGAAAGCCTTTACATATTTATTTATTTCTATATATATTGTTTGTAATTTTTGTGATACGTGGATATGTTTTCTTGTGACAATTAAATATATGCGATGGAAACGGAAAGTGATCAAATTAGGTACTGGATGTATATGAGTTCTAGTTGACTACCTTACTGATATTAATTATACTTAAAATAAAAAAAAGTTACAAATTGTATTCAATTTAATATACTATTAAAAGTTATGTTGTGTTTTATTTGAATATTTGTGCCATAAAGACTAAAGAACACAGGCTTACATTAAGTTTAGAACAGCAATTACATAATACTTTCTCATATAACTTGCAATAATTCAGCAAAATATTGTCTTTGGCTTTTCCATAATTTGTAAAAGGTTTTATGCTCTGTCTTGCATAAGTACGAGACTCTTTGGTTATGATGTTGAAATATAACTGGTAAAAATTTAAAATTAAAAAATTACACTGTTATTAAAGAGTGTCCTCGTGTAAAGGAAAGATATTGTTTAGTGCAGATGTAACCACTCTTATAGCTTATGGAAACTTTGGATATCGTTCGTGTTCAACATAAGTACTTTTGCTCTTTGTTTATAAACTTTCTAGTCCTTATAAAGGCCATTCAAAAATGCTATAGATATTTTCATCTATAGGAGGCAATTCAGTGCCATCGTTAGCCTACTCCAAATGCAGTTCTTCTGCAATTTTTGCCCAAAGATTTTTTAAACATCTCTTGTTCAAATGTATTTGATCTCTGCAAATAATAAAAGTGGTAATATAATACTATAAAATAAGTTTTATTTTGGATGATTAACCTCTTAAATGCTGGATATGGATGGTTTATAACAAAATTATAAACATCCAAACACTGTATACCTTTTGTATTACAAATTTCTCGTATAAACGTATTTTAATCCTAGAATGGTGTTTTGTTAACAAAATTGTGGAGTATAGCATTATTGAATACGTACCAAAATGTCTGAGAAATCTTTACACTTTGGAATAGTAAATATTAAAAAATTCGGAATGCCTATTTTTTTAAAGAAGTTCAAGCGACGATTGAAATGCCTCCGCATCTTCTCAACACTTTTCCTTCGGAAAATGTTGTTGGTACCAATCATTAGTTTAACATTCTTTATTTATTTATTAGAAATTATGGAAAAGCCAAAGACAATATTTTGCTGAATTATTGCAAATTATTCAATTGAGAAAGTATTATGTAATTGCTGTTCTAAACTTAATGTAAGCCTGTGTTTCTTTAGTCTTTATGGCACAAATATTCAAATAAAACACAACATAACTTTTAATAGTATATTAAATTGAATACAATTAATTATAAACAATTTGTAACTTTCTTCATTTTAAGTATAATTAACATCAGTAAGGTAGTCAACTAGAACTCATATACATCCAATACCTAATTTGAACACTTTCCGTTTCCATTGCATATATTTAATTGTCACAAGAAAACATATCCACATATCACAAAAATTACAAACAATATATATAGAAATAAATAAATATGTAAAGGCTTTCCCTTTAATCATCGTGAGTGCTTCCCTGATACAGAGCATTGACGTTAATAATTCTTAGATCAGAGTCGCAAATCTAAAAGTGATGTATTGGTTTTAGATGTACTAGTTCTTATGATTCCCTGTATACCTACCAGTTGAACGTTTATCGAATGGTACCCTCTACGGTTCAAATACACATATTCGGGATACTCCGGATTGTCAATTCTGGGTGGGAAGATGGCTACGTTAGTGCAATGAATACAGCCTATAATGCCTGGTACCTGATATTTCTCAAAGAATCTACAAGCAATGCGTGAGGTAAAACGTAGTCCACTTGTGTAACGTTATCATTTACCGAAGCTTCGAAAAATTAAGCTCATGAATGTTTGATGGAAATTTGAGCCACGTATCAAATATTTCCGGTTCATTCAATGCATCTGTTACGTCTCTTATACATCGGTATAATATATCCAATTGGTAAGAACCCGATGCGTAAAACCGCAGTGCGGTCAGTATCTAAATTTTATAACAATGTTATAATTACACTTTATTATACATATTACCCCAGTAGTGTTCTTACCCTGGTTTCAAGATCCAACGCAGTATCTTTAGTCTGATCCGTCAGAATGGTCGCAACAGTTCGACAAGATTCTAAAACAATTCCTTGCTTAATCGGAACATTCGAACAAATTGGGTATCTGTGAGCACTTCAAGAGGTGTAGCTACGTCATTCCTATCAATTTGTCGCCTATTTGCGGCTTCACGCTCTTCGATAAGCTGAATTTGCGGGAGTTCGTCCATTTTACTGCAAATTTAATAATAAATAACGTGTAGTTTATGAGATACTTACCAAGCGTGAGGAGCCCCAAGTAATTCTTCAAGCCTTCGCTTGTATATTTAATGCAAACAAGTTGATTATGCTTCAAGCGCCGTAATATAGCATGCAAAGTATACCAAAAATGTATAGGTTAGTTTTGTCAAACTGTTGCTAAGAACAATAATAAACACGCCACGCGCCCTATCGGGCATCGGCAGAACAAGGAAGCTCCTCACAATTCGAACACATTCGAAAAGACTTGCTCATAACAACGTGCCCCTAAATACGTGGTATCCCCACTCCGACTCTCCTAATAATTTGAACACATTCGGAAAGAGTCATTCGCTTCAAAAAGATGACGAGAATAGGGTCCCAGGACTCAATTAGCTCTTCCCAATTAATCCAATTAGCCCCACGTTGCACCGTGGGCAATTTGGATCTTTTAGCGGGACAAAATTATTTTTTTTTCGTTAATGAATGTAAAGTAATCATTAGATCATCGGAAAATAGTGAAAAAAAAATCTAATCCTTACGGGGGTTGTTTTTAAGGGTGTTAAAAAATAAGTTTCGTGTAAAAATTCTGAAACCTTGTAAATATGATAATATCATATGTGAGAACACACTAAAAATAGTAAAAAAAATCTAATCCTTATGGGGGGTTGTTTTTAAGGGTGTTAAAAAATAAATTTTGTTTCAAAATTCTATAACTTTGAGAATATAATAATAACGTATGTGAGAACACACACAAAATAGTAAAGAAAATCTAAGTACAAATGGGTGGTTTTCTGGGGGTTAAAAAATAAATATGGTTTTAAAATTCTTAAACTTTGTTTATATAATAATATTGTAGCCGCAAATAAACAAAAAAATCCTGAAAAATTATAAAAAGTAAGGGGGATATTTTTGAGGGGGTTGAAAAATAAATGTTTGTTTTAAAATTGTGAAAAAAATACTTAAATAATTCTTATAATTAAGAGAGTAATTATTTGAGGGGGTTAAAAATTCTGAAACTTAGTTAATAAAAAATATGAAACAAATCTAAAGAAATAAAAGCAGGAATTATTATAAATGTAACAGAAACCCAAGTATACATTTGAACAACTTTTTTATTTACGTATTTATTTATATATTGACACAGCTATACACTTTCATATTATGTTTGTAGTATAATTATTAGATAGTAATCACATAAAAATAAACAATAATACCTAACTTAAAACTACACGAACCTAATAATACAAAAATTACTGACTAGAATCGGAGTCAGATTCAGATTCTAATTCAGAAGAATCCTCAACAGTATAAATTTCATTATCACTAATATTAACAAAATCATCACTGCGAATTAACTGGGGAGTAGGGGGGTGGTCACTTTCTTTTAACATTAGTAAGCATTCTTTGGATAAGAAACCTTTTGATTTACAGGGTGATTCCCGGTAACTATTTACTAATTGATCGGAAGTGATTAAAAGCATTGTAATTAAATCTGTATTAGTATGAATGCGGCTATCTTTTCTGGTGTTGTTTACTCTAAAACGTCTACAATCTTTATTTCGCGATTCTTGTGCTTCTTCCGATACCTGTCCAATTGGTAAAATGCAATACTTAATAACACTAGAGCTATGTACAAGCATTTTATGGACTGTAACCGGCATATAATACCACGCATACAGACTTAAGTATAATTCTTTTGTTTCCTTTGCATATAATTCAAACTTTGCTAAGTCTATTTCGTATCCTGATGACAGAGTTTGTAGTATAACATAAAATTTATATATTAAGGCTTCATCAAGTCCGGTAATCTGTGCACTAACATCGAATATTTTAAAAAATTTGCGTGCCGTATTGCCATCATTTGTATTACCGAAGCCAGGCTTTGGCCTATCCACTATCAAACCCATCTCTTTTGTGAAACTATCTTGGATGATCTTCTTTCTTTCTTCTACAGCTCGTTTGTCAGCATCACCTTTAACTTGCCACTTTTTAATATCAAGTCTGTAGCTTATATGCAGAAGACACTCAAATGTTCTTATCCAAGCATGCAAAGTGGATAACCCGAAACTATACAATTCCTGACGATCTTCGCTCGGCAAATCTTTATTCATCATTGATGGTTTTGCTCCACAAATATAACAAGTTTGGCTAGAAGAATTTTCACTTAACGCGTTGCAAACTTTGCCATCAATCATAGTTAATAATAGTGTATGACGGACAATAATTTCCTTTTCATTTAAAATTACTTTTGAAGGCAACAAATTATCTATCTGGTCTTGTATTAATTTAGTTTCAGCGCGTGTAAGAATATCAGATTCCTTGTTAAACATAAACTTGATTACTCTGCAATACCTCGTTGATGATGGGCGAGGATTTTGCCATGCACAAACCCTATCATCATTTGATGCATGTAATTTTAAAGGTACAAACGAAAACACGAACAAATATTCATCATCACTTTCGATATTAGAGAATTTTTGCTTATATCTACTGTGTCCCGAACTTCCGTCACACCCTCATTTACTAATTAGATTAAAACTATTCATATTGCTTTCTAGAAGACGTAAAAAAACTGCATCTTGCGCCTTTACAAGACGTTTTACGGTGAGATCTAAAATAGATTGTAAATTGATAGTAACACTGGATTCTGTTATATGAATCATATCATTTTTTGGACAGCAATCACTGTTGGCCTTTTGAACACTACCATATGATGGATATATATTATGTCCTATACCTCTTGCACGTTTTCGTGATAGTTTGTACGTATGCTTGGTTTTCTTGCAATCCACAAACAGTGCTAAAGCTTCCTCTACCGTATATGGTCGTTGCTTGTCAGCAGATTTACGTAAATTTTTCAAAGCTGTTACCTTTTCCGATGACGAATTTACATCCCGCACAATGGTAGCTACGTCTCTTTTGCCAGATGAACGTATAGCAGATTCGGCAGCAAACACAAGTTCATTCTTAGTCCAAGAATCTAATAAATCCTGCACTCTTATTCTCTTTGTTTTAGAACTTGCTTCGTCAAAAGCTTTAATAGGTCTACCTACACTATCCAATGATGTATAGAAAAAGTTATGTCTTCACCACAGATCCATTCTTCAAACTTTGTAAGGAAAACCTCCGCCTTTCGCTGACTCTTTTCCCAACGATCACTAATTTTTTGCGAAAACTGGCTGATATAGTCTCTTTTATGTTCATAACACTAACATCTAAAACACTTGTTGAGCTGTAGCTGGATGTTATGTGCTGAAAAATCTCTTCATTTCGACTTTGCTTGCCATGTTGTCGCCACACATCAAAATATTCCCTTCTTGTTATTGTGTGCTTTACCTCTGAAAATTAAATATTTTTAATAGTTGCGCAAAAATGCGCAAAAAAAGCTTAACATCCTGAATAACTACGTTAATGTCCCTACATGTTACATTAAACAAACCCTTGGAAGCTTCTGGTGGTTACTAACTAAATGTCGACACAAGTAAATAGAAATCCCTCAGCAGAGTACACAAATAGAGAACAATTTAAAGCGGTAATAATATGTTAAAGGAACAAATTCACAGCAAGTAACTATTATAAAATAATGTATACATACCAGTACTAAATGAATCCATTCTCGAAATAAACACTTCACAGATCTACGAAAAGTTAATATTGATTGTTTGAGCGCACAAAACGTACTGGGTAAATTCTATTAGGAACCGAATATTTACACCCTGACTTTGTTTACTCAGGACATTAAGTAGGGTTGTAGTAAACAAGTAATTTTTTAAATTTCTCGACAGTATTGTTCCCTAATCACCCTGGACTAGTTATTTTGTCATAACAATTTAATGAGTTTTGTCCCGCTAAAAGGTCCAAATTGCCCACTGTGCGTTGGGCGCCAATGAAACACCTTGATTTTCCACCAATATCCAGATACCATAAACCACGAATAATCGTTACCTGCGCGCTTATGCAGTCAGGTTGCACCGGCCACTCGGGGAGAGGGGCGTGGGAGAAAACGACTCACTCTACAACAAGATGTTCCGGAGAAGGGCGCCACACAATCTAAACCTCGCTTGTTGACTGCTCACTCGATTGCGAAAGCTGGCTGAAAAATAATAGTGCGACACAGGGGCAGAGAAAGACCAAAGCTCGCCTAGATTCAATTTATTGTTCGCCGGCACACTGGATATACAAAAAAAATATGGAGACAAAGTATAAACCTGGAAAATTATCACACTAGGGTACCAGGAGGTTGGTTAGTCACCACAATCACTACAGGACTCCAGAAATTACATCGTAATAATATAATAATACTAGTACAAGAAAGTACAAATACACCGTGGTCAAATGCCATCGCTTTGGCAAACGTTTGTGCCGATAATAACCTGAAACCGAAAAACAAATGTCCGGAAAAATATTTGCGCACCCGGATAAAACCTGTTGTTGGCCAACCACGAATTTCGACGCGTGTACCGCAAACGTTGGGATAAAATTCCCCCAGAATAAACTAATAAAATAAAATAATACAACACGTAACCGGTACCGCTGTCCTAAGACCGAGCGATGAACCAAATTTAAAGTTAAAATCAAAATATGAAATGAATAAATGGTAGATTAAATTCCCACACACCATTGTGGTCAAACAAAAGCGATAAGCGCTGGTTAATTATAAATATATATATATATATATATATATATATATATATATATATATATATATATATATATATATATATATATATATATATATATATATATATATATATATATATATCCATCACGGAATACTGGTCAAATCTCCCCGGACCTCAACAGCATCCTCAACCATACAGCCAACACAATTGAGAAAGATGACGCCAGCGGGTTTCATATACTTCAATAACCTACTGTCGGAGGAAAGCTGGGATCATTTGCTGGAAGAAGAGCGAGCAGATCGAAAGTTTGATTTGTTTCTGTCAACTTATTTAAACCATGCAAATACCGCCTTCCCTTTACAAACTAGTTGTAAAAGAAAAAAGAAGCTCCACATAGACGCTGAGACGGTTCAAGTTAAAGAGACGTTAAATCTTATTCAAGAATCAAACAACCACTTAGGAGGCGAAGAACTCAAACAAATTCTTAAAAACTACAAAGCATTCTATATCGAATTCGCAAAAGACCAAAAGAGAAAACGCTATACAAACAGGATCAACAATTCCGCAAATACACCGGCTGAGCTATGGAAAATAATCAACAATGAAACGGCAAGACAAAACCAAATAAATGCAAACCAACCAACGACAATGGACAATGCATTCTTTTCTACCATTGGTAATACCACCACCGTCATTGGAACAGCGGTAGCCGAAAAGATAATACCACAGGGACAATCGTTATTTTTGACTCCAGTAACACCAACAGAAGTCAAGGAAATCATACAGCACCTCAAACCCAAAAATTCAACTGACATACACCAGCTAACCACCAAAATACTCAAATGTGGATCGGACAACATCTGCGAACCTCTGGCAGAAATCATAAATTGCTGTTTCGAGGAAGGCACGGTGCCCCAACTGATGAAGGTGGCGAAGATTGTTCCTGTCTATAAGAAAGGAGACCCAACCAACTGTACAAATTACAGACCAATTGCGGTACTACCGGTGTTCTCAAAGGTTTTTGAGGCAGCCCTTCTCACCAGACTAACATCATATCTGGAGAAGTACGACCTGCTGACAGACAAGCAATATGGATTCAGAAAGCAACGATCAACAATTCATGCTGTGCGAGCCCTTCTGGACTTTGTTTGGACAGCGATGGAGGACGGGGGAAATGCAATGGCAATACTGTGTGATCTTTCCAAGGCTTTTGACACCATTCAACATGATGTTCTTTTGGACAAGCTGGAAAGGTACGGAATTCGGGGCGTAGCTCTCCAACTGATCAAGTCGTACCTTACAGACATGAGCCAGGCGGTATACGCTGATGGCAAGACAAGCTCTCTTCTACCAGTAAGTCGTGGTGTAGCACAGGGTTCGCTTGTCGGACCTGTCCTATTTAGCCTGTTCATAAACGACCTTCCAGCAAACATCAGCGGCGATTGCATACTGTTTGCAGATGATACCACTCTGATTAGTAGCGATACGGACCCACAACAACTAGAGGAAAAAGCCCAACATATGATGGAGGAAGCTACTGAGTGGTTTGAAGAAAATGGCCTTCAATTAAATGCCAACAAGACCGAAACAATCAAATTTACCACCACTAGAAACGGTGACTGTACAGCGACTTCCGTCAGGCTACTCGGTATCACCTTGGACACCCGACTCACCTGGAAGAGCCACAGTGAAATGCTAACAAAAAACCTTTCAAGAGCCATCTATGTTATTCTACGAATAAGACAAATAGTGGGACCTGAGGCAGCTCTCACAGCCTATCATGCCCTATTCCACAGCAGAATGTCGTATGGTTTGCAACTGTGGGGTGCGTCATGTCATATAGAGACAATATTTAAACTGCAGAAAAGAGCCCTACGCGCAATCGAACAAGTGAACCAGACAACTCACTGCCGGCCACTTTTTAGGAAATATCGGATTCTTACCCTCACCGCTACTTACCTCCTCCAACAGCTGTGCAAGGCTCGAGAGGAGTTGTCCTCACTTACACGAAGAAGCGATGTCACCCAACGGATACTCAGGAATTCAGAACAGATAGAAATTCCATATCACCGAACAAAAACAACATCATCCAAACATACACATCACCATCTACTGAACATGCTTCCCCAACACTGGCTACAAAAACCAGGATTGTCCTTTAAAAAACATTTAAGAGCGATCCTCATCAAAGAATGCTTCTACGATGTTGGCGAATTTGAGGCCTTCATGAAGAGAGAGAAAAAAAACCAGTGCCATTGATGCAAAATGCTACATTATTTGTTTGATATTGAAATTATTTTTTGACCTTTTTGCGATACTATGCTGTGTGATTATGTATTGTGTATTTAGCAAAATAAACTTTATTCTATTCTATTCTATTCTATTCTATATATATATATATATATAAACAAAAGAATCGTAACGATTGGGTACGTAACCTCAAACCAGTCACCCAGTCTCCAATATAAACAAACAATAATAAACAATTAGCGGCAAAACTTAGGTTATGTCGAGGCGAATCCTCGACAAGCCAACGACAAACGAACGTAACCCGAAGATTCACTGGACCGGCGACGCAGGGCACGGTGACCCTTCGAGGATAGAAAATATAAACCAAACCTTGGTCTCCGCAGGTAGGTGTGTCTTCAGTGCGAGGGAGCAAACCCGCAGTAATTACTAGGGTATCCCGTCTTAATCCATCGCTGCAGTTCCCACGATGATTCGACTGACCAAGCTGCGGTGGCAAGATAACCGCCAAAGACTGCGGAATAATTGCAGAGAGCCTCCGTTGCAGCACCAGCACCAGGTCGATCCACGAGTCCACTTTCCAACGGTATGATCCAGCTTCCGTACGTAACCTCAACGTATCCGCCGTAGAACCAGGAACACCCACGGTATATCAGCGTTCTTCACCGAAGCTCCCACGTACACAGGAATCCTCCACGGGTTACCACGTTCATCACCCAGACGCAAGCCAGAAAGAAAGATGGAAGGATGCAGCCTAAAATATCCCCAGCAATAAGAATCGGGTCCACAGAATAAAGAAAACAAGCTTAGACTTACCCTCCAGGTACGGTTGAGGGCCATAGATAATCCACAGAAGGTTGTGCTGTTAAATCCGTACTCAAGACGACTTAGTTTTGAACCATACGACAGTAGCTCGCCACCGACACGTTGTGAAGTGAATAAATCCGCCAATCGGCGAAATTCTGCACCGTTCGCCGTCTTCAACCGGCTACACACACTCCAACGGCCGAATCACTGGTCAACTCCACAACGAAACACACTTCTAGGATTGTTGATGCTTTTGGGCAAAGAACCGACAGCAGTTTCTCTAGCACCCAAGAAAAAGATGTTTTAGGGCGACTGAACACGTCCTATATATAGTCGCAAGCCTCCCCACTACGAGACCCGAAATCTCGCAATAGAATAATTAGGACGTAATTAAAGAAACGGAACCCGTCATTAGATAGCAAAAAATCAATAGCATGCCCACATCACCGGGTCGGGAAGATTTGAACAGTCAATTTCCAGAAATCAAGCGGTTTACGAGAAAATTACGTTCTACGTCACAGGGTGCAAAAACTGGAAAACACGCATTATCACTGCAAACGATCAGACCCGCAGGAATTTCCACGCATGGTCCATCAATCGACAGTAGAATTTTTTCTCGTTACAATGATGTAATTTCTATCTCCCAACTCCTTATAATTACTGAAATTGAGCAATTAATTCCAGAAAACCTGCATGCAACGCCATCCAGCAGTGAAGAGCCGAACGAAACCTAACAGTTGAACCAGAGACCAAGGAGAAACCAACAGATGGTGCTCCACAAAACACCACACCTTATTCAATACACTAATTAGAATTCGCCCAACACTTAAGTCAAAACCGCGGCGTAACAACATGTTCTTCTACACTTTGCTAGTGCCTTATCGCGCAGTGATATCATATACCGAACATTGTCGGTTAACCAGGGTTTCGCAACGGCAGTTGGTCTACATTCCATCCACGGTGCATGCCTATCAAACAATATGCGAATGCTGTTGTTAAAACACAATAATTTATCGTCAATATCATGTAAATATGTCAAGTTGAGCCATGGCATTGAGCACAAATCACCATAAAACAAATCTTGATCAAAGAAACGGAAGTCCCTAACAGCACGAGCAATTGTATCCGAAACCACACCAGTCCCCGGCAAACTACAGACTGTCAAACAATGATCCGATAGTTCATGGACATCTACGACACAACAATCGGTGACATCTGTGTCCTCCGGAACTACAATAAGATCGAAAAGACAAGCGCGTACATCTCGCTACACGAGAGAGCATGACGCTGGCCCCCACAGACGTGGTGAACGACGCGACGAAAGTCGTCAACGAAATCACCCTGCACTTGGAGCCCAGGCACGCTACTCGAATCATCGTCGAGGAACCGCGAGCCGCCCAAGTGACCCAAGGGAGAAACCAAGCACCTCCGGTACGAAGACCCAACGCCAACACTCAGGTAGAAGGGCGGAGGAGCGTACTAGGGATACCCAAAATAAACGGTTGCGTTCGGCGACATTTTCGGAGCAGTCACCAGCTCACCACAAGAGGGCGAGACACGCACCGCAAAACACCACCGCTAACACAGCGGCAATCAGCTTCAGGGAGGCTTTGACTAGTCACCTCCGGCTTGTCATCATTGACGGCCGCAATCCCATTGGCAAGATCAAGGAAGCGGACGGCAAAGAAGTACAGAGGGAGCTTGTTGTGTTTGTACGTAATTGTATTGTAGATGTATGACTGTATTGTATTAATTATTCAGAAATGTAACTTGCTATTAAAAGACGTGTGTACTCTTCAACTGCATTTATTCGAATAGGCCGGATATATACATTTTACACATGAACTGGATTCAATATACAACCGGTTACGGATAACTTACATTCGGTAATAGATGGCGACACATTTCACATATAAACATATAATAGGTATAACGTAATATATAACACTCCTCCCCTTGTAGAAAAAAAAATAATACAACTCTTATTACCTAATGTATATATCAAATAATACTATATTATTTGACGAGCACATAATTAAGGATATAAATCGTGTCTGCGCCAAACAGTGCTAATATCGAGTTCCACCAAATAATGCAAATTGCCAAGTCGTTTAATTACAGTTCCTAATTGCTATTTATTTTTAGAAAAGTAATCCCTAGCTCCTACCCTATCTTTAATGTTAAAAAATCTTTTTACTTCCTTTTTAACTGTAGTTTTTTCCTTATTAATTATCTCAGGCTTTATAAAATTCAAGCGTGATCTTATTTCGCGACCAAACATCAATTTTGAAGGACTAACTTTTGTAACGCTATGTGGTGTTTTCCTGTAATGCAATAAAAATTTACTTAAGTCATGCTCAAGCGTTGCTGACGTACATTTCATTGAGCGAAGTGCTTGTTTTAACGTTTGGACATAACGTTCGGCTAAGCCATTAGTTGCTGGACAGTAAGGTGCAGTTAATTTATGATAAATACCATTTGCCCGTAAAAATTCTTTAAATTTATAAGAAGTTAACTGTGGTCCATTGTCGCTTACTAATACTATTGGTAATCCAAAACTTGCAAAACATTTTCGTAAAACTGATATTGTACTTTCAGTTGTTATATTTTTCAAGACATGAACTTCTGGCCATTTAGTATAGGCATCTACTAAAATTAAAAAATAAGTACCTATAAAAGGACCCGCAAAATCTATGTGTACACGTTCAAATGGCTTAGTAGCAGTTTCCCAAGGATGATGTATTTTATTCGGTACATTAGAATTGATCCTACATTCATAACAATTTTTGCAAATGTTCTCTATATCTTTATCGATATTTGGCCACCAACAATACACCCTTGCCAAACATTTCATTTTATTAATTCCTAAGTGAGATGTATGTAATTCGTCAAGGACATTTTTTTGTAAAGTACTAGGAACTAAAGTACGATGTCTCCTCATTATACAGCCTTGTTGTAACGAAAATTCTTCTATGCCTACCCCAAGAAAACTTCGTAAATTTGTCTTCCTTTGTAAAGCTCGTAACAATTCAGGAAATTCTATTTCCGTTTCTTTGGCCAATTTATTTAATGTAATAGGCAATGTCTCAATTTGAGAAATCTCAAAAACATCGGGTTCATCAAATAAACTTTCATTTTCGTCACTTATTGGCAATCTAGATAAAGCGTCTGCGTTACCATGACATTTCGTGTTTTTATAACGAGTATCGTAATTAAATGCTTGTAAATACAACGCGTAATGTTGCATTCTAGTTGCAGTCATAGATGGCAATGACTTTTTTGGGCTGAATATTTGTAACAGCGGTTTATGATCTGTATCAAGAAAAAACTTTCTTCCATATAAAAACTGATAAAATCTACGTACCCCAAAAATGATAGCATAAGCCTCCTTATCGATCTGCGAATAATTTCGCTGAGTTTGAGTTAATGATTGAGAAGCAAATTGAATGGGTCTTTCATCACCATTTGGAAAAATATTCGAATTTACAGCTCCGACTCCGTAAGATGAAGCATCAGTCGCCAAAATTAAGGGAAGATTAGGATCATAGTGAGCCAGTACCCTCTCACTGTACTTCAAACTTTATTTTATTAAATGCCGCTCCACAAGCTGTATTCCATGTAAAATCTGTATCTTTATGTAATAAATTATGTAAGGGATGTAACTATGTGCTCAAATTTTCAAAGAATCTACCGTAGTATTGAACTAATCCCAAAAAAGCACTTGTGTAATATTGGTAGGCCTCTTTGCTTTATTTATTGCATCTATTTTTGCTTTAACTTTATGAATTCCATGGCTGTCAATTTCGTAACCACAATATTGAATTTTATTTTGAAGAAATTCGCATTTATTTTCATTTACATGAATATTGTAAGTTTTTATTTAAAACAAGTTCTAAACGTTCCAGATATTCGTTATCGTCTTTTCCCGTTACTTTAATATCGTCAAGAAAAACTGAAACTCCCGGAATACCAGCTAAGATATTATCCATCTCACGCTGCCAAATAGCAGGCGCGGATGCCAACCCGTAAAGCAAACGTGTACACCTATAAAGCCCCTTATGGGTATTTAAGGTCAATAAATGAGAATCTTCCCGTTTGACCTCCATATGCAAAAACGCCTGAGCAATATCAAGTTTGGAAAAAAATTTCCCACCAGCCATACTAGCAAAAAGCTCGTCAATAGTTGGTAATGGATGATTATCTACCTGTATGTTTGGATTAAGTGTAATTTTAAAATCACCACAAAGACGTACCTGACCATTACTTTTTGTAACAGGAACTACAGGAGTTGCCCACTGTGAACGGTCTACTTTGACTAATACCCCCTGATCAACCAAAAAAAAATCAATTTCTGCTTCTACTTTAATTAGTAAAGAAAACGGAACTTGTCTGGCTTTGCAAAATACTGGCACTGTATCGTTTCTTAGCTTTATACTAGCTTGAATACCTTTTATTTTATCAATGTCATCGTTAAACAAATTTCCATATTTACCAAGCAACATATTTAATTTATCCTGAGTAGAAATCACGCGTAAAACCTCCAAGCGCACCTCCAACCGACGAATCCATTCTCTACCAAGCAAAGGGAATCCTTTTTTATCCGAATCCACGATGTACAGGTTCAGGTCATGAATCGCCGGGCCCAATGCAGCTTTTACCGTGACGTAACCTAAGACAGATAATTTATTACCACAGTATGATTTTAATTGTAATGTACTTTGCTGTAAAATTAAATCAGGAAATAAACGATTGAATTCACAACTTGTCATAAGTGTAACAGCGGCAGCACTATCTACTTCAAAAGTAACTTTTTCACCATTTATTATAATGTCCTGTAAAAAACGATCTCCGCAGTTTCTATTTTCGTACAAGTACAAAATTTCTTCCACGCGTTGGCTATCTACCTCCACCTGATTTGCAAATATTTCTTGTTTCTTTCTTTTAAGACAAACATTAGCAATATGACCTTTTTCTCTGCAAAAGTTACAAATCAAGTTGCGTTTACTACATGCGTTTGCTAAATGAACATTGCAAATTATATTTATTTCCAGTATTTGAATTCCTGGGTGCATTATGATTTGTAATTTTTAACTGATTATTAAAATTATGATTTTTTTTTTCTGATTGAAATCTGGATTTGAACGTACCGCATGTATGTTTGATGCTCGCGAAAAATCTGCCCGTTTATGGAGTTCCGCCGAATCCTTGGCCGTCATTTCCATGCTTACAGCGGTTTCCATGGCCTTCTCGAACGTTAGGTCGCTGGATTCCAGTAATCTTGCCTGAATCTTGCTACTTCTCAACCCGAAGACAAATTGGTTTCTGAGAGCGGTATGTAAATAGCTCCCAAATTTGCAGTGAATTGACGAGCGTTGTAAGGCAGCAACATATTCACGTATCGACTCACCCTCGGCTTGCTCCCTTTTCCGAAATCGAAAGTTCTCTGCAATTTCGAGTGGTTCTGGGGACCAATGGCTCTTCATTAGTGTAATGACTTCTTCGTAGGTCTTTGAATCCGGCTCAGAAGGTGCAGTTTTGTCCCATAGAATATCGTATGCTTCGGAACCCATGTAGTGTAACAAGTATTGTAGTTTTTGGTCTCCTTGGATGATAAAAATTTTAAACGCACCTTCCAGTCGTTTAACCCATCGGCACCAGTTGTTCTTGGCCTCATCGAATGGTTCTATATTGAAACTCGTGTGAATTGTAATAGGTGTAGTTTCGACCACGTTTCCTTCGTTCGGCATTTTTTTTATGTAAAAAACCTGAAATACGCCACTTGCTTCTACGTACGTATGTAGTATTTGTAATTGCTTAGGTTCTTCGTTATCCTCGTCGCCAACTGTTGTGTTTGTACGTAATTGTATTCTAGATGTATAACTGTATTGTATTAATTATTCAGAAATGTAACCTGCTATTAAAAGACGTGTGTACTCTTCAACTGCATTTATTCGAATAGGCCGGATATATACATTTTACACATGAACTGGATACAATATACAACCGGTTACGGATAACTTACAATCGGCAATAGATGGCGAGACATTTCACATATAAACATATAATAGGTATAACGTAATATATAACAGAGCTCTTCAGACTTCTTTGGGAAGAACTGAGCGTCAGGCCCTCTGGATCTAAAGAACCCCAGATCACTTTCCGTTCTTGGAGCTTCAAGAGAGAGAAGCTCAGGGTCACATGCGGTGATGACCTGTCCCTTGCATGGCTAAAGGGCAACATTACGAAGCTACGTTGCGCCAAAGACGCACAGCTTCGCGTTATCAGGGAGGATGAGCTTCCGAGGATGCCCAGAGTCCAAATCTGGATACCCTCATCGCTCCTGCTCGACCCAGAGGTCAAGCCCTTCAGCGACAGCCTGATCAACATCCTGGCTGATCAGAATAGACACCCGGACATCCACAGCTGGTGCCTTTTTAATTTCGAGGAGGTCTCAAACAGCTCTGGCAATGCGGGATTCGTTCTCACATTTGGTGCAACCCAGAAGGATGCCAATTGGCTGCGCGCTAGCGGATCGATCCTCAATCTGTTCTTCGGAACGATTAAGGTCCGCGTCAGTGGGTGGCAAGACCTGGAACAGGAACTCACCACCGGCAACGTCGGGGGCTTCCACGGCAACTCCAGCTGTAGCACCCTCGACTGTGACGGCGCCAGTACCTGCTCCGGCACCTTCTGTCGTGGTAGCAGCACCAGCAGTGGCTAGGTCGGAGGAGATGGACATCTCCCAACCAGATGCAGGGTTCAGAGGCTTCACGGAGCTGAAGACTCTGAAGACATCATCCTCGCCGGACTCTTGTGCGTCGGACTCCATCCTCGACACACCCCCGAACAAAGCGACAGCCACTGTCGATCCACCTTCTCCCTCCCACTAAAATGAGCAGCCAGGAAGCCAGAAACAGCCCGATGGACAACAACACCATCAGGGTAGTACAGTGCAATCTGCATCGCAGCAAGACAACAACGGCAACTCCTTGCCGTCATCTTGACGTGATGAAGAACACTATAGGTCTGATTCAAGAGCCATTGACCTCCGGGTCCAGGGTACTTGGTCTTAGTAATCTTATCGGTACTGTTTTCAGCAACGCCGGTGACAGCAGACCTAGGACCGCAATTTTTGTGCCCAGGAACCTTCATGCCTACCTCTTGCCTCAATGCTCGAACAGGGGCATTACTGCAGTGAGGGTATAATGGATCCTTAAAGGGACAGCACAAGAGATCACCATGGCAGCTGCCTACCTCCCAGGGGAGGAAAGACCCCCATCGCAGGAGCTGAAGGCGTTAGTCGACACCTGCAACGAAAGGAAATGGCAGCTGATCATTGGATGCGACTCCAACGCACACCACGGCGTGGGGTAGTAGAGATGACAACACCAGGGGTAAGTTACTGCTTGAATTTAATACTAGCAGCCATTTAGATATACTAAATCGTAAGACGTAACCGACATTCGTCAACGCACGCTGTCAGACCGTCATTGACATTACGTTAGCCACCTTAGGTATCTCGCAACAAATAACCAACTGGCGTGTCTCAGAGGAAGCTTCCCTGTCAGACCACAGATGGATTACCTTCGATCTTGGTCGTCTCGAGACCAAGAAAAGATTGGGACGAGATGCCAGAAGGACGAACATCGCCGCCTTCTGCGAAAATCTTTCTGGTGAGTTGCAACATGCAAACATCTCACGCCCTCGTAACATCGGAGACCTGGACAATTACTCGTCTGTCTTAAGCAACGCTCTGATGAAATCGTACAAAAAGGCCTGTCCCCTGAGGAACGAACTAGAGCTGGGACGCGCCACCCCTTGGTGGTGTTCCGAGCTCGAACGACTCAAGGTGAATACCAAAAGGGCTTTCAATAAGGCACGACTCTTGACACTCAAAAACTGACCTGGACTGGGCCGATTACAGAAGTAAGCGTTCCGAGTTTAGGAAACTAATCAGGCGAAGGCAGAGGGCTACCTGGCGCAGCTTCTGCGAAAGCGTGGAATGCATCGCCGATGCCTCTCGCTTGGAAAAATACTGACAAAAGACCCGAGACTGGAAGTAGGTATCTTGAAGAAGTCTGATGGTTCTTTTACCAGCAACCTCAAAGAGAGCTTAAAACTGCTCATGTGTATTCACTTTCCAGGCTCCTCCACCACACTGGATACCACCATTGCATAACATAACAGCGCGGCCTCCGAGGACGATTGGCTTACAGCCAGTCGTATTGCAGACAGCGCCAGACTAAGGTGCGCCATTCAGAGTTTCTCACCCTTCAAGTCTCCAGGACCAGATGGTATCTTTCCACCCCTGCTACAGTGGGGACTTGATACGATCGAACCACATCTGCTGGCGATCACATAAGCGTGTCTAGCGCTGCGTTTTGTCCCGAAACGTTGGCGTGAAGTTGCAGTCACCTACATACCTAAGCCCGGAAGACAGGACTACTCAGTACCAAAGGCTTTCAGGCCTATTAGTCTCTCCCCTTTTTTGTGAACACTATTGAAAGACTTTGCGACAGATATATCAGGGACACAGCACTCTTAGCGAGACCACAGCACCCTAGCCAACATGCCTACACACAAGGAACACTGACACTGCATTATACAGTGTGCCAAAGCAAATACGCTCCTCAATTGACAACGGGAATCCACATTGGGTGTGTTCATCGACATTGAGGGAGCCTTCGATAAAACCACATTCCGTTGCATCCAGGAGGCTCTGGCAGAGCGTGGCGTGGCGCCCACCGTTAAGGGCTGGATCCATGCCATGCTCTCGCAAAGAATAGTGAGCCTCAAGGCGTGCAACACAACACTCAAGGGAAGAGTCGCGGGAGGCTGTCCACAGGGAGGAGTGTTGTCACCACTTTTGTGGAACCTTACCCTTGATAGCCTGCTTCTAGAATTAAATGGCCAAAGATTCATTCCATTAGCTACGCTGATGACCTTCTTATACTCATCAGCGGAAAATTCCACAACACACTTGCGGAAAGAATGCAAGTGGCGCTAAAACACGTCGAGGACTGGTGCAAAGCTCACTCGCTTTCCGTTAGCCCAGCCAAGACAGAAATGATACTCTTCACTAGTAAGAGAAAACACGGCAATTTTACACCACCAAAGTTCTGCAATAGCGAACTGAAACTGTCTGAAGAGGTCAAGTATCTCGGTGTGACCTTCGACAGGAAATTAAGCTGGAAAACACATCTTGAGCAAAGGCTGAAAACGGCAAGAATGGCATTCGGTCAGTGTCGTAGAGCCGTGGGGAAAACCTGGGTTCTCTCACCACAGATCACACTGTGGATATACACTGCCGTTATTCGTCCTATGCTCACTTACGGGGCGATTGCGTGGTGGTCTAGAGTCACACCACAACCAAAATCAAACTGGCACAAATTCAAAGACTTGCTTGCCTCGGCACAACCGGGGCAATGAGCACAACCCCAACCGCTGCGCTGGAGTAGATGCTGTACTTGCCACCACTTGAGTTCTTCATTGAAGAGGTGGCCCTGAAAACACTATTCAGGCTTCGCACGGTGGGCTACACAAAAGTAGGCGACAAGGGCAGCATGTGGGGCAGTCTATGGAGTAGTGCAACGAAAGTTGTGCCGCTTCTCGACTACCGCATGGAAAGCAAAATTAAAAGATCGGTACGATTTACGAAGTTCGTTGCTGAACTTTCTAGGTTGCGTTCCGCACCCGTTTCGGCACACTAAATGGTACTTATAAATTTGTGTTTAAATTAATAAATGTCGGCTGGTTCACGCTTATTTATTTTTATTTTAGTTTTTCCAAAACTCGAAGGGTGCAAAAACAAAGAGTCAAGCTAATGCAATACAATGGTAATCTATAGAAAATTGTAAAAAGAGGGAGGATTTTTATTTCCAAATTTATTTTAAATATATCTGAAAACGGTAGGGGTGCAAACAAAACTAGAAAAGGTGCAAACAAGTGCAAACCAATTACAAACAATCTGAAGACTTCTCGAAATTGGTTTAATTTTATCACGAAAACGGTAGGGGTGCAATAGAAACAAAAACAGTGCAAACAATTGCAAACGAATTGCAAACGATCTGTAGAAAAAATGTGAAATTTCGAAAAAGGGGGTTTAAGTTCGTACTTCACAAAATTGTTTTATTTTTATCACGAAGACGGCAGGGGTACAAGCAAACCTAAACAGGGTACAAACAATTGCAAACGAATTGCAAACGATCTGTAGAAATAAAATTTCAAATTTCGAGAAAGGAGGGGCTAGTGTGAATTTGGACCCTACGAATTTGTTTTAATTTTATCTCGAAAACGGCGGAAGTGCAAACATAACTAAAAAGGGTGCAAACAATTGCAAACGAATTGCAAACGATCTGTAGAAAAAGAATTGCAAATTTCGAAAAAGGGGGGGCTACTGTGAACCTGGTCCTTCCGAATTTGTTTTAACTTTATTTCGAAAATGGTGAGGGTACAAAAGAAAATAAAAAGGGTGCGAACAATTGCAAACGAATTGCAAACGATCTGTAGAAACAGAATTCCAAATTTTGAAAAAGGAGGGGCCAAGTTCACAGAGGTTGTGTTGTGGGTTTTTATCTGTATTTATTTTAGTTGGTGTAAAGGTAAAATAATTAAATAATTGTTAATAGATGAAACAATCCTTGCAATATGTTTTGGATGTGAAAATTTATTTTATACTAATGTAATAAATATTTAGTAAAAGTGTTCATTTATTACCCGTTCATTCATAGTTAACGTAATATCACCATTAGAAGTACTTTCAATAGAAAATCCGATGGTTTAGCTAATTTAAATGAAATAAATTAATAGATGGATATATATTAATAGACTCCCATAAAAAATTTTCAACAATAAATTATCTTTCCACAGCCACATGAACGCCTGACATGAAGAAGCTACAGAATTAGAATAAAAAATTAGACAAACAGATCAATTAGTTGTAACTTGTACGACGAGAGTTGAACAACTTGAACATTCAACCCTAACTGCTTGACGTGCAGCACATTTTTTAAAGCATGGGATTTTACACAGTACATGTAGCGATTGCAAGAGTAAGGAATCCAACCATGGGCGCCGTTACAAAATGTTCCAGGGGGGGCAAGATTTTCTTTAGTTATAAAGGGTGACGTAGTGTGAATATACTATTAATTATTTCGTAGCGTTTTCGTCTTGTTTTATGTGTTGTAATTTGCATTGATAGAGACATATTCGTATATATTAGTTAGTATTCTAAAATTGAAACAACAAACATGAAACGAGAAAAATATAAAAAAACACAGCCCATATATTGTTCGTTAAATTTAAATTGTGTTCACCCTGAAAAATCTCCGTTGCTTTTATGGTTGTGTCATTTTGTACATTATCTATGTTTGTATCATTATGCTCGACAACTTATCTATAGCATATTAATACATATTAAGTGAATTGAAAGAAAATTTGCTGGCTTTCGATCGTTTATTAATGTGTAATTAATAATTTTTATTAAGATAATTATTTGTAATTATATATTTATTTCAGAATCAAGTGAACTTTTATCCTAGAATTTTAGATTTGGTGTGATTGCCAACCAACATTGAGATCCAATTTCCAGACTCACCATGGGGATCTCGCTTATTAGTGGAGATGCGCCTATGTTTAAATTTGGCAAAGTTTCGTATTCTTGTGTTGATCAATTATCTGAAAAGAAATTTTAGCTATCATTTTTCATTTTAAAGATAGCCGAAAAAAACTGAAATGTTAATATATCGTTTTTAATTTTTTATTCATAACCAAGAGTAGCTAGACATTTGAAACAAAAACATTCTACTTTTTAACAAGGAATGCAGTATTATTTTTTTATTTGAAATTACTTCAAAGATGGCGGCGTAACCATTGCCAACGTTTGTTTTTCTTATGGGCGCCATGTTGAATTTTGGCAATTTCCGATAGCGGTGATTTTACCCAACTGGAGCTTGGTTACAGACCGCTCAACTCGTTGCCAAGCAACGTCAACGAAATGCACTTGGATCAAGCGGCATGCGCGGCGTTGGGTGCCATTTAACCAAATTAGCCTTAATTGTGGTTGATTGTGGATGTGAAAATTGTGAAATGCTGTCTACCAATAGCGAAAACCGTTATATGAAAAGGCGTACATCCGTACATCATAATCGTACAATATTCCTAACATTGGCCAGAAATTTAGCGTAGCATGGATCGTTTAGTAAACCCCGCAATTCTTATAATCCTCAACCCTTTAACTGGGCCATTCATGTTCCAGGAAAACTTGAATGCAGAACGATTTTTAAATCTTCTGCGCACCAAAGCAGACTATTTTGACGATGTTGAGTTGGACCAAAGGAGAATAATTTTTGCCGTATGCACTTGTTTCTTTCACAATCTGAATGTTGTTAATCCAACGCACCCTTGGTCACTCCGGCGATATGTAGCCAAGCTCCAGTTGGGCACCTGATAAGCACGACAAACAACGAGAAAAAGAAGAAATTTTATTGTTTATTATTACACCATTGTTTTAAAAACTAATGCCAACATGTTATACATTGCGGAAATGAGAAAAAACACGACTATCTGAAAATGCCAAAATTCAACATAAGAAATACAAAAGTTGGTCATGGTTACGCCGCCATCTTTGATGTTATTTCAAAATAAAAAATAGCACTGCATTCATTGTTCAAAAGTAGCTGTAGAATGTTTTTGTTTTTTTGTACTCTTGGGTTTGAATAATAATAAATTACAAACGATATTTTAACATTTCTTTTTTTTTGCGGATATTTCCAAAATGAATAATGATATATATTCGTTAAATAAAACAATTGTTTATTTGTGAATGTTAGAAATTTTATTTACCAGCTATCGATTTCGGTCATTAGACCATCATCAGGCTAATCTAAAAAGCAAAAACAAAGACATCACAATTTATATAAGTTAATGGTACAACCAAGTCACTTACAGTCGAACAGGCTAAAAAGTTAAAAAGTTAAAATGGTGTGCGAAACCAACATGAAGCGGCAACATGCTATAGTGTACTGAAGACTCGTGTCATTGATACGGTATCTATGTACGCTTTATGTGCAGTATTGTATAGGCTATTGGAAAATTTCAAATAGATAGCGTTCGGTAAATTCAGTGAATTCATTAATAATGTTTTGTCCATGTTTAATGTTGTTCTTTATTTCGTATATTTCATAATAATCCATTTTCTTTGACTTTTTCATATTATGTAGCAATGTTATGTTGGCTATATTAGTATTATGGTTATGTTCCATTAGATGTTTATTAAAGGTAGACGTTTTTTGTTTAGTGTGTTCCTTATATCTTGTTTGTAAATTACGTCCTGTTTGACCTATGTATTGTGCATCACAATCCGAGCATAAAATTCTATAAATTCCACTCTTTTCCAGCATTGTTGTTTGATCTTTATGGTTGATTAATGTTTTTTCTATTGTATTTCTTCTGGTTGATGTTGTGTTAATATACTTATTAAGGACGGATTTGATGTTGTTATGAAGTTTAGGATGGAAGGGTTTTTTACTGTAATGTGGGGGTAGATTTTCCTAATTAAATGTTTTTCCTTGATTCTGTTATGCAATGCGTCTATTTCTGTGGACTTGAAACCATTGTTGTTCGCTATTTGTTTAATTGTATTATATTCTCGGCCAAAGTCTTCAGAAGAAAGAGGGAAAGAAGTGCTGGGACGATTTTGGGATAATAACGTCGGTGCTGGTAGGTTTTCGAAATATGTTATATTTTAAGTGGTTGTTGTCTCTGTGTATGGTCAAATAAAGAAAATTAATCTTATTGTTAGTTTCTTTTTCGTATGTAAACTTAAGTTTGGATAAACTGTTGATCTTATCCAGGAATTCTTCGATTTTATCCTCCCGATCATTCAACACACAGAACACATCGTCCACATATCTGCCACATATCCACATATCAGGACGTAATTTACAAACAAGATATAAGGAACACACTAAACAAAAAACGTCTACCTTTAATAAACATCTAATGGAACATAACCATAATACTAATATAGCCAACATAACATTGCTACATAATATGAAAAAGTCAAAGAAAATGGATTATTATGAAATATACGAAATAAAGAACAACATTAAACATGGACAAAACATTATTAATGAATTCACTGAATTTAACGAACGCTATCTATTTGAAATTTTCCAATAGCCTATACAATACTGCGCATGAAGCGTACATAGATACCGTATCAATGACACGAGTCTTCAGTACACTATAGCATGTTGCCGCTTCATGTTGGTTTCGCACACCATTTTAACTTTTTAACTTTTTAGCCTGTTCGACTGTAAGTGACTTGGTTGTACCATTAACTTATATAAATTGTGATGTCTTTGTTTTTGCTTTTTAGATTAGCCTGATGATGGTCTAATGACCGAAATCGATAGCTGGTAAATAAAATTTCTAACATTCACAAATAAACAATTGTTTTATTTAACGAATATATATCATTATTCATTTTGGAAATATCCGCAAAAAAAAAAGAAATGTTAAAATATCGTTTGTAATTTATTATTATTCAAACCCAAGAGTACAAAAAAACAAAAACATTCTACAGCTACTTTTTAACAATGAATGCAGTGCTATTTTTTATTTTGAAATAACATCAAAGATGGCGGCGTAACCATGACCAACTTTTGTATTTCTTATGTTGAATTTTGGCTTTTTAGATTAGCCTGATGATGGTCTAATGACCGAAATCGATAGCTGGTAAATAAAATTTCTAACATTCACAAATAAACAATTGTTTTATTTAACGAATACATATACATCGTGAATGTGAAAGATGGAATTCTTCATACACACAATAGAATAATGATAGCTTAAGTTTCTTTTCAGATAATTGATCAACACAAAAATACGTAACTTTGTCAAATTTAAACAGGCTCTATCTCCACTAATAAGCGAGATCCCCATGACGTAAGGCTCGAAATTGAATCACCCGGTATAAGCTGTATGAATCGTCTGTATGACCATAGCAGAATTTTTTTTGAATGAACTCATGTCGGGAAATGCATTGTTTGAACGTTGGAGACAGTTGGAAGATTGAACCAATTTTACAAACAGCATAGGAAAAATAGTGCCATGTATCATAGCACGGCACTTTTAAAGCCAAATAGCATTTGTGTGAATTTTTTAAAATTATTTGTCGCCTTTGAACGGAGTTAATAATAATAATAATAATAATAATAATCCACGCCTTAACATCCCCCAACAGCTTTCGCCACTACGGGGGCATCGGCAGGCCCGAATTATCATTATTATGGCCCGCGTCTGTGGCACGTCTTAAGTTGTTTGGCTTTCAGCATTCGCCGTGGAGTAAAGGAAAACCACAGAAAAACCTTTACTCTGAAAGCAGGGCGTGGGGTTCGAACCGTTTTGTAATATTGGTACTAACTTTTGCGAGAGGTTAAACAAATAAAGTTTCACATACAAATTATTTGGTTTTGAAATATGTAGGTACCTATTATATGATACTTCCATCACACTACCTACTTTCCTAATGCAGATTCTAAAGTTGGTACCATATTAAGGCTCTATGCAGTACCGACATGGTGTCAGGTGTCTGAACATAATTTCGATATCAAAAGTTGACTATTCAGTATATACTTTATCTATAATGTACACTTATTTGTAACACTCAGTATATATAAGATAAATAGCTGAGTAGTGCAAAAAGGTGCGAAGTGCAGAGAGTGTCGGTAATCCGAACTAATTGGGACCGAAGGTGATTTGGATTATCAAATTGTTCGGATTATCAAATTTTGCAACTAAATAGTAGAAAATACGATTGGATAGACGTTCAATCTTAATAAAACCAACACAGTTCGATTCCGGTCTTCATAAACTACAAGAATGTTGAAAAGTCAAAATTGAAGGGATTTAGGTAGAAGGGATATCGAAGGGATAACGAAGCGACATCAGAGCGATATGGAAGGGATATCGATGCGTTATCGAAGGGACATCGAAGCGATATCGAAGGGATATCCATGCGATTAATTTATAACTTATTTATGATTTATTTATGATTTATTTATGGTTTATTTATGATTTATTTATGTTTTATTTATTTTTTTATTTATTGTGATAACCTGAACTACTAGGGACCGAAGGTGATTCGGATGATTATTAAATATTGCAGCTAAATATGTAGTGGAAAATACGAGTATTGGATAGAAGATATAGAACAAAAGCAATAATTTTTTGTAAACAAAAACCGACAGAAATGGGGTTTCCCTAGGTTACTCAGTAATTCATTTTATTATTATTTCATTTTGGGTGTTTGGATTAGCGAATGTTCGGTTTACCGAAGTTCGTATTTTCGACGCTCTACTGCAATGAAACCTAATAAGTATGATTAAATGAAAGCTCAAACGTGGCCAATTTGGACTACAGCACAAAATTGTAAACTTGGCACAATTTATATTGCGATGTGATTCTTTCCCGACGAAAACTAGAAATAAAGAATCTAATGAAACTGACATTGGTGACGATTTTAATCGGTATAGTCATCATTAGGATACAAATGATGTGTGCGCCGCGCAAAACACCTGATTTCGGTGCTTCAAATTGTGCCCCGTGGTGCCCAGCCTCGATTAAGAATCACATTCTTGTCTTACTACACAATATACTATAGTATATAAAATGTCAGTGGGATTTTGTTTTTAATTCAGGACGGACGACAAGCGCCGATACATCACCTAATAGTTTGGGTAGTTGGGTTCAAAATCCAGGGGGGTGTGTTTGTATAATTCAAATAGTAATTCGTGGTGAACGGTTATGTTGTTAACAGCGGTGGAGCCATCTATCCGAAAACTGCTGAACTAAAGAATTCCCACTCTCCGTTCAAACGCAGAAAAATCGTCGTTTTTGCTGCTTCGTACCGATTATCTAACTAAAAGCATTTCTTGGATATTTTACTGCATGTATAGATAGGTGATCTTACTATGCAGTGTATGAAGCAAGGATTTATATATCAAAAAACAAAATTGTTATTGTCTATTGTTCAATTCTGACCAATTTTCAGGTTGTATTCTCTTTTTAGTTATCGTTGTCCTGTTCGTATGCTGTAGCTACAATCAATTACAACTCTTTGAGTGCAAAAAATCTCAAATTTAAAAGCAAAATCAAAAGATCGGTACGAAGTACGTTTACATCTGTGAACTTGGCCCCTCCTTTTTTGAAATTTGGAATTCTGTTTCTACAGATCGTTTGCAATTCGTTTGCAATTGTTTGCACCCTTTTTATTTTCGTTTGCACCCTCACCGTTTCCAAGATAAAATTAAAACAAATTCGGAGGGGCCAGATTCACAGTAGCCCCTCCTTTTTCGAAATTTGAAATTCTATTTCTACAGATCCTTTGCAATTCGTTTACAATTGTTTGCATCCTTTTTAGTTTCGTTTGCACCCCCGCCGTTTTCGAGATAAAATTAAAACAAATTCGGAGGGGCCAGATTCACAGTAGCCCCTCCTTTTTCAAAATTTTAAATTCTATTTCTACAGATCGTTTGCAATTCGTTTGCAATTGTTTGCACCCTTTTTAGTTTCGTTTGCACCCCTTTTTGTGAAGCGTGAACTTGGCCCCTCCTCTTTCAAAATTTCAATTTTTTTTTTCTTCAGGTTGTTTGCAATTCGTTTGCAATTGTTTGCACCCTTTTTAGTTTCGTTTGCACCCCTACCGTTTTCGTGGTAAAATTAAAACAATTTTGTGAAGCGTGAACTTGGCCCCTCCTTTTTCAAAATTTCAATTTTGTCTACAGATCGTTTGCAATTCGTTTGCAATTATTTGCACCCTTTTTAGTTTCGTTTGCACCCCTACCGTTATTGCAATAAAATTAAAACAATTTTGTGAAGCGTGAACCCGGCCCCTCTTTTTCAAAATTCAATACTTTTCTGCAGGTCGTTTGCCTCTTTTTGCAATTTTCTATAGCTTTATTACTATTGTATTGCATTAATTTGGCTCTCTTTGGTTTTGCACCCTTATAGTTTTGGAAAATAACAAAAATAAAAATTAATAAGTGTGAACCAGCAGACACTTATTAATTTAAACACAACTTTATTTACAAGTATCTTTAATGGAGCAACACAGTTTGGATAGCAATACACTAAACTTATAAGAAAAATGACAAAATACAAATTACAATAAATTGAAGGGACAATAAATTAACCTGGGCATTAATCTAGAATTTGGGACTGAACTGCTATAAATTTAATACATATTCTAATGTTTCAAGTCTGTATGTATTTAAAAAAAATCTGATGTGGCCAGGCACATGACTTTATCATACAATATATAAAATGAATAGTTTAACTGCGTGAGAATCCATTTTATTGAGATAAATCGTAGGTATTGTCAAAGCATCAGCATTTGACACTACCTACACTACGTCATTAGAATAATAATTTATGTCACAAGTGCCGAAAGTACGGAATAGCGCGACGAGCGGTGATGCGTCACCGAAGGCTGAGTGTCGCCGTCGCATGGGAGCGAGTCGCGCTATCTAGTTTTTTGCAGGAGTGACATCAACGTTTATTGTGCTGCTTTTTGAGAAAAGTGTATTAATAAAATAAATAAAAAATGGTAATATTTCTGTATAGGAAATGTTAGGTTGGTACCACTTTGACGAAATGTCAAGTTTAAAAAGCTAAGTCAAATTCTGGCAGATTTATATTTGTTCATGACACTGTAGATGTTACATCCGTACTAACATACTACAATAAAACTACAGTCATCGCTATACTTTATTTACAATTTTCTCAATTTATCGTTTTTAGAATTAGATATAAAGACGGGTTGATATTTCTTATCAACAAGCAATCAAATTGGTGATCTTATTTTATTTGAAATTTGTATTTTGTAATTTGCTGCACTAGAACAGCAACGTGCCATAGCGGTTCTCCAACCTGTGATGAAATCAGCTGTTTACGAGTGTGACAGCACAAAAACATATTTGTCAAAATCCTGGCTACTATATGTAGTTTCATATCAATGCAGATGCGACCGATCTCGATCAAATAGAATTTGCTCCTGCAGCTAAACTATTAACTTTACCAAAAAATGTTATAGACATAAATTATACAAAATTTCCTCTACTTTAATTTATTATTTATTTATTTTGATGAAATTACAGAAATGGCGGCTCTTTTGCAAAATCGTTGAAAAATGCTAAGAGTAAATAGCCAGTTCCTTTGGACCATTTTGAACCAAAAGCTTTTCAGCTCTAAGTTTGGTCATAAAACCTCTAAATATGAACTTTCGTCCCGATACCTTTAGTAGTTTTTCCGGAATCGTCGCCACAAAAATCGTTTACACACACACAGACATACATACACACACACACACAGACATTTTTTTGTACCTTGGTCAAAAATGTTCAGGGGACCCAAAAAGACCTATTTCCGCTAAAATCTCAATTTTTTTTTTCGGCATGATTACAATACTTTACCATACTGCGTATGATAAAGTAAAAAAAAGAAAAGCGCATGCACATATACAGCGAGGTATCCCAATTTCTCTTCCTCAAAAATTTTGTTTTTGATAGTTATGTCATACTGAACAAAAAAGTCAATGGACTTTTTGAATTTGTTTTTCAACTCCCTTCAAACCGCTTGATGAAATTATTAAATAAAATACGTATAAACCCAAAAAAGAATACCAAAAAAATTTTAAATAGAAAAAGATTTTAGAAACGTATGATGAAATAAATAAATATGTTTTCTTTGTTTTAGCTCAGCCTTTCTTCTAATGCTTTCTCGATGATATCCGTTATTCTATGGGCTTGATCTATAGTGGAATGCTTTTCTCTAAAACCAAATTGTTGATTAGGAATTAGTTCCTTTCTCTCAATGATAGGTTTCATTCTCTTTAGAAGCAGCTTTTCAAAGGGCTTCGATGTCATTGGTAACAATGATGTTAAGCGATATGGTTTGGCCTCATTCGGTGGTTTGCCTAGTTTTGGTATCATGATAACTTCTTTTAGATACGCCAGCATAACAATACCTTTTTTAGATTATTGTTCCCTGTGATAAGATCATATCCAGGTGCCTTCTTTGGATTCAAGTTTGTCTTGATTTCTCTGGCAATTTCCTTTGGAGTAAGTAGCTGCATGCCTTCTTTTTCATAGGGTATATTGGCTCTGATTTGATTTTGTGGGACGGGCAGATTTCTGTTAGATGTGCCAAAATTTCAGCCGTCTGTTTTAGGTCTCTTGCCTAGCTGCAGTTTCTACGTCTTATAGGTGGGACATGGGCCACTGGCCTCTTGTACTTCCTCACTGCTTTCCACAGCGAGTATTCTGTTAATTTATCGGGTGTCAATTTAGTTGAGAAGGGTTTTAATAAATAATAAATTCCTTAAATGGAGTCCAACTTAAGACGTGCCACAGACGCGGGCCATAATAATGATAATTCGGGCCTGCCGAGGCCCCCGTAGTGGCGAAAGATGTTGGGGGGATGTTAAGGCGTGGATTATTATTATTATTATTATTATTATTATTATTATTATTTATTGAAAATCTCTGATACATCTCATTAAATATTGGAAACCTAGATAATATAATTTAGATACAACATATAAATACTAAAATTACACTAATAATTTTGAAAAGTAATAAAGAGGATCAGGGCAAATTGGTAGTACCGAGCTTCGCTGAAGCCTAGGGTACTCCCTTTGCGGGTATCACTGCAGCTCTATCCAATTTGGAAAAAAACAAGGCCATTTATGCTTTGCAAAGAAAAATTTCATTTTTCTTTGCAAAGCAAAGGAAAACTGCAGAAAACCCTTGCAGCCTTGTGCAAAGGTCATTAAAAACACACACACACACACATACACACACACACACAGACACACATTTATTAATAGACAATATACATTAAAAGAAGGTAAAGATGAAATATTAAGCAGCAAATTTAGGGTTCTTTATGATAAAACTCTCCTCAAAATATTCGCGGTTCCCCAAACCGCAATTTCTTGAATTTCCCAGGGCGAAATTTTGCACGGCAACTCTTTAACATGCTTACTATAATTTAGACTAACTGCTCCCAATGCACCTACAATCACCGGAACAATGTTGACTTTCAATCCCCACATACGTCCAACTTCTATTGCGAGATCCTTATATTCTAGTAGTTTTTCAAGCTCCTTCCTTACAACATTCGCATCAGCAGGTACCGAGATTTCTATGAACGTGCACACCTTCCTCTGGAAATCCTTTACCACGATATCTGGCTTATTAGCATCAAGCATTCTATCAGTGACAACAGGCATGTTCCATAATATGGTAATATGATCATTACTCACAACAGGAGATGGGATGTGGTCATACCACCGAGACACATCCATTGCTAAACCTAGTTGGGAACATAAATTATAATGTATATATGTTCCCACCCTATCATGCCTAGCAATGTAATGCGACTCAGCTAAGACTGGACAAGCCGCCAATAAGTGGTTATTATTATTATTATTATTATTATTATTTATTGAAAATCTCTGATACATCTCATTAAATATTTGAAACCTAGATAATATAATTTAGATACAACATATAAATACTAAAATTACACTAATAATTTTGAAATGTAATAAAGACGATCAGGGCAAATTGGAAGTACCGAGCTTCGCTGAAGCCTAGGGTACTCCCTTTGCGGGTATCACTGCAGCTCTACCCAATTTTGAAAAATACAAGGCCATTTATGCTTTGCAAAGAAAAATTTAATTTTTCTTTGCAAAGCAAAGGAAAACTGCAGAAAACCCTTGCAGCCTTGTGCAAAGGTCATTAAAAACACACACACACACATTTATTAATAGACAATATACATTAAAAGAAGGTAAAGATGAAATATTAAGCAGCAAATTTAGGGTTCTTTACGATAAAACTCTCCTCAAAATATTCGCGCTTCCCAAAACCGCAATTTCTTGAATTTCCCAGGGCGAAATTTTGCACGGCAACTCTTTAACATGCTTACTATAATTTAGACTAACTGCTCCCAATGCACCTACAATCACCGTAACAATGTTGACTTTCATTCCCCACATACGTCCAACTTCTATCGCGAGATCCTTATATTTAAGTTGTTTTTCAAGCTCCTTCCTTACAACATTCGCATCAGCAGGTACCGAGATTTCTATGAACGTGCACACCTTCCTCTGGAAATCCTTTACCACGATATCTGGCTTATTAGCATCAAGCATTCTATCAGTGACAACAGGCATGTTCCATAATATGGTAGTATGATCATTACTCACAACAAGAGATGGGATGTGGTCATACCACCGAGACACATCCATTGCTAAACCTAGTTGGGAACATAAATTATAATGTATATATGTTCCCACCCTATCATGCCTAGCAATGTAATGCGACGCAGCTAAGACTGGACAAGCCGCCAATAAGTGGTAGACATGTTCCGGAGCCTGATGACACAATCTACAACTCCCATCATGAGCAACTTTCATAATCTTCTGTTCATGATATCTGGTACGAATTGCCTGATCTTGCGCCGCAACAATAGAGGATTCCGTTTCAGCCTTAATGTTCCCATGACAAAGCCAAGATAAAGACCCAGACTTTGAAATGCCATCAGCCTCCACAATTCTTAAAAATTGACCATGCATTGGCTTACTAACATAATCCTCCCTCATTTTCCGATTCATTCGTAACTTAATCTCCCGCTTTAAACTCGCCACCGAAGTTTTATTTCCGTAATTTTCTAGTTCTTCGACCTGAAATTTTCTAAAATTAGTTTATGTTTACTAATTATTGACTTACCAGAAGTATCCCTAATTAATTGTTTAATAACTTTATCTTCCTTGTTGGCCTTTATAAAATTTCCTAAATTTAACATTTCCAAATCATAAATATTTTCCAATTGCTGCAAACCACGACCTCCATCTAAACGATGCAGGTATAGCCTGCAAACATCGGACCTAGGGTGAAACATAAAATTTAATGTTAACTGTTTTCTAGTTTTAATGTCCAAATCGCATATTTCCTTCTTCGTCCAGTTTAAAACACCAACACTGTATCGAAATATAGGAATTGCATATGCATTTATCGCTTGCATTTTATACTTTCCATTTAAACCAGACTTTAAAATTTTCCTCACACGCTTAATGTATTCGCCTATAACCTTCACCTTCATGCCTTCATCATCAATACCAAAGGCTTCATCCATTCCCAGATACTTATATCTAGTATTATCTGTTAGGTCATTAATACTAGAATGATCATTCAGGCATATGTCAGCGGTTTTCTCAATTTTGCCTTTGACAATACTAATTTTAGCACACTTCTCTAAGCCAAATTGCATCCCAATATCATCAGAGAATTGTTTAACAATACTGAGGCTCCTCTTCAACTGCACATCATTTTTGGCATAAAGTTTCAAGTCATCCATATAAAATGAATGACCAATTAACTTTTCGCCAGGTAATAACTGCACACCAACTTTATCCTCGTTCAATTCCCTAGACAATGCAAACAGGCCTATGCAAAACAGCAATGGAGATAAACTATCACCTTGAAATATGCCACAATTAATATCAATCGGCTCTGAGAAAACACACGAGTCTTCTCCCCGCAAGCATAATTTAGTAGACCATAAAGACATACATGAGTTTACCAAAAAAATAATTTTTTGGTTTACCCTATATATCTCCAAGGCTTTTATAATCCATTCATGCGGGATACTATCGTACGCCTTCTTATAATCAATCCAGGCCATGGATAGGTTTCCTCGAGACTTCTTGATCTTTTCAACAATCTTCTTGTTGATTATTAACAGTTCCTTTGATCCATAACTGTCCTTTAAAATACCTTTCTGCTCAGAGGGCAATACATTATTTTCTTTCAGATGTTCATAAATCTTGGTACCTAAAATTTTAGTTAATAATTTATAACTACAATTTAAACAAGTAATAGGTCTATATTGGGATACTTCCATTGTATTCTCCGTTTTGGGAATCAAAACAGTAACACCTTCAGTCAGCCACGACGGTATCAGTTCCGGATTATTAACCATATTGTTAAAACATTTTACCAAATGTTCATGCAAAATGGTTATCCTTTTAAGCCAAAAATTAGGAATTTTATCTGGTCCAGGAGCTTTCCAAAGTGCTAAACTTTTGCAAGCATTTGAGATCCAAATCATAAATATTTTCCAATTGCTGCAAACCACGACCTCCATCTAAACGATGCAGGTATAGCCTAGAAACATCGGACCTAGGGTGAAACATAAAATTTAATGTTAACTGTTTTCTAGTTTTAATGTCCAAATCGCGTATTTCCTTCTTCGTCCAGTTTAAAACACCAACACTGTATCGAAATATAGGAATTGCATATGCATTTATCGCTTGCATTTTATACTTTCCATTTAAACCAGACTTTAAAATTTTCCTCACACGCTTAATGTATTCGCCTATAACCTTCACCTTCATGCCTTCATCATCAATACCAAAGGCTTCATCCATTCCCAGATACTTATATCTAGTATTATCTGTTAGGTCATTAATACTAGAATGATCATTCAGGCATATGTCAGCGGTTTTCTCAATTTTGCCTTTGACAATACTAATTTTAGCACACTTCTCTAAGCCAAATTGCATCCCAATATCATCAGAGAATTGTTTAACAATACTGAGGCTCCTCTTCAACTGCACATCATTTTTGGCATAAAGTTTCAAGTCATCCATATAAAATGAATGACCAATTAACTTTTCGCCAGGTAATAACTGCACACCAACTTTATCCTCGTTCAATTCCCTAGACAATGCAAACAGGCCTATGCAAAACAGCAATGGAGATAAACTATCACCTTGAAATATGCCACAATTAATATCAATCGGCTCTGAGAAAACACACGAGTCTTCTCCCCGCAAGCATAATTTAGTAGACCATAAAGACATACATGAGTTTACCAAAAAAATAATTTTTCGGTTTACCCTATATATCTCCAAGGCTTTTATAATCCATTCATGCGGGATACTATCGTACGCCTTCTTATAATCAATCCAGGCCATGGATAGGTTTCCTCGAGACTTCTTGATCTTTTCAACAATCGTCTTGTTGATTATTAACAGTTCCTTTGATCCATAACTGTCCGTTAAAATACCTTTCTGCTCAGAGGGCAATACATTATTTTCTTTCAGATGTTCATAAATCTTGGTACCTAAAATTTTAGTTAATAATTTATAACTACAATTTAAACAAGTAATAGGTCTATATTGGGATACTTCCATTGTATTCTCCGTTTTGGGAATCAAAACAGTAACACCTTCAGTCAGCCACGACGGTATCAGTTCCGGATTATTAACCATATTGTTAAAACATTTTACCAAATGTTCATGCAAAATGGTTATCCTTTTAAGCCAAAAATTAGGAATTTTATCTGGTCCAGGAGCTTTCCAAAGTGCTAAACTTTTGCAAGCATTTGAGATGTCATCTTTGGAGAGAAGTACATCTTCCATTGCTGGATAATGGTTATTACGCCTCTCCTCGCGTTTAATCCATTCCGCTTCAGAATTATACTTGCCAGATTGCCCCCAAATGCCTGTCCAAAAGTTGGTAACATCCTGCATGTTTGGATAATTCTGGATACAGATATTGTCCTTGCCTAGACCCCTACAAAATTTTTTAGGATTTTCTTCAAAATTTTTGTTATCATTGTAAGTCCGAATTCTTTTCTCAATTCTTCTGATACGTTGGGCCTTAGCTTGAATTTTCTGTTTTAACTCTTCTTCAATAACTACTATATCCTTCTCTTCGCCTAACACACTATATTTTAGTATTATGTTTTGCCGTAACCGTTGTAACCTCTCAGTTAAATGAACTGATCTTCTAATTTCAGAAATCCTGGAAACGTCGTTTCTCCAATTAGCAATATTATTTTGGAGTCTACGCTTCCAACGGTTCTCCCGAATTCTATTATTGTGTATTGAAGTAAATTTTGGATTCACCATCTTAGTAATAACATAGGCAGATGCATACAACAAATTATTTATTTCAATAATGGACAATTCTGGCTTATTTCTGAGAAATACTTCCAGATCAGAATTAGCTTGCGCAATCAACTCCCTAACCCTGTTAGTCTCCCTTATGAAAGGCAGCTTAACCCGGCTATGAAAATTACCTGCAGTAAGCAACTCTTCCTGTACCAATATTAAAAACTGACTTTGCTGCACGTCATTGTCAATATCATTATCCAGATTTGGCATCCCATTTACCTCAATATCCATAATAACAGACGCCTCAGTGTCAGCAATACGGCTGTTCGGTTCTAATTCTTCAACTCCAACCACTTCATCATTTTCAAGATTTAGAAAAATCTCTACCTCCCTTCTTATACTATCTATCTCTATATTTGATAACTTATTCCTATTTAGAATGCACCGTCTCTGGGAAGCCAAAGTATTAGCAGTCAACTCCATTCTTTTACCTGGGTTTCTTTCTCGCCATAATCTAAAGCATTCCCGTTGATTGGCACATCCAAACCTTAACAATGAACAAAAGTGACACCAAATCACCTCCTTATATTCATTTATGGACCATTTGTTACGCAATATTCTTGAGTTATTTAAATCCATTTGTTAAAAAACTAAAGTGGACTCAATAACAATAAATATTATGAGTAACCTCTTTATTTACAACTGAAATTCAAAGGATAATTAGGTATCACAATACACTTACTACAAAGAAATGTAGAAATATTACGTATTACTGACAACTTCCTGGATAACTAGAATTGTCAAAATTGACACTATCACCAATCTGAAACCTAAAATATATTAAAAGATATGTTACTACCTCCCAATATACTCCTTCTCTTCCAAATGGTGGGCGTCCACTTATAAAAGCAATTTAAATCAATAAATGATTTTAAACTGCTTCGTTTATTAGATAATTCTATTTCTTTCAGGAGGTCAGATTTGACACTGCGTGCCAAGGCACGGCTATTGCTATTCTATTATTATTATTATTATTATTTATTGAAAATCTCTGATACATCTCATTAAATATTGGAAACCTAGATAATATAATTTAGATACAATATATAAATACTAAAATTACACTAATAATTTTGAAATGTAATAAAGAGGATCAGGGCAAAAACCGAGCTTCGCTGAAGCCTAGGGTACTCCCTTTGCGGGTATCACTGCAGCTCTACCCAATTTTGAAAAATACAAGGCCATATATGCTTTCCAAAAAAAATTCAGGAAAACTGCAGAAAACCCTTGCAGCCTTGTGCAAAGGTCATTAAAAACACACACACACACACACACATTTATTAATAGACAATATACATTAATAGAAGGTAAAGATGAAATATTAAGCAGCAAATTTAGGGTTCTTTATGATAAAACTCTCCTCAAAATATTCGCGCTTCCCAAAACCGCAATTTCTTGAATTTCCCAGGGCGACATTTTGCACGGCAACTCTTTAACATGCTTACTATAATTTAGACTAACTGCTCCCAATGCACCTACAATCACCGGAACAATGTTGACTTTCATTCCCCACATACGTCCAACTTCTATTGCGAGATCCTTATATTTAAGTTGTTTTTCAAGCTCCTTCCTTACAACATTCGCATCAGCAGGTACCGAGATTTCTATGAACGTGCACACCTTCCTCTGGAAATTCTTTACCACGATATCTGGCTTATTAGCATCAAGCATTCTATCAGTGACAACAGGCATGTTCCATAATATGGTAATATGATCATTACTCACAACAGGAGATGGGATGTGGTCATACCACCGAGACACATCCATTGCTAAACCTAGTTGGGAACATAAATTATAATGTATATATGTTCCCACCCTATCATGCCTAGCAATGTAATGCGACTCAGCTAAGACGACAAGCCGCCAATAAGTGGTAGACATGTTCCGGAGCCTGATGACACAATCTACAGCTCCCATCATGAGCAACTTTCATAATCTTCTGTTCATGATATCTGGTACGAATTGCCTGATCTTGCGCCGCAACAATAGAGGATTCCGTTTCAGCCTTAATGTTCCCATGACAAAGCCAAGATAAAGACCCAGATTTTGAAATACCATCACCCTCCACAATTCTTAAAAATTGACCATGCATTGGCTTACTAACATAATCCTCCCTCATTTTCCGATTCATTCTTAACTTAATCTCCCGCTTTAAACTCGCCACCGAAGTTTTATTTCCAAAGGGTGCAAACAATTGCAAACGAATTTCAAACGATCTGTAGAAAAAAAATTTGAAATTTTGAAAAAGGAGGGGCCAAGTTCACGCTTCACAAAATTGTTTTAATTTTACCACGAAAACGGTAGGGGTGCAAACGAAACTAAAAAGGGTGCAAACAATTGCAAACGAATTGCAAACGATCTGTAGAAACAGAATTTAAAATTTCGAAAAAGGAGGGGCTACTGTGAATCTGGCCCCTCCGAATTTGTTTTAATTTTATCTCGAAAACGGCCGGGGTGCAAACGAAACTAAAAAGGGTGCAAACAATTGCAAACGAATTGCAAACGATCTGTAGAAATAGAATTTCAAATTTCGAAAAAGGAGGGGCTACTGTGAATCTGGCCCCTCCGAATTTGTTTTAATTTTATCTCGGAAACGGTGAGGGTGCAAACGAAAATAAAAAGGGTGCAAACAATTGCAAACGAATTGCAAACGATCTGTAGAAACAGAATTCCAAATTTCGAAAAAGGAGGGGCCAAGTTCACACAGGTAGTACGTTTACCCAATTTGCTGAACTTTTTACGGTGCGTTCCGCTGTCCGTTTCGGCACCCAGTATTGGCACCCAGTTTGAAACCTGATGAGCACACACATAATATTCGTAAAAAGGTATTCAAAATGCTAATTAAATTAATAAACATTTATCAACAACCAGTTCTGAATATTAATTTCCACACAAATGCATATTTTCCATTTCACATTATGTGTAATAATAATAATATAATAATTACAATACATATAATAATAATAAGCGCAGAGATAAGATAAAACTTTGAGAGGGAACTAGTCAGAAATAATACACAAACTGAGAATTTTATTTTGAATCAGTATGTTATAAACAGCCGTGGCGCCATCTATTCGAAAAGCGATGAACTACAGGAATTCCCAGTTTCGTTCAAACAACGCAATCCGCATAAAATCATAGCTTTTTCTGCTTCCTGATGACTTCCAAACGGAGGTGATTTTATGGAGATTTTATTGCATACATAGGTAGGTGATTTTTGTGTGCATGGGTACAAATCAATGATTTATAAATCTAAAAATAAAATCGTAAGTTACTGCCTATTGTTCAATAATTGGCGTGTACAACCACATCTAGCAGAAATCGCTAGCGCTAGCGGCGCCATCGGACCGGCTGAACGGTTAAGGTGCGTTCCGATTGGTGGTAATGGTGGTGGTAGAAGACGAAATTATAGTATTTCTCACTAGACGTGATAGTGACACATATTAGTTTGCATGTACAGAAACATGGGTCATTAGCAAAATTCTATTAGAAATAGTATAATGGCGTCTACTACCACTGCCATTGCCACTAATGGAAACGCACCTTTACACGAGAAGTCTATTATTTCCGCTCGCAAGATGGCGGCCGCTTAGTGTCAGCGCTAGCACCGCTTACCTAGGCTGGCAAGCGCCCGATGTGGTCTGGTTGTACACAAGCATTGAATGATTTTCAATAAGTATTTCTTTTGCAATTATCGTTATGCGAAGTTTTCCCAATAGCTACATTCAATTCAAACCGTTTGAGCAAGGGTTTGCGTATAAAAATCTTATAGTATTTCTTTTTCAATTATCGTTATGCGAGGTTTTCCCAATAGCTACATTCAATTCAAACCATTTGAGCAAGGGTTTGAGCATAAAAATCTCAAAATAAAAAGCAACAATTGAAGACAACTGGAAGAACGGAAACGTCCTTTACGGTACGTTCTAAAGCACCGTTAATGTACCTCCTCTACTATGCGCCCCAAAAAAATCGTACAACTTTTAGCTTTGTAAATGGTTCGTTTATAACCTATACGCTGTCATTCTGACATTACTCACGCTTGTACAACCACATCTAGCAGAAATCGCTACCGCTAGCAGCGCCGCGCCGTCGGACAAGCGCTAGGTCAGCGCTAGCACCGCTTAGCTGGCGCTGGCCAGCGCCCGATATGGTTGTACACACGCATAGGGATGAAGCATGCACCAATTGTCAAATTGACAAGCCTGATTTACATGATGTCAAAACTAGCTGTACGGCTTTTTCTGCGCGCATAGGCATAGTACATAACAAAAAGCAACGGACCACGTACCTACTCTTCCTTGAGGAACACCAGTGGGGTTTAACAATTCATTAGAATAACAATTTTTAAATTTAAATTTTGTGTCCTATTTGTCAGATAAGATTCGAACCACTTATAAACAGTTCCTTTCAACCATTCTTCTGTTTGTAGTTTGTAGTTTCAAGCTGTGGCGTAGTTGCTCGCAGGTTCAATAAAACACCTCTGTGAACTTGACCCCTCCTTTTTCGAAATTTGGAATTCTGTTTCTACAGATCGTTTGCAATTGTTTCCGTTTGCACTCTCACCGTTTCCGAGATAAAATTAAAACAAATTCGGAGGGGCCAGATTCATAATAGCAACTCCTTTTTCGAAATTTGAAATTCTATTTCTACAGATCGTTTGCAATTCGTTTGCAATTGTTTGCAACCTTTTTAGTTACGTTTGCATCCCCGCCGTTTTCGAGATAAAATTAAAACAAATTCGGAGGGGCCAGATTCACAGTAGCCCCTCCTTTTTCGAAATTTTAAATTCTATTTCTACAGATCGTTTGCAATTCGTTTGCAATTATTTGCACCCTTTTTAGTTTCGTTCGCACCCCTACCGTTTACGTGGTAAAATTAAAATAATTTTGTGAAGCGTGAACTTGGCCCCTCCTTTTTCAAAAATTCAATTTTTTTCTACAGATCGTTTGCAATTCGTTTGCAATTATTTGCACCCTTTTTAGTTTTGTTTGCACCCCTACCGTTATCGCAATAACATTAAACAATTTTGTGTGTCAAGTGTGAACCTGGCCCCTCTTTTTCAAAATTTTATCTGTTTCTGCAGTTCCTTTGCCTCTTTTTGCAATTTTCTATAGCTTTATTACCATTGTATTGCATTAGGGTGACTCTCTTTGGTTTTGCACCCTGACAGTTTTGGAAAATAACAAAAATAAAAATAAATAAGTGTGAACCAGCTGACACTTATTAATAACACAGTTTGGATAGCAATACACTAAACTTATAAGAAAAATAACAAAATACAAATTACCATAAATTGAAGGGACAATAAATTAACCTGGGGATTAATCTAGAATTTGGGACTGAACTGCTATAAATTTAATACATATTCTAATGTTTCAAGTCTGTATGTATTTACAAAAAAAGAAAAGCGCATACACATATACAGCGAGGTACCCCAATTTCTCTTCCTCAAAAATTTTCTTTTAGGTAGTTATGTAATAGTGAGCAAAAAAGTCAATGGACTTTTTGAATTTTCTTTTCAACTCCCTTGAAGCCGCTTGAAGTAGTAACACAATAAAGATATTTTTAAATAAAATACGTATAAACCCAAAAAAGATTTTATTTTAAAAACAAATGATGAAATAAATATGTTTTCTTTGTTCTAGCTCAGCCTTTCTTCTAATGCTTTCTCGATGATATCCGTTATTCTATGGGCTTGATCTATAGTGGAAATGCTTTTCTCTAAAACCAAATTGGTGATTAGGAATTAGTTCCTTTCTCTCAATGATAGGTTTCATTCTGTTAGGAAGCAACTTTTCAAAGAGCTTCGATATCATTGGTAACAATGATATTAAGCGATATGATATGGCCTCATTCGGTGGTTTGCCTAGTTTTGGTATCATGGTAACTTCTGCTATTTTCCAGACGTGGGGGACTTATGTTAATCTGAACGATGCAATTATTAGATACGGCAGTATAACAATTAACAATGCCTTTTTTAGATTATTGTTTAAGAACTTCTCCTGTGATAAGATCATATCCAGGTGCTTTCTTTGGATTCAGGTTTGTCTTGATTTCTCTGGCAATTACCTTGGCTCTGATTTGATTTTGTGGGACGGGCAGATTTCTGTTAGATGCGCAAAAAATTCAGCCTTCTGTTTATTGTCTCTTGCCCAGTTGCCGTTTTTTCGTCTTATAGGTGGGATATGGGCCACTGGCCTCTTGTACTTCCTCACTGCTTTCCACAGCGAGTAATCTGTTTCTTTATCGGGTGTCAATTTAGTTGAGAAGGGTTTCAATAAATAATAAATTCCTTAAAAGGGGGTCCATAAATAAATATGAAACTTATTTTTTTCTCGTAAGTAATTGTCATTCTGAGTAAAAAGTTTCTAATAGACTTATTGGTTTTTCGATTCCTTAAAAAAGTAGAGCTATTTATAACTTGGTTTTGTTAATATTTCAAACGACTGTAACTTTTTAAGGAGTTGGAAAAACAGTAAGTCCATGTTACTTTTTTTATGCAGTATGAAATTATAACTATCTAAAACAAACATTGTGCTGGAGAAGAAATGGCATAGCATGTACATGTGTGTGCAATTCAGGTTAATTTATTGTCCCTTCAATTTATTGTAATTTATTATTTTTTGTTTAAATTAATAATGTCGGCTGGTTCACACTTATTTATTTGTATTTCTTTTTTTTTTCAAAAACTGTGAGGGTGCAAAAACAAAGAGAGTGCAAGCATATGCAATACAATGGTATAATAAATCTATAGAAAATGATTTTGAAATTTATAAAAAGGGGTAAGTTTTTATTTCAAACTTTATGTTAAATATATCTGAAAAACGGTAGGGGTGGAAACAAAACTAAAAAGAGTGCAAAGAAGTGAAGAAAAAAAATTATATTTTAAAAAGAGGGCCAAATTCTCAGTTCACTAACTTGTTTTAATTTTTTCACGAAAACTGTAGGGGTGCAAACGAAACTAAAAAGGGTGCAAACAATTGTAAACGAATTGCAAACGATCCGAAGAAAAAAAATTGAAATTTTGAAAAAGGAGGGGCCAAGTTCATACTTCACAAATTTGTTTTAATTTAACCACGAAAACGGTAGGATGCAAACGAAACTAAAAAGAGTGCAAATAATTGCAAACGAATTGCAAACGATCTGTAGAAATAGAATTTAAAATTTCGAAAAAGGAGGGGCTACTGTGAATCTGGCCCCTCCGAATTTGTTTTAATTTTATCTCGGAAACGGTGAGGGTGCAAACAATTGCAAACGAATTGCAAACGATCTGTAGAAACAGAATTCCAAATTTCGAAAAAGGAGGGGCCAAGTTCACAGTGGTCACTAAAACATTTGTTTCCTTCACCTATTTATTCTCGACTGTAGACCGAACCGTTTCACGCGAAATCGCCTATAGATACATTTTGTGACGCTACTGATAAACAATTTTAATTTCACCTTCGTTGTCAAATAAACTATCGATAAAGCATCAATATAAATAACTATTATACTTTGAGATTTTCATGGGTAAATTTCAAATCGAACCAGGGATTTACTTTTCTTTAGGTTGGGACGACTTACTTCACCTATGGCCCTAGATGAAGTAATAATGTCTACGGTCTAGACGCGTAATAGTATTTGAATTATTTGTTAGTATTTGGTTTTGACATAATATATCATTTGGCAGTATTTTGTTGTTTAGGTAAAAAGATATTCTACATCAAATTGCTAAAATTTACGTAATTCTAGGGAGTTTAGGTCTTACTTGTCAAGTGTGGTATTTCTGACAGCTGTGGCGACCTGAGGTGGCGACATTAGGCGCATATTAGGCGACATAACCTTAATCTACACGCGTGGTCAATATTGCTCCAGCACTCGTGTTTTTAATTTGATATAAAATGGTGTCTAAAAGGAAGAAGAAGGTACGTATTTATTAAAAATCGAATTTACGGTATGAACTAATATGGTATTCTTAATTCGTAGTATTCCACAGGCGAAGGAGCCCAGTTTATGTCTCGCCGAAGTGCACTTCGAAAATTGCAATTGTCGCTCAACGACTTCAGACGATTATGCATCTTGAAAGGTGTATACCCACGCGAGCCGAGGAACAGGAAACGGGCGCAAAAGGGCACTCCTGGAATACAAACATTGTATCACGTCAAAGATATTCAATTTCTCATGCACGAACCGGTTATATGGAAATTGCGAGAATACAAAATATTCAACCGCAAAGTTGGACGTGCCAAAGCTGTGAAAGACTTTAAGGCAATGAGACGATACCTCGACAACCACCCGACATTGAAACTAGACCACATTGTCAAAGAACGATACCCAACTTTTATGGACGCCATCCAAGATTTAGACGATTGTTTAACTTTATGTTTCTTATTCAGCACGTTTCCATCTTTACCGCACATTCCTCGTGAGCAGTCAGACTTATGCAAACGTTTAACCATGGAATTTTTACACGCTGTCATTGAATCAAAGGCATTGCGGAAAGTCTTTATTTCTATCAAGGGCTATTACTACCAAGCTGAAATAAAAGGCCAAACAATAACCTGGATCGTGCCGCATCATTTCTCGTTTGAACCGCAGAAGAAAGGTGAAGTTGATTTTAAGATTATGTCGACTTTTGTTGAATTTTATACAATTATGTTGGGTTTCGTTAATTTCCGTTTATATCATACCTTAAATCTGCATTACCCACCAAAGTTTGGTGTCGGCGAAGGGTTACAAAGCAGCGAAAAAGCGTTAGTTGACGAAAATGTTTTTGTTTCGGAACGAGTTGCTGCCTTGAATTTCTCGTTAGCAAAGACGACAATTGGTCAGGAGGAAGACGTTGAGATTGATACATTTAACACGGAAGAAGACCCAGAGGCTATCGAGGAGGCAAAGAAAGAAGCCGAGGATATCAAAAGTTTGAACACCTTATTCAAGGGATTTAAATTCTTTTTAAATCGTGAAGTGCCAAGAGAACCATTGGTATTTATAATACGTTGTCTGGGCGGCGATGTTTCCTGGGATAAATTGTCTTTCCTAGGAGCAACCTTTGACGAAAACGACGAATCAATCACCCATCAGCTTATTGATAGGCCATCTATGGACAAACAGTACATGTCGAGGTATTATATTCAACCTCAGTGGGTCTTCGATTGTGTGAACACAAGAAATCTCCTCCCTGTAAATAAATATTTCATGGGAGAAATCCTTCCTCCCCACTTATCTCCATTTGTTGACAAAGATAGGGGTGAAAGTTATGTACCTCCTGAGGAGCAGGTCCTCTATGATCAAAGCTTGCTGGAGGAAATGCATAAACAGGAACCAAATGATGAACTGGAGAGTGAGGAAGAAGGAGATAAACAGGACCACGAAGAGAAAGATGATACAGAAGAAATGGAAGATGATGAGGAAAATATCGATGATGAGAAGAAAGAGAAAACACACAAGATGTCTGTGAAACCGGGAGAGGTCTACAAGGAGGCTCCATGGGAGAAATCTCGCCAAGAAAGGCAGGAATACCGACTACGTGAGAAGATGATCAAGAAGAAACACAGGAATCTTTACAAGAGCATGATGAAGGCAAAGCAAGAACGGGGAAAGGAAGCTTGGTTGCTTAAAAAGAAGAGGAAACTCCATGATGAGAATGAGAAGCAAGTCAAGCAGAAAAACAGGGATACAATAAAACTCAAGGTGTAAATAAGTGTAAAATGCGCTTGTTAATAAATTTTTTTTTTAATTGTTTGTTTATTGTTACCGCTTAACAAATAGAATTTGGTTGACATATTATATATAAGTCCACTTACATATTGCAAATTGAAATGATTTAATGCACATGCGACCCTCCTGAGTATAATTGCGTGTGTAGTATTTAGTTACCATAGAGAGAGAGAGAGAATGGGTAATATTTTTCTTTAAATAATTGAACTAAGACTGGCTATAGGGATGTTTTTCTGTATATAAAACAATTATTTACTTACATGATAAAAAGTGAAAACAATTTCTATATTAAAAAATATATTAGTAACTAATCATTTAATCTTCCTGGTCACTCTCGTCATCCTCATCCAGTTCAGGCATTGGAAACCTGAGGATAGCTGCTACGCCCGTCACCTGTTCTAATTCTGAAAGAAACAAAGAAAAACCTATTATCGTAATATTTTTACTATGACAAGTAAATTATAATCATGGAGAAAGTATAGTTCGGTCAAGGCTTCTTAGCGTGTTGTCAAAACTATCATCCAGTGGTGTAGGTTACTAATATTTCATACGGAAAGCAAGGCCTGTCGACTCCACTAAATAATATTTTTTTGTGTAGTAAGTGTAGTAAAAAAATTCGTTAATGAGTGAGTGCTATTTGCGATAAATACTAGAAAATTTGACCATTGACCTCCACAGACATTTTGATCTTTATATTAATGAGCTGAAAATATTAAGACATACTGTCATGTTTATACTAATGAGTGTCACAGTACTTCCGCAAGCGACGCCACTGGAATTATGAACCACTACACAGTACGGTGTATCGAACAACCGTTTGCTCCGAAATTCAAAATTTCAAGTTTATAAAAAGTTGTCCATGCCGACCCTTATATATCACACACAAAATTGGCCCAGTTGAATAATATTATGTCTCCCGCAGGAGGCCTTAAGTTTATAATTTCCTTTAAAAATTCGAATTTTTGCAATTTATTTTTAAATGAAATATTAAGTGGTTTTTCTATTTCAAAGCACACATGTCCGCACATACTAAAAAAATTAATGACAAATAAACGTTCTTCAACATTTTAACACATTTTTAAAATTATACGAGTCATTTTTCTAAAAATTGTATCAAATATAAATAAATTGCAGGCGATCTAAATGTTGCATTAGAGTAATATATTTTTGTATATGGTAATTTCACACCTTATTGTTAAACTTTTTATATTTGAAAAAAGACACTTAATATTTCATTGGTAAAAAAAATCTAATTGTTAAAGAGAATTACAAACTTTAGGTCTTCTACGGGAGACGTAAATATTTTTCAATTGCGCCATTTTTTTTGTACTATATGTAGGTCCATAGGGACAACTTTTTATAAACTTAAAACTTTGAAGTTTGAAAAAACGTTTTTTCGATACACCCTACTACACAGTGACTTGTTCTACGTGACTACGTAACACAAACCTGCATTGGTATCCGAGATCGTGTGTCTTAGCCAGAAGAGACGTACTTCTGACGTTAATATCAACAATATCACATGTAGAAGGAGTGAACGCATTACAAACGCATCGAAGCAATCTCATGTCAATTTTGACAACACACAAAGAAGCGTTGATCAACTATCCAAGTATATATTACTTAAATTCTACTACATGGTGAAGGGTGGATTGCCATAGTATACTTTTTAAAATATGTAAGAGTATGGGTCAGTACCTACATTTTTTTAGACATTGTATTGAAAAACAAGTTATGGGGATACGCTCAAGTGTTCTAAGTCCTCTGAATCCATTAGTTTTCTGTAAAATATACACTTATAAGTAAGTACTTATCCATTTTTTCGTTAAGTCTGGTATTCTTAATAATTTGAGATGTTATTACAGGGTGTCACATTGCGGATATCACTGCTAACTCCCAGTTTGAGTTTTATATTAAAAAAGGTGACGATTAGAATAACTACAATTTAAGTGGTAGTTATGAGTAATTTGTACTTTGATAATACCGTAAACTGATAGTTAAGACGTAACCCAAATTAATATTATAGTTGCCAATTTAATTGTATTTTTTTTAACCTTGTATTGGTAATACCACCCTAAGGGCGTTAGGGCCGTATTGATGACGTACGCAATGTGACATGACAATCAAGACATTTCTTGAGGGTGGTGGTACTGAATTAATTAGGAATCTTTTAACAAAAAGCGAACTAAGCTTGAAGGACGTAGTATCATTGATGTCGAACATGTTCAATATTATTATTGAACAACAGAATACTATAACAACTATATTGGGTGAGATACGGTTACTGCATCAAAATCAGAACAGTATGGAGCTTGAAGTGAAGAGGGCCCTTCAAATTAATGATAGTCCCGGTCAGAGTTTTGATGAGGAGTACTATAACGAAATCAATGAACGTCAAAGGAGGTTGCAAAATATCATAATATATAGTGCGCCTGAGAGCAGGGCTGCAGCAGAAGATTATTGGCGATCGTAGCTTGGTGAAAACAATTTCAGAGGAAATTGGAGCGATTGTGCTGATTTTAAATGTTTTAGAATTGGCCGATCCAATGATGATAGACCCAGGTTGCTCAAAGTAGTTTTGTGCTCTGCAGAAACATCCAGGGAGTACATTAAACATTGGTCAAAGTTGCAATCGGGCAACATTGGCATTGAAGCTGACTTAACGTCAAAGCAAAGAAGTCAGATTCAGGCACTCAAGGCAGAAATGAATGATAGAACTTCTAAAGGTGAAAGAAATCATTCGATTAGGTATAAATATGGATCGCCCTACATTCACATAAATCGAAGTAACGGGTCAAAAACCGGAGACAGGAAATAAAGTTTTATTGCCACAATGTCGGAGGTATTAGAACGAAGGTGGAGCAGTTACAGCACAGTATTAATACCTGCAGCTATGATGTCATAATTTTGGTTGAGTCTTGGCTTACAAGTGACTTCTCCGATGAAGAATTTCAATTTAAAGATTTCAATGTTTATCGTGTTGACAGATCAAGTAGTACGAGTTCTAAAAAACGAGGTGGTGGAGTCATGATTTTAACAAGGTCCTCACTGAGATCAAGATTAGTTAAGCACTGCAATCAAAATGTGGAGAATCTGTTTGTGTCTATAACAAATGATAAATTTTTCATCGTCAGTGCTATAAACATTCCTCCATCTTCTTCAATGGATTTATATCACTCTCACTGTGAGAATGTTGAGGTGTTGTGTGATCAGTTTCCTGATAGTAAGATCGTAGTCTTTGGAGACTACAATATTCCGGGTGTATTGTGGAGTTTGGATGGTGATGGAATGGTGGTCGATGGTCCGGAGTCATCGCCGGCTGTGTTATTGTGTGATACTTTAAATGTTCTGAACATGTACCAGAACAATTTTATTCCTAATGGAAATAATGTATTTTTGGATGTCATTTTTACACATTTCAGGGGGGGTCCAGTTGTCAGAGGCTGATGAGTTGCACTTACCGGTTAGCAATCATCATATAGGTTATTCATTTATTATTGAATCTTCTTTAACCAAATATCTTCAGACTGATAGTTTATGTTTTGATTTCAGTAAGACGAATATTGAGCGTCTTAATTATTATCTTGCCTCTGTGGACTGGATTGACCGTTTGTGTTGTGATAATGTTAATATTAGTGTTGATAGATTTTATGATATTTTGAATTCTGGTATTGAAATGTTTACGCCTGTGCGAAGAACTAGGTCGCCCAGTTACCCTGTCTGGTTTAGTCATGATCTTAAATTGTTAATTAATAGGAAGAAGCAAGCTCATAAATGGTTTAAACAAACTCGCAATGTCAGAGATATAGAGTTTTTTCCAATTTGCGATCTAGGTGCTCTGCTATGAGCAAACAATGTTACCAGTTTTACTGCGGAGAATGGAACTTGACATTACGAATGATTCTAAGCCTTTCTGGAGACATGTAAGCAACATATCTAAAAGTAGGGAATATCCGAGCTGTATGTTTTTTAAAATGAAATTATAAATTTATTTGCCGACTCATTCTTCAAAGTATATCTATCTGCTTCAAATGATGCCTTGCCGGACCTGAATTTTCCTGTTGGGGTGGATTACAATAAATTTTCGGTATCGGTTGGTGATGTGTTTGATGGACTCAGTAAATTAAAGTCAAAATTTTCCAGTGGACCAGATGGGATTCCGTCATATATAATAAGGGGCTCTTGCTTTTTTTGACTTTGCCACTGCATTTGCTGTTTGACTGTTCACTGAAGTCTGGTGTGATTCCTGATATTTGGAAGCAGAGTTTTATTACACCCATTCATAAGTCTGGTGATACCCCCGATGTGGAAAATTATAGGGGTGTGTGCATTCAGTCTGAAACACCAAAGTTGCTGGATTCTCTGGTTGCGGATCAATTGCCTTTTGCGGTCAAGCATGTGTTATCTGATGCGCAGCATGGTTTTTCGAGGGGCAGATCTACGGTCACTAATTTTGTGTGCTATGAGAGCTATCTGTTGGACGCTTTGGAGAAGAGATATCAGGTGGATTCTATCTACACCGATTTCTCTAAAGCGTTCGACAGGGTCGATGATGATCTTTTGATTCACAAACTGAAGGCTTATGGTTTTGGTCCGGGTGTAGGGTTCCCAACATGGTCATTTTGACCCGGAGACTTCGGGTTTGGCGACCATTCTCCGGGCTAAGGGTTTTCAGTTAAATTCTCCGGGTTAACTAAAGGTAATCTTCGATCTTTTGAGAAACTGTAGCGACCCCTAAAAATTTTTTTCAAATTATGCTAATTCAGTAATTGTTATTCTAATCATATATTTTTCAGCGATTTCCCTTGAAAAAAATTACATTTTCTAAAAATAAGAAGCACTCTATTACTCAATCTTCACAAAAATTTAATTTTACTGTTTGAGAGCATGTGAGAAGCTTTGAAAGTAGCAATTGTTGCACATGTCTAGTGAATACAGTAGGAATTTTGTAGCGGTAAGACGAACGCAAAAGATTGTATCCTGCCTCGATGATCATAGACTGAGACAAATCTAATATCAAAAATTGCTTTCAAAAAGATGGGTATTATTTAAAGGTAGGAATTTTGCTTGTCAGAAATTAACATTCAATAATGATACATTAATTAACAAAATATGTTTTGAACTTTCGTTGATTATTTTAATATGTATGTTGTTCAGACGATATGAAATGTCCCAACAATATGTTTGAGTTTGTCCAAGGCAGTTCACAGAATAGTATCATACTGGTCTGCCATAAAACAGTATTTTTTAAATCATGGAGATGACAGCGATACCATTATTTGAAAATTGTATTATTAGTTGGACTATATATTTACAACGACTGAGAGATGTAGACTGAGAGATGTAGAGACACATGACCACTTAAAAATGCATGAGTACATCAAAATTATGCTTGGCTTACGTGGTAATATTGGCATTTTGTCTCATGTTGGTTGTGTCGTAAAAATCGACAATATGTGGCAGAAACGAAAAGAGGGAAAACTAGTAGACATCAGTAGAAATAAATTAATTTACTTAGTAATTAGCATCTAGATCTCATCCTTTTCTACACTACCTATATCCAAAATTCACACCAAAGCGTTACTAAAAAGTATGTGTCAAAGCCGCACATTTTTGTGGCGGGTGTTATTAATTTAAACTTATGTTCATTAAAATAATTATTTTTCTCCGGGTCAGCATAGGCACAATGTTGGCAACCCTATCCGGGTGTGTGGTTGGTTGGATGAGGGGTTATTTGGTGGGTCGTAACCAGCAGGTTAGAATTAAAATTTACATCTCTAGTCTGATTCCAGTGTTGTCGGGAGTGCCCCTGGGTTCGCATTGTGGGCCGATTTTGTTTAATATTTTTGTAAACGATATAGTCCACAGTGTTCAAAACTCACAGATTTTGTTGTTTGCTGATGATGTCAAGTTGTACAGGACTATCACAAGCAGAAACGACTGTATTCTGTTGCAGGAGGATCTGAGCAGTTTGTTTGAGTGGAGCATATTGAATAAGTTGCATCTTAATGCAAGGAAGTGCTTTTCGATAACCTTTCTCAGAAGTCAATCACGAACTAGCTTTACATATAGCATTGATGCGAATGTTTTGGAGTCTGTAGATACCATTAGGGATTTGTGGGTGACGTTCGACACAAGGCTGAATTTTAACAGTCACTACCATAGTGTAACAGCGAGAGCTTATATGACATTGGGATTTATAGTTAGACACAGCAAATATTTTTCGACTGAGACGTTTATCTTGTTGTACTGTTCTCTAGTGAGATCACTGCTGGAGTATGCCTCACCAGTTTGGTCACCCTATTATTTAGTTCATGTGGGCGCTTTTGAGGGGGTACAGAGAAGGTTTACACGATGCTGTGCTCGAAGACAGGGTCTGCTGAACATCACTTATAGTTACGCGGGATTCATGGCACGGCTGAATTTGTGTTCATTGGAGTTGAGGCGTCAGAGGATTGATATGTGTTTCTTATATAAATTGGTAGATGGTGCTTATAACATCTCGTCAGTCCTCTCGCTAATCAACTTCAATACTGGCCGCAGAACTAGAAACCCTGATCTTTTTAACGTAAGAGCTGCCAGAACAAATTATGATGCGAATGCACCTCTTAATAGGTTGCAGGCAAGCTGCAATAGGCTGGGATTGGAAATTTTTGCTACCTTCCAATCCTTTAAATGAGAGCTGGACAGGGTGATTGGGGCATGTGATGTTTTTGTCGTCTTTATTGTATTACATTTACCGTATTAGTTGTTGTGGGGGAGGATTGTATGAAATATGTTGAATGTTAATCTTTGTAAATAATGATGATATTCGTTAATAAATTACTATTATTTCTAAATACCCCAATTCACACTATTTTGTCATTTTATTTTCTAACACATCTCTTGGCTATTTGCTAATCGTATTCAATTTATTTGCTTCGGAGTTGTAAATATGAACCCCTGTAACATTGTTCTTCTACCTTCAGTGACATTTGGTATATTATACTAAATTGAAAAGCGTCAAATTTCTAAACAAACACCAGAAAAGTAGTTTTCTTACATTGGCTACACTGCATTATCTATTGCTAACCGCGCCCAAACCGCTAGTTGCCTAGCTATGAGTGTAGTGAGCATTGATAATGGCAAAATGTATCGAACTCGGAGTTACTATTAACTCAGAGTTAGTTAACTACGAGTTGTAACCCTACATTCATAATTCCGACCTTTAAAAACTGAAATAAAATTAAATTAAAAACAATTATCAGCTTGCGCCAAAAATAAAATCAATACAATTACAAAAGTTGATGTCAACACGTCACCGAGAATAAAGAGACCGTCCTATTTGTTATCAGTAACTCTTTTCCAAGTAGCGTAGTCACTTTTCAATAACGATAAAACCAGTCTTTTAAGATATCAATATAGGGTTACAACTAGTAATTTACTAACTTTCAGTCAATGGTAACTCCCAGTTAGATATATTTTGTGATTATCAATTCTCAATAAACTCGTAGTTAGGCAAATTGGTTTGGGCGCAGTTGGCAATAGATAATGCAGGGTAGCAATGTAGTAATATGAGGAAACTACTTTTCTGATGTTTATTTTGAAATATGATGTTTGCAATTTATTATTAAATATCAAATGCCGGTAATAATTAAAGAAAAACGTTATAAGGGTACAAATTTAACAATGTCAAACAAAATCAATTCGATATGACTAGCCTATAGCCAAGAGAATGTGTTAGAAAATAAAATGACAGACAGTGGCAGTGTGCTATCTAGAAATGCCATGATTGTCACTGATCGTTAAGAGTTAATCTAATTTAATCTCACAGTTAGCAATTTAACCTTGTATTGATAATACCGCCCTGAGTTCAGGGCGCGTCTAGGATTTTACGGGCCCTAGGCACACCTGAAATTCCCTGCCACTCAACCTACATATTAATATCATATAAAACCAATAATAAAAATGTTTTTAAAGAACTAAGAATTACAAACTTTGAATGAAAATATGTTATCTGACAAACCTAAAATGTTCTTTTTCTGATTTTGGCTTCAATACATGTTTTGATGATATCATAGTAGAGGGTTTTTAGAAAATCCTTTTCAAGTTTGGCAAGCGCGTTGAGGATTTACTTCGAAAGTGTACCACGAAAATAAATTTCTATCAGCTTAAAATAGAAAAGGAACCCTCAGTATTGCTGACTGGTCGTGTTAGAAATACTCTTAAAATTAGTTCGACATTAAAAGAGGTGGATTAAAATCTGTTGTCTAAAATAAAATTTAACTTCTCCGAAGCAAATCCTATTCTCTGCGATTTTTAATAATAAAGAAATATCTGCTATTTTTCTTTTTTTTACAAAATAATATAAATTATTCTTCAACATTTAAATCTTTGTCAGGTCTATAAAATTTGGGTAACAGCAATAAAATATGTTTTGTTATTTCTATAAATACGTGGAACAATAACTAATTATTTTATTCAAACTATAAACAGTGGCTTTGGTCAACTAAACAGTTTGGCACGTCTAAAAGCTAAAAATTTACTTTTTTAGTCATTTTCAGTTTTTCTTAAGTCAGTTATAGTGTTGTGGAATCTGCAGTTTACGTTACTGTTTTCCTTATTGTTTTCTCTTTAGATAAAAAACAATTGAACGTAAATCTTAAATACCGGATTGTCGATTTTTTCTCTTAGCCGGGCCCTAGGCTCACGCCTATTTTGCCTACTGGTAAACGCGGCTGTGCCTGAGTTGTGTTGATGCCAATGTAAACACACCAAATTTTGATCATAGGGACAGGAATATGGAAATTATTTTAACAAATACAGGCAAAAGGGTGTATACTTGATTATGTCCATTTTAAATTATATGAGAAACATTTTTAACACTACATAGGAGTGCATCAATTTTAAAAACCAATATTATACATTTTCCTCATATAGTAGAGTGAAAACATGGAAATTATCAGCCGTGCTGGCTGGGAGGCCAGTAGTTCGTATCTGCAAAGAAGGCATAAAGTTTTCTGAGAAGGATGCTCTTCAGAAGCTTGGAGAAGCTGGATAAAAGACTAATGGGAAGGTAGTTATTGGGAGTTAACGGATCAGCTTTCTAGAAAATGGGTTTTATAATTGCATCCTTCAGGACATGCGGAAAGGTTCCAGAATAGAGGACGCATCTGCCACATGGGGTTCAAGGATTTCTTCTGAGATTTGTTTGAGAAGCCAAGGAGAGATATTGTCGGCTCCTGCACTTTTCTTAGTTTTAGAGCTGTGATTGTTTTGAGAAGGTTGTCTCTGGTTAGTTTGACGGGTGAAACGGAGAGCTTGTTGGGCAAAAAGTTGGAGTTCTGATTTCCGGTAGTGGGAGAAAGATGTAGGGAAATTAGGTCTTCAGGAGCTGTGACAAAATAGGTCCTTAGTTCATCTGCTGAAGGGGAGGCAGACTGTTGCTGGGAGATTTTTATATTGATGCATTCCTTGACAATGCTCCAAAGTCTCAGATACCTAGAAATACACGATGTAGTCTAAATCTCTCAGCGCTATGCTAATTGTGATTCCTTGTTAGTAGATTTCTGTAATGACTTATTAATTAAAATTTAACTATTTCTCGCAAACACTACAGTGGTGCCAGTTACCGTTTATGCAAATTATTGTTGTAATATATTTGTACGGGGCTTCAATGCTATAGTATCAGTAATCAGTTCGTTCGTTTGCTGTTAGCGTCTGTATTGTAGTAAGTTATATTACGTCTTTATATAGAGGCGAACAGTAGGAAACGAATTACAAAAAAATTTCTATGATTACAAAATTACAATTAATTGTGGATGAACCATGATCAATTTAATAATCGTTTACAGCCAATTGATACAAGTAAAACCAAACCCAAATGTAGATATTGAGCGTAATAGAATACAGGGTCATCAAATTAAAGCGTCTATAAAAAATACTATTTCCGCTAAACACATACTAATACTTGCTTCCACTTTCGGCGCGGAGGTAATTCATACCCTAGGAGCATGATCATTTGTTAGGTGTTTATCCAAGCTCAGTCGGTAAATTGCACGGGCGGCGTTGGTCCAAAGATAAGGGATCCGTCACACTACCATGTTTTATCGACCGCTAGTTACTGCTGTTTAGCAGCCCTTAGCAACAAAAGGAAATAAGTCGCAGCTGAAGGTTTGCTTCTGGACCATTTTGGACGGCTGTTAACAGCTAGAGCTGGGTAGGTCCGGCTTTTTTTCGGATACGGATCCGGACCTACATCCATGTCTCCGGACACGGATGCTCGATACGGTTCCAGGTCCGAATTGGAGAACGCTGCTGTGCACATTGTGCACAGCAGCAATTTCAAATAAATAAGTTGTAGTAGGTGTTAACAACAGTATTAATATATAAGATTAGGTTAAGAACATAATTATTTTTTAAATGAAAGGAGCGATTTTTATTTTTAAAAGAAAGAAAGATGTGTATTTTTGTTATGTCTAATATACATTTTAAAATATAATAAAATAAAAGAAAATATAAATTATGTTTAGTTTAATTAGCACATCATAACACAATTACTAGGCACTCAATTAGATACCAAAGAAACACAAGTTTATTTTTTAGTGTTAAGAAGAGATATTTTATGTGTTTAGTTTAGTACATTACTTAAAAGAAGAACAAATCTGTTTCAATACAAAAGCATCAATTTGAGTAAATTTACAAACAGGTGGTTTACTAGTGCAATCTCCAATCTCCCCCGCATTCCCTAAGTCGGACTAGCTCCATGTGCGAAGCACAGCTGGATTACTAATACCATTGTTTATAAAGAATACATAAACAATGCTAATACAATCATCGTAGGTCGGACCGGTATCGCTTTCCAGCCGGACCTACATCCACCAGTACCAGGTCCGGACACGGTTCCATTTGCCAGCCGGACCTGGATCCAACAGTACCGGGTACGGATACGTGTCCGCGGACCCGTATCCATCCGGACCTACACAGCTCTATTAACAGCCTGGAACAAGTGGCGGATGGTAAAACTTTGTAGTGTGATGACAGCTTGGCTTCTCAACTGGAAGTAAGTTTTGGTATGCGGGTAGCAGAAAACAGTATTTTATTATAGACGTGTCAATTTGATGACCCGGTACTGACTCTGGAAAACATAGTTAATGCCATGCATAAACAAAATATATTAAAAAAAAAAACTCCGTTTGATTTTTTTTTGTTACACAAGGAACAATAGGCACATGAGAAAAAATGCTGTATCGATTATTTCAACATTATTTCCAGGTAGACACCGAATTCGATTCAAGGAAATGTGCCCTGTTAAGGGAGCTGTCCGCTTATTGGACCTATATGTAAGCTATCACTTCCAATATATAATTAAAAGAAAAATTAAAAAGACTTTGATTTTCCCATCGGTAAAAAAGATTTTGTAACATAAAAGGGGATAAATTTCTGTCACCCGGGGAAGCTTTCTCAGCAGGTACTTCCCAACACTGCATCACAGGTATATAGCTGTACTTGATGGAAATGTTGAAAGTATAATAATAATAATTATTATTAGCTATAATAAATTTGTTTCAAAACTTAAAGGAAAATTACATTACGTCTATATATAGAAAAAAAATCTGTTAATAAGAAGTGTGCTCAGACAAATATTTCATCTTTAAACCAGACAATAAAAATTTGTTGATAGGAGTGATCAATTGTTATTTGAGATTTCGGACCAACACCTCAGAACCACATCATTTTTATTATAAGCCCGTTTATTCAACCTTATATTCACAGTTCATATATTATACTAATAAAACAATATGGTATGGCATATATATAGAAATATCGCTTCCTTCCTTGGCTGGGTTGAACAGTCCGCCATAGGGATAAAGGCCTCCCCATTCCCCCAAACCAAATCATATAATTATGCACATCATTCAATTATGCCCATCACTAGTTTCCATATCGTTGGAAAACAACGAAATCCTCGTGAATTTGTACAAAAAATTGACAATCATTTTTGGAATAATGTTGTTCAACCCCTTATGGTTAATCATGTAGTGAGGTACATTAATTTCAAAACTGTAATCATAAAAATCATTGATCATTGCTTTTTATTCAATAAAGGTCACAAACTTTGATGCATGTACATGTGACGCTCTGGCGTTGTATAAAAATTGCCAGAAAGACGCAAACATGTCTGGTATGTTATTGTATGCAACGGGTTCAGATTTTCAACTTGCTTTGATTTCTTTTACATTTTCCCAAAATATTTAACATTTGCACAATACCAGTATAAAAATGTATATTCAAGTACAGCAGAGATGCGATAATCCAAACTAATTGGGACCGAAGGTGGTCCGGATTAGAAAATTGTTCAGATTATCAAATATTGCATCTAAATACTAGAAAAGACGAGTTAGATACAAATAGGATACAAAAAACAATATACAGTAGAGCGTCAATAATCAGAACCTCGGTAATCCGAACGTTCGCTAATACGAACGCCAAATAACAAATAATAAAAAATTAAATCACTGCGTAAGCGAGGAAAAAGCCATTTCGGTCGATTTCTGTTTACAGAAATATGTTTTTGCTTTATATCTTGTATGCAATACTCGTATTTTCTACTATTTAGCTGCAATATTTGATAATCCAAAGCATCTTCGGTCCCAATTAGTTTGGATTATCGACGCTCTAGTGTATTTCTGTAAACAGGAATCGATAAAATAGGCTTTTTACTCGGTTACCCAGTAATTAATTTAATTATTACTTGCTTTTTGGGCGTTCGGATTAGCGAATGTTCGGATTATCGACGCTCTACTGTATTAAGTTCTTCTGGCTATCGGAGACTTGTGGTTATATTGATATCATTACAAAAACAATTACTTACGTTCTCCTGATATATGCATACTGGAGAAGATCTTGACCTCTCCACCGGATTCTCTAACGGAATCTACTAACCGGACATATTCTTTCCTTAATGCAACATCTTTACACCTAGAAAGTAGATAACAAGCAAATTAAATATCAATTACATTGTGCACGAAAATCAAAGTTTTTTTTTTTTTACAAGCCGAAGTCCTACCTAGTAAAGTCAATTCGGGTATGCTAAATGCAGTAGTGATAGTCATTTTCCTAGGTTAGGTCATTTAAACGAGTAATATCAAAATCAAATTACGCGTAACCCGGTTTTGAGCAAAATTATACAATTTTTATTGTTCTGAAAATTCGCATTGGACGTTTTTTTGGTGCAAGGAATCCGAATTTGACATTATTTTACGATCCTACAAATATTTGATACAGTTTTCATACAAAAAACATCAAAAAATGACCGAAAAAGACCTAAAGCATTTGTTGCAGAATTTGTTGGAATATCATTTTGTTTATAAAAATACGTTCTTAAAATTTCCTTGCAATCAGAGAAGAAAAAAATCTGATGTGGGCAGGCACATGACTTTATCATATAAAATTAATAGTTTAGCTGCATGAGATTCTATATGTATTTGATCAAGATCGGTCGTGTCTGCATTAAAATAATACTAGTAACCCTTTTTTTTTTTTTTTTTTTTTTTATAAAAAAGGTGAGGGGAGGGAAGAACCCACCACCACCCCGCTGCACGGCATCGCCTGAAGGGCATACTTCCTGCAGCGACATCTCCTATTATTTCTCCCGTCGCCTTTCCGTCTTGTGGCCTGATAGCTACTAATACTAGTAACCCAGGATTGTCAAAATGTCAGAGTATGACTACCTACTGTCATTACTGTCAAATCGTAGCTAACTTGGTTATAATGCAGACATGATGTCGATCAAATAGAATTTGCTCATACAGCTAAACTATTAATTTTACAAGAAAATGTCATAGACAAAATAAACTCCATTTCGTCCTGATGTGATAACTTTAGTCGACACGTCATAATCTCATGACGGTTTTGTGAAATTTCAATGAGGTTGCAACCCGAAGTCAAATTTGACGGTAAAAATTCGGACACATTTGTGTCTCCAGCTGATTCTAACGTCGTCGAGATATATTCATCCGTACAGCTCGGTCTTTTTGGGATGGGTACGGTTTCAGAGTGTGGATTGTCAACTGAACAAATTTCGTTCCTTTGTATGTCATCAAACGTAACTATTTCTGTTGTTCCGAAAACATATTTCTCGCATGCATTACATTCGTTTGAATTATGTACCTGTGTGTCGGTCCATATTACTGGTATACCAAAATGCATCCATTCAATATCACCTTTAGACCACTGACTCAATGCTGATGTACATACCGTACAAATAATGTGCGGTGCCCAATTGATATCACGAATTAATTCTTGATTGAAATATTGATAATATATTTGAGCGATTTCCTGGGTAATTTTACGCTGCCTAGGCATAAGAATATATTTGCTACACACAACAAAAGTTATTGAAACTACAAACTCATTCAATTCTCAATGTTTTGTAATAATTTATTTTGCAAACTGATTAGTTTGCGCATTAAAAAAATAACAGGCAGAGCTTGGCTTGACAACCAAACTACAGCACTGGAGCCAGATAAGACCAAACACACTCGGCCTTTCCCACCGTTAGAAATTTGCGTGCATGCGTTACAACTGGCCGTCTTTATCTGTCCTCCCGCAGTGCGGCGCTGGTTTATTCACTATTTGATCGTTTGTTCGTTAGGTTATATCTTATGATGTAGTGACAGACTGGCAAAGACTTTATAATAACTTGTCAGTGTGACAGTTATGGACAAATTAGAGTGTTGTGTCACTTGTTGTAGTCACAAACTACACCCGGTAGAATTAAGAAACGACACTCGTCTTTTGATATTCCTAAAGACGATACAATTCTATTGACAACTAATAAGAATAATTAATATCATTTATAAAAAAAAGTAATTCCTACAAATTTTGGGCCATTTCCATACAAAAATCAACGTTTCTTGCCGTTTTCGGTCATCAGTTTTTTGGATGCAACTGAACTAAATATTTGTCAGATCGCAAAAATAATGTCAAATCCGGATTCCCCGCACCAAAAAACACACTAATACGAATTTTGAGAGCAATCGAAAATCATAAAATTTCTCTCAAAAATGGGTCCTGTTTAAAAATTTGAATTTGATATTACTTGATTAAATGAACTAACCTAGAAAAATGACAACCACCACTGAATTCAGGATACCCCAATTGACTTTACTAGGTAGGTCGTCGACTTGTTCATTTTTTTGACTAGCACAGTGTTACCATTCAATCTAACCTGAATAAGCTATCGGAGATCAACAATGTTTCTATAGCTTGAGACTCGTTTGCCTTTTCCACATGTCGCTTCCCGTAGAATGCCTTTGCTGGTTCACACTGTAGCATCGTGTAAAAACTCTCAAGAGCCTTTACTTCTCCAGCAGCTTTTGTATCAGCTATTTTGTTCACAACTGCCGAATCCTGTAAGACCTCTACAAAAAGGGTTGTTCACATCATGTTAATGTCTTTTGGGGATATTTTACCTCTAAGAGAATGTTTGAAACCGGACGAAGAGTGTACGAGCATAAATTTACCCTTGTTTTCTAGCAGGAGTTTGTTGTCAGTCTTCACGGCCGTCTGGAACATGTACTCAAAAAACTGGTCTCGAACAAAGCCAGGAGATGCTACCAGTATGCACTTCACAATGTCAAAGTTGACGTGCCGCAGTATCGCCTGCATAACATTGTCATAAAATTTGGCTAATCCCTAAAACAAAAAACATTTTCAACAATATAATTACCACAATGTAATATAGCTACACATTTTTGTCTTTTTAAGAGTATAACCCAAAGTCAATGTAGATCAAAGTATTGTCAAAGTAATATTATAGGTTAATAATATGGTGACATACAGCCGGGATGTAACATCCTTTTTTTCTTTTTTTAAATAATTCATCCCGCCTGTATGTCACCATAGTATTATTCTAGAATCAATGGTGATGCGATTCTAAAAAAGAAAAATATACAGATTGTCCCACTCTTTTTCAAGCAAAATTGTTTTGAGTAAAATGTTATATGTGGACTTATTTGTTCTTCAATTCATTAATTCCTTACATCTTTTTGACGTATTAACAAAACAAAGAAAAATAACTATCAAACAATGCAAAACGATAAAAACAATATAATCAACACCCATCATAAGAGAAAAGTAATTATTTTTAAGTAAAAATTTTTAAAATAATAACAATACAATGAATAATGAACAAAAAAGTCTATAATGAGTATTTTCAGATTTTTTGTAGAAAGTAAATGTCATTCCGAGTAAAAAGTTTCATATAGACTTATTGGTTTTCTCAATTCGTTAAGAAGTTGGAACCGTTTAAAATACGGATTTGTTAATACATATTTCAAACGGGTGTTTGGCCCCACGGTCTTTCGTCTCTTCCGAACGACGGCAGACGAATTTTCTGTTAGTCCTGGGTGTGATCCACGGACCTTCTCGTCAGTAGTCCAATGCTCAACCACTAGAGCCATTCGCCCCGCAAACGGGGGTAACTTTTTAATGAATAGAAGAAACTAATAAGTTCATTAGAAACTGTTTACTCAGTAAATTTGCTACCTGAAAAAAGGTTTTGCGGAAAAAGTGGGACATAAACGTGCAAATTTCCCTAATCAGCAATCTCATTATCAATAAAATAACAAACTAACTCCTGACATAGCAAATAGCAGGGCATTGCAAAAAGTGAGCAAACAGAGGCCATCGACATTCCCTGCAAAAAGTTTTTGTCTTACGATGTTAAAAAAAACCACAACTGAGAAAACAATAAATATTTCCAGAAAATTTTCAGCTTGTAAGTGATGATAATTTATTTCAATTAGGACAGACGATCAAAGAGACATAGGTGACAACATGTTTGTTTCTATGCTTACATAGAAAATATAAATAATGTATATTTGTCCAATTATGATATAACAAGTATTTTGTTTTGTGTACCTAAAGAAAACTAAAATAAGTATGTGTTTATCCGCTTGGCAAAGATAGTTGATCAAAGTGGGGGTGTACTAGCATATTGGGGTACGTGTTGTTTCAAACGTAGAAGGTATCGGGTTCAAATCCCAGCGATGCCAAACATTTCCAAATATGAAAAATTGTCTGGCCAAAATCTACGTACCCGAACTTCAACCCCTGCTGCACGATGAATGCCTACAAGAGGCTCCCGGCAGCATGAACAATAAAAAGTTAATCAAAGTGAAAGAGCTTATTACCTGAATTTAGACAAAGCTATTAAAGCAATAAAAAAGGCAATTTAAATTTATAAAACAATATTATGTGCAAATAATTCAATAATTAAGAACATTTTATAGTTATTGTATTTTTTTGTATATGTATTTTGAATAGAGAATATAACGTTATTGTGTTTCCGTATTAAAAAATTTTTTTTTCTTTGCGTAACTTTATTTATTCATATATGTAATTGTATCTTGGCGCATTTGTTGCGTCATATGTGCCCAAAACCTGCTCAGCTGTCATTTTTGAGTTCAAGACCATCGTAGATACTATTTTTTTAAAAAATATTTCAGTAAGTATTACTAACTGCTATATCTTTTTGCAAGACATCCCAAATTCCAGATGGGCCCATGTGTGTCGCACCCCCTGCTACGTCACTGGTGAAACAGAACATGCCATAACGTGGTCATTACCCTTTTTATTTCTAAATTTATTGATGTTAAAATTGAGTGGTCTTGATAGATTTCTTGGTCATGAACACCAATCCGGACCATTTTCACATAAAAATTTTGAAAAAGTTTAGATTAGAACGACGAAAGTTTGTTTGTGGCTTTGATTACAGCCACTATTGATATAAATTGCCAAAATCACAATTTTAGCAATTTTCCACTTAACGTTTTCAAAAACTTTACGTTAAAGAGAACTTTTGAGTTCGGATTCGTGTTCAGCACACAGAAATCTTTCAAAAACGGCTATGCACTTTCTACTCACAACATCCACGTTTACTAGAGTTATCTATACTTTACAATTTCTGAACATCTTTTTTCTCAAAAATGTTCTTATGTAAAACTTTACAATATGACCAAAAGGTCAATCCATCTGAAATGGTCCAGAAAAAGATAAGTTGGGTAGTTTGACCACTTACAAAAAAACATAATTTTACATGACGAAGGATCTATGTTTAGGGGAAGATTAATCTACGGGTTTTTGGAAGCGAGAGCATCTATCATAACCAAACTTCTGTATTTTTTTACATAATGGGTCAATCCATCTGAAATGGTCCAGAAAAAGACAAGTTGGTTGCTTGACCATTTTAGAAAAAAATCATTTTTTTAAATTGAATTTGCCTATCTTCTGGGTGTACGAAACCATTTTATTTTATTTTTTTATTTTATTCAGGTCAGAAATGACGACCAGTATTGTGACAGCAAACGATATTTTTGACATTGGTAAGTGTTTGCGTTAAACGAAATTACTTTGTTTGAAATTGTCATAGAGTTGAAATAAAAACCACGCGATTAAGCACATTCCAAGGTATCTGTTAGGTATACAAAGCATAGATTTACGCTTATTTTCAGTTTAAAAAAATATGTTAAAGTTTACTTATGATAGTCCATTAGGAGGCGTTTTCATAATTTTTTTTAGACATAAAGGGGTTACTTAATTTGTCCATTCAATATTTTTTAGTTATAACCTTGTGTGCAAAGGGCTTATAGTAAAAAATAGCTTTCTTACTCCTTCTCCCTATTGATGACAAGCTATTGAAATTTCAAAATTTCTTATTTTTACGATGTTTAATGTCAAATATCTCTGATGGGACCATGACAAAAAGTCTGAAGCTTTCAAAATTAATTCATCTTTTCATATGGTTTAATACTAAATAAAAACATTCTTGTGTATTGCACTGTGTTTGGGATAACAGCCATTAATTAAAAATTCTCAGTAAATACAAAAGAAAGCATACTATTCATAACAATTACATATGTCATTTTTTACAAAAGAAAATTATAAAACTAAGTGGTCTTCATAAGTTTCTGAAGTTGATATGATGTAACTTCTTATTACACCTTCTGTTGGTTGAGGAGAGAATTTGTGGAAACTTCTAGTTCTTTTTATCTGTTTGGATCTCTGAACTCTATCATAAAGGGGGTGGTTTTGTGTTCTGAAACCTCTTCTTTTGCCACTAAGATATAGTTTATCCCTGGTAGGTGTCTATTACAAAAGGAGAACATGTCTTCTACATTAAGCATTTGGCTATAAAGTGGTCTTTGAAGACTGGCTTGAGCCACTAGTCGCTCGTTGTCCCCCCTATTGGCAGGGTGCGCGATGCTAGCGCCTCTACAGCTGTAGGCAGTAGTAGGTCCACGCGGCGTAAATGGTGCAGATTGCTAATAAATGTTACAGTTCTCTGTACTGTATAAGTGGTCCGATCAAATTTATATTATTTATTACAATAATGCATTTGTTAAGATTTCTTCCTGTATTATTACAGTTGATAACGCAACACTTATTGTGTCCCATTATCATTATTTATACCAACGATATATTATTAGTTCTGACGGATTGGATCACAACATAATGCGCCGTGAACTACTGCACATATGTAGGCATTTTAGTTAGGTATTTCACTGCTACGGGAACTTTCGATTTTCAAGTCCCCTCCACGGTGTATGCACACTCTGAATACCGTCGCATGCGTTTTTTCCATGTGCACATCCAAAAAAATGCCATTCTGCATCTAACCCAAAATCTTTTTTTATGATACGATAAGTTTGCAAAGTTCTTTTTGTTCTTGTATTGACTTGCTGCACCACCAGAGAAATATATAATTTTGATATGCTTGACAGATTTTGTCTTATATAATTAGTTAAATATTTCTGAAAACAGTCACATATAACTGGCTTCTGGCTCAGCTCATTAGTTAGTCTGTTAGAACAGGCTCACAACTAAGGGGGCGGTGGGGACAGTCCAGTAGAGGCCAACATTACCATATTGACACTTTTGCACACTTGCTGGTCCTATAGGATAAGATTTACAGCAATGAGAAGTTTATCCATTTGCTTAATTTAAGAGAATTGAATATGACCTGTTCTTTGTAAGCAGCGACGATGTTAGTACAGATCAGCAACATATCTCAAATATTTGCATAGCAATTAATTTAAGCGAATCTACATAGTAGCTTAAGAAACCACAGGAAATATAATTCTGCGGTTGTATATATGGGTCTCGTTAAGCTTTAAATCTAGTAACTTTAACAACTTATATTTTAAAAGTGTATGGCCGATGTGGTGGCATATAAAAACCAAACCCTCATGTATCTGTGAGTGGGTCAATCCATCTGAAGTGGTCCAGAGGTAGTCGCTTGACCATTTAAAAAAATATTGTTTTTGTAATGAATTTGCCTATGTTCTGGGAGTACAAAACCATTCATTTCTTAATTATTTTACTCTGTTCAGAAATGGCGCCCAGTTTTGTGTCAGTGAATCCGACATGTTGGACATTGGTATATGTTTGCGTTAAACGAATCATTTTTTTTTGGGATGGTCCTAGAGAGTTGTAATAAAAACCACTCTATTAAGCAGATTTCAAGCTACCTGTTAAGTATCGTCGTTTTAACTTGAGACTCTTAAATATCTCGTAAAATATGCATGGTACGACAAAAGTGTCTTAAACAAACTTGTAGGACTCAAAGGGGGAAATGAGATGACGATATCAGTTTCATTGCAGATGGCGCTGCAATCGGTGAAAATGCTGCTAACTTCATTTTTTTAAATGGCAATACCCAAATTTTTTATCAAATTATGATATTACGCTAAATAAGAAGAATCTTTTGTCTGAAACTGTTTTTCGTACGATGCATTTGTTTGTGCGTAAACAAGCCCCATGCGTAGGGTTGCCAACATTGTACCTATGCTGACCCGGAGAAAAATAATTATTTTATTGAACATAAGTTTAAATTAATAACACCCACCACAAAAATGTGCGGCTTTGACACATACTTTTTAGTAACGCTTTGGTGTGAATTTTGGATATAGGTAGTGGAGAAAAGGGTGAGATCTAGATGCTAATTAATACGTAAATTAATTTATTTCTATTGATGTCTACTAGTTTTCCCTCTTTTCGTTTCTGCCACATATTGTCGATTTTTACGACATAACCAACATGAGACAAAATGCCAATATTACCACGCAAACCAAGCATAATTTTGATGTACTCATGCATTTTTAAGTGGCCATGTGTCTCTACATCTCTCAGTCTACATCTCTCAGTCTTTGTAAATATATAGTCCAACTAATAATAAAATTTTCAAATAATGGTATCGCTGTCGTCATCTCAATGATATAAAAAATACTGTTTTATGGCAGACCAGTATGATACTATTCTGTGAACTGCCTTGGACAAACTCAAACATATTGTTGGGACATTTCATATCGTCTGAACCACATACATATTAAAATAATCAACGAAAGTTCAAAACATATTTTGTTAATTAATGTATCATTATTGAATGTTAATTTCTGACAAGCAAAATTCCTACCTTTAAATAATACCCGTCTTTTTTAAAGCAATTTTGGTTATTAGATTTGTCTCAGTCTATGATCATCGAGGCAGGATACAATCTTCTGCGTTCGTCTTACCGCTACAGAATTCCTACTGTATTCACTAGACATGTGCTACAATTGCTACTTTCAAAATTTCTCACATGCTCTCAAACAGTAAAATTAAATTTTTATGAAGATTGAGTAATAGAGTGCTTGTTATTTTTAGAAAATGTCATTTTTTTCAAGGGAAATCGCTGAAAATGTATGATTAGAATAACAATTACTGTATTAGCATAATTTGAAAAAAATATTTAGGGGTCGCTACAGTTTCTCAAAAGATCGAAGATTACCTTTAGTTAACCCGGAGAATTTAACTGAAAACCCGTAGCCCGGAGAATGGTCGCCGAAGTCTCCGGGTCAAAATGACCATGTTGGCAACCCTACCTATGCGCATGACGGCGCAACGCGCGGGATACCAAAACGTGTCCTGGCTACGCACATACCTTCCTACGTTGTACCATGAGTGTCTACTAAGTCGTCGCTTTGACTGCCAGACGGCGAGCGCGTCCCATGCAGTGGCAGCGGTCGTAACTACCGCAGCCGCCACAAACTTTCATCGTCAATAACTTTTAATAGATGCATTGTACGAAAAAAATATTCAGACAAAAGATTGTTCTTATTTAGCGTAAAATCATAATTTGACAAAAAATTTGTGTATTCCCATTTAAAAAATTAAGTTAGCCTCATTTTCACCGATTGCAGCGCCATCTGCAATGTAAATAATATCGTCATCTCATTTCCCCCTTTGAGTCCTACAAGCTTATTAAAGACACTTTTATCGTATCATGCATATTTAACGAGATATTTAGGAGTCTCAAGTTAAATCGACCACCCGGTATATTACGTGTAGTTTACGTTTATGTTCTATTTTAAAAAATATCCTAAGGTTTACTTACAATAGCTTATTAGGAACCGTTTTCATGATTTTTTTTTACATGAAGGTGTATTTCATTTGTCCATTCAAATTTTTTTAGTTATAACCTTGTATCCAAAGGGATTGTAATAAAAAAATTAGCTTTCTTACTCCTTTCCCATATTGATAACGAGCTACTGAAATTTGAAAATTTCTCATTTTTACTATATTTAATGTCAAATAACTCTGATGGGACCAGGACAATCATGAAATCTTCATAACTGATTCACCTTTTTATAAAGTTTACTAATAAATAAAAATATTCTTGTGTATTGCCCCGTGTTTGGAGTAACATGTCCTCAAACATGGTGAAAAACGTTAATCAGCGCTTACTAACAAATAGGATAATTCCGTTCTGAAGTTGGAAAAGTACAATTGTTTAAACTTATTACATTTTATTACCATGTTATTAACTTTATTCAGCTTAAAATAATTATAATAGAATAATTACTTATCTGTACAACATACATATTTCTAAATATTAATATACACATCCGTAAAAATATGTTATATTACTGCTTCTATAAAAATATAATCTAAATAAATAAACACTTTCAGTAGGCTTAGATGTATGCAATATGTTAATGTTGGCCACTACTGTCCCCACCGCTCCCTTAGTTGTAAAACTGTCCTAACAGGATAATATGATAGAGTTCAGAGATCCAAACAGATAAAAGGAACTACGTGTTATCCCAAACACAGTGCAATACACAAGAATGTTTGTATTTATTATTAAACCTTATAAAAAGATGAATTAATTTTGAAAGTTTCAGAGTTTTTGGCATTAAACATCGTAAAAATAAGAAATTTTGATATTTTAATAGCTTGTCATCAATAGGGAGAAGGAGTAAGAAAGCTATATTTTTTGTTATAAGCCCTTTGCATACAAGGTTATAACCAAAAAATATTGAATGGACAAATTAAGTATCCCTTCATGTCTAAAAAAAATCATGAAAACGCCTCCAAATGGACTATCGCACATAAATTTTAAGATATTTCTTTAAATGGAAAATAAGCGTAAACTATATGTAATACATACCTAACAGATAGCTTGGAATGTGCTTAATCAAGTGGTTTTTATTTCAACTCTCTATGACAATTTCAAAGAAAGTTAGGTATTTTATTTAACGCAAACACATACCAATGTCAAAAATGTCGGATTTGCTGACACAAAACTGATCGCCATTTCTGAACTGAATAAAATAAAAAAAAATATCGGTTTGCACTCCCAGAAGATAGGCAAATCCAATAAGAAAAAAGAATTTTTTCTAAAATCGTCAAGCCACCAATTTCTCTTTTTCTGGACCATTTCAGATGGATTGACCCATATCAAAAAATTTCTATAATTTTGTAGCTCAATATCGATTTTTATCACAAGATCAAGATTCAGTGATTCAGCGGAGTGAATTCTTTGGCATTCCAAAAATGTTTTGACAAAGAAACATATTGATAGGAGTAAAAATGCTCTTGGTTGCAACTGGTTTTCTATGCCAACTCGAGACAGGTATCGCAGAAGTATTTCTGGCTGTATGTGATTCATCGAATATAGCCGCTCTAAGACGAATCTAATGTCACTAATTAATCAACTTTATTATAAATCATACAATTAATTTTAGTTTGCTTGACTGTTTAAATGTTTTTAATGTTCTTTAACAAAAATAATTTAAAATAAAACAAAAATATCTTTCTGTTGATTTTTACCCCGCTTGGGGCAGTATAAAACATCAAGATAAAAATCAGATTTGTTTTTCCAGTAGCTACATATGGTACAGCATCAATCCCCATCCAGCAGTATTCAAATTTTCATATTTTCGATCCACCCTACTGCCGACTTCTCGTGTTTGGGATAATAAGCGTACCATCCCTTTATAAATATTTTACCATCATGTGGTTGGTGCCAAAGCTTCCTAATTACAATAGGTAAAAAAACATTCACGAGTATGGAACCTGCTGTCCTGAAGATATCAGTCCACCAAGATGTTATGGTGCCAGAAACTATAAATATGTTGAAACCAAGGCAATACAATTATATAACCACCTGCCCCAGACCTGGAGAAGTTTTCGAATGCCAAATTGGAACAGGAGACTGAGACGCTACCTTCTGAGACGTGTATTCTATTCTGTCGAGGAATTTATTGCAACCTCTTTGAAGAAGATTAAATGACTTAATTTGGTATAACATGTACTTTTGGTTTTTGAGGTACCTAAACATATTTTGTAATTAAGGTCAATAAATTATCTTTATCTTGCTTCTTCATCATCATCATCTGAGTGATCAGGTACGGCCACTTCTTCTTATTCAATTGAATTAAATACTACCACCTATCTAATGAAATGGTCACCTTAATTTTGTGCAAATAACTGATAAGCATTAAAGCTACTTTGATGCTGTTTTGTTGAAAATAATTGAGTCTGATGATAAATTAGTATACAATACTTAAGGGTGCCGAAACGCGTGCGGAACGCACCCGCAAATTGCATGTAAAAAGTACTTCGTACCGATCTTTTAATTTTGCTTTTAAATTGGAGATTTTTTGCACTCAAAGGGTATTAATTGAATATAGCTACAGCATACGAACAGGGCAACGATAACTAAAAAGGGAATACATACCGAAAATTGGTCAGAATTGAACAATAGACAATAACTTACAATTCTGTTCTTGGATTTATAAATCCTTGCTTCATACACTGCATAGAAAAATCACCTATCAAGACATGCAGTAAAATATCCAAGAAATGACTTTTATTAGAAAATCGATACGAAGCAGCAAAACGACGATTTTTGTGCGTTTGAACAGAGAGGTATGCATTCTCTTTTTAGTTATCGTTGTCCTGTTCGTATACTGTAGCTACATTCAATTAATACCCTTTGACTGCAAATAATCTCAAATTTAAATGCAAAATTAAAAGATCGGTACGATTTACGAAGTTCGTTGCTGAACTTTCTAGGGTGCGTTCCGCACCCATTTCGGCACCCTTAAAAATGTGTGATAAAATTGTTTGTTTCATTTTCTTTTATATACACAAGAGTTTTCTTTCAATACCAACCTTTTCATGTTGCTGTACGAACCCTTTACGTTTTCTGGGAATAGACACATCAATCTTTGCCCTAACTAATGTCATGCTAGACGTGATCAAACAAACATGGGCCAGTCCCTCCTGCATAATTACAGCAGCAACGTCAGCGCTTGTCACAGGATCACAAGCAGTGTCAACACGCTCTAAACTAACGGAATCCCACTCGTGCTTCCTTAATGTGAACTTCCGATTCAATTCCAAATCTAGCGTATGATAAGCTCCCATCTACAAACAACAAATTAAGTAAAATCGAACCGTACTGTCGCTCAAGATTTACCTTAACATATTGGTTCTCCTCAATGTTACGACCTTTAAGCCGCAACATGCAAGCCTGAGTATCATATTCTATATTTTCTACAGAAATTGTAAGCGTAGTCCTAACACGGCTTGAAGACGTAGAGCCTGTAGCAGATTCAGACTGGACTTTCCGAAATGTTGATCCCCGTACGGAATCTCCTTCTGTTATAAGATTATAGGCATGCCACATATCCTCGGGTTCCTCTGGTATAAGGCAGACCGTCCTGTTGGATCAACATATCGTTCATTTCAGGATAAAACTAGCTGGTGGTAACATGTGATCTAACCTCAACCGAATTAAGGGTTAAGTTACCCCTTGTCTACTCACCCCTCGCCATCCCTATCGAGTTCCTTGTACACTAATTTCATTCTGACGAGTTTTCATTCATTTTGTATACATAAAATGTGGTATCACGTCTTCTAAGCATTATTTACCGAATTGGCAGCTGAGCGAATCGGGATGTCACCATCAGATGGCGTTGACGCGCAAAATTTGGCGCTGATTTGTCAGCCTGGCCAGCTGTTTGTGAAATTTAATTTGAGAGGTGTTGTGCGCGAGGACTTTTCCCGTTTTTTAAGTGTTTTTTTGACTGAATTTATGCAAAACGATTCACCTCAAAACGTAAGTAATTAGGTTTTTATCTAATTATATCGTTGTACGTTAGTTGTCTAATTTGATGTTAATTCATAATGCGTGTTATCATTTAATTTTCGATTGATTATAGCGTATAAACTATTCAAGGGTTGATTTGGGAAAGCATAGTGGTTTGAGAAGGAAAGGTAGCTGCGCAATTTTCTGTAGAACCGTTTTAAACCTGTGCAGTCGCTGGGTTAATTATAGAAAGCTCTCGAAAAATACATTTTCGAGGTTATGTCTTCTTAAAAACAGGTAGCTTGCCGTATTTGGAAGTTGTAAACAATCGTTACTTTGTTATTTATTTGCGAGTCTGCAAAATTTATCTTATACAATTCTGTAATAAATAGTTTTTCCGTTCGATCACATTGTTGGCTCTCTGACCTTATTTTTTTCAATCTAAGAATCCAATACTACCATAAAACTCATTCGAGTGTGCAGAATGATGTAAAAGACAGGAAAATGTGGGACGGGCAGATGATTGAAATCGCTTGGCGGTGAGTCAATACGTTATTAATACGAAATGAACATGTTATTTTTTGCCTGTCGTTATTTTATTTAAATGGCATGAAATCCGTGAAATGGTGGCCCACTTATACTGGAACAATCGCGCTATAAACTATTCTGCAAATCACAAAGTAAGCTGCCAGAAAATAAGTAGATATATAGCTACTTCAGTGCGAACCAACCTATTTTTTTTTTTTCGCTCGAAAAGTATGGCTCACGGCCAAATCGTTCCCAAATGTTTGCACACTGATTATTTTTGCAGGTACGTAGATTAAACAAACATTTCCGTATGAGTGCGGATTATTATCTTTGGATTTTAATTAATATATTTTTTAATATAAAATCTTACATGAAATTGATCTAGTGCCATATTTTTCCAGTGGGAATCCCAGATTCCCGGCCAATCCACATTTTTTGCACAATAGAGAAAAAAACAAATTTTCGTTTCCTACATACAGTCATAAAAGTCTTCTCACACAACACGAAATTCAAGAAAATGGAAGATAAAATTACACCAAAATATACATATGTATTTATTTATTTTATGCATCTATTTACAAATGAAATCTAATTACAAAAGAAGAGTTTTGTTTAGCAAATTTCATCTGAAATATTATCAAATAAGTTATAGTTCCTATGAAGAATCTCACATAAGTTTTCGTACAGGAAACAAAATATGCCCTTACAAAAATAATTATTACCAGTTTTTGTGGCAATTTCTTGGGAATACATTTAACCACTCTTTGTTTAGGTCCGGTCAGCGTTTCTTTGTTACTAATTGCCTCACAATTTTCCTCGTCTAATACGACAGTTAACTCTATCGGGTTGAGATCTGGTAAATGCAGCTAAGCACGTAATAAAGTAACAACTTACGAATATTGTCTGTTGGATGCTTAGGATCTTAATCTTGTTGAAAGTCTCTGTTTTCTTTTAATATTTGTTTTTAGACCGGGAAAGCCAAGAAACTCCGCATGAATAACTGTTTTCTACTTTGCGTTCGTTATAAACTCATAACGTACCTCTTTCAGTGTCGTTATGAAAACAGTAGATCACAAACTTTTAGTAACTTTTAGTTTTACAAGAGTTGTGGGATTGATGTCAAGTGTCAAATGATGCTGAAATCCACGGCATATATTTAACAAAAACAATGTTACAACTCTCAAGTTACTTCTAAGTTGCACAAATGTAAATTAATAACGCAAAACAAAATAGAAATGACTGTCGTATAATCGATGACAGTCGAATTTCCTGTGGATTGATGAGGTTTAATACAGTGTATGCCTTCCACGAGCACGAATCACTTCCTCACACCTACGTGGCATGGTTCGCACCACAGACTACTCGCACTAGCCCGCGAAGAGATTTTTGTGGTATGCTTTCTGATTTCTCAATCTGGGCTTGTGTCAGTTCCTGTATGGTTCATGGTTAGTGGTGGATTAAGGCGCTTGCGAACACGTCGATTAAGCTGATCCCACACGATTTCAATAGGATTCAGGTTAGGATTTAACTCCGGTCATTCCATGACCTGAATTCCACGTTCTTTTCTTTTCGTTTGCATTGTCCTGCGTTAGTATGAAATTTTGACCGACGCCATATGCAGCAGGCACCACATGGTCCTCCAAGATGTTTTCGATGGAATTCATGGCGTTTGTCTACCAGGAACCACAACAACACCAGTTGTGTTGTCGATACTGATTCCAGCCCAAACCATCACAGATCCACGACCAAATATATCCACTTCCTGCATAGTAGCGGCTGCGTAGCGTTCATCAGGACATCTGTATATACATACGTACTCTTCCGTCTCAACGAGTTAAACGAAATCTGGACTCGTCTGTAAACAGTATAGGCGTCCAGTGACGAAATTGCCAATCTCTATGATCCAGAGCAAACCTCATTCCCGCTGTTTTGTGGTGCTTAAGGCATGGTGCGCGGACAGGTCTTCTTGGTTTTAAATTCGCTTGTTTTAATCTGTTTCTAACAGTATGATCAGAAATTTCTATTCCATGTGCTCGTCTTAGGTCGTTTGGGAGGTCTCGTGTTGTGGCAGTACGCTGACGTATACTGGAAAGAACATGAAATCGGTCTTAGTTCTGAGTAGTTTTTCGATTTCGACCTTGTCCAGCTCTTCTAACATATTGGCCAGTCTCCCGAAACCGATTCCATAAACGCTGATTAACAGAAGGGGAAACTCATAGGTCCCTGCTAACATGTCGAATAGAGTTGCCATGCTGGATAAGGGCGACAGCACGAGCACCTTGCACTGCACTCATTTTACTGCCTGTGACGCTTCTAATCAACGAAAATTGACAACTGAATTCATTTGCCATCTTTAGTTGGCTTTTATACGTGAATTCAAAACATACTTGACATTTTTTTCCATTTTGTTTTGAGTTATTAATTTCCATTTTTAAGTGTTACTTAGAAGTAACTAAGAGTTGTAACATTGTTTTTCTAATTTTATTTAGTTAAATATATGCCCTTAAAGCATACCAAATTTGACTGCCTAGAAATATTATTTAAAAAGTTACAGGTTTCGAAAAACGTGTTCCGCAAATTTTTTTGAGCAGTGTAGTTATCTGATATTTTCGATGTTTTATTAACATCCGGCAGCACAAGGATTGTTAGAAAAGAAAAATCTGAAACAGGTTAACAAAAAACCTTTAAACGAAAAATAGAAAAAAACGTCTTCCTATTTATAAAAATAAATGGTAATTTAAAACAAAATCTAAATAATTTTTTGTGCTGTCACACTCTAAAACAGCTGATTTCGTCAGATGTTGGAGAACCGCTATGGAACTTTGCCCCTGTAGTGCCGGCAAAGTACAAAATACAAATTTCTGTGAGTCCTAAGATGACTCACAGAAACAAATGCCGCAGGTTTATTGACTTTGCTTCAAAATCATTCTTTTGTAAAATCAGGTGAAAAATTACACTTGCGTTTTGACATTCCGTTCAAGAAACAATCAGTCGCTTGAAACGGTGCAGTCACAAGTTTCGTAAATTGAACAACCAGGATAAACCACAATAAATTTGTTGTTTTGACGGCGAGTAACATTTTGCGGAGAGTTTACAAGCTAAACAAACGAACAGCAAGGAATGTGTACGAAGTGTGATGATCTCTTATACGTCTTCACCACTCTCGCGAGACATAGCGAGAGACCGCGAATTGGGAGAGTGGATGGCACTTTCACCCAAATCAGCTAACATTCGAACTGCCAGAAGTCGAATAGTTGGCTAAAAATCACGCGTTCGACGAGTGTCTCGCCATAAACCGCTTTATTTGTTCGCATTCGCGTCGATCCATTCAATGTCGGTGTATTGACGCGACTCAAAGGCTTTTTTGTGTGTACCTGAAGGTATTATTTACGAGAGGGGTCTGATTTATGACATCAAACACGTGCGGTGCATCAATGCAACCCGAAAAGTAGGTAACGCATGGAAATAATGGAAAAATTATTTTGTATTGAAATAAAAATATTACACAATAAATTTATATGCAAAATACGAATAGTGTCCATTGATGTTAAATTTAATATCCGATAGTATTTTATTCTGTATTTGTAACGTCCCCATTACTATAATTTATCAGCAAAAAAAATCACATACGCAAAGTTAATATGGAAAATATACCAGATAATGATATTTATTTCTGTATTATTGAAGACATGCAAATGCATATCAATAAATTAACCATCCGTATTATAAGATTACTAATGAAAATTAAAATTAATAGCAATATTAAATCAATAATTAATTACCTAGAACTAAAGAATTAATTATTTAAGTCTTTCAAATAAATCTTATTAGTTCCACGTTATTCCACTCTTATTTTTCTATGATTGCTGAATGTATTGTATCGTTTTGGTGCAGTTCTTTGATTACTTTGGCCGGGTGACTACCTGGTAAGTTGGTATTATTTTACCCTCATTAATGGGGAATGTCGCATAGGCGCTTCTTGTACATTAGAGAAAAGAAATATGTATTCACTGTCGACAGACATTCAACAGTCATTCTTGTTTTATCTCTCTCGACAATCGCAAATTACGACTGCGATCTACATAGGGCAATTAATAAGTTATTGATTGATAATATCGTTGAATACCAGTATACAGGGTTGGTCAAAATAATCACAGCACCTAAATAATTGTCCAACCGTACACACTTAAAAAAATCAAAGAAAAGTTGTTTGATTTTTTTAGCTATCGTTTAAATAAATAGAGTGCTTATTTTATTATAGAAACTGGCAACCTTTTCTTTTTCTAATAGAACAAATATTTTTCCATTTTTTAATTCTAAGATTAATTCCAACAACTTTTTGCAGGAATATTTTTTATTCAATGCATCATTTTTGAATTATAAGCAATTAATCAAAACTCATAAATATTTATTTTAACTAAACGGATCAAAATTAAATGTTCAAACAGCAAATTAAATGAAAGTACAGGAGTTTTAATTAATTGCTAATACCTTAAAGTGATGCCTTTTATGAAAATGGTTCGCATAGTAAATTTGTAAAAATAATCTCAGAATTAAAAAATTTAAAATATGCAGTATGTTCTATTTGAAAAAGGAAATGTTACCAAACATAGTTTAAAACAAAACGAATTGTTTATTTATTTACGGTAGGAGAATTATTTAGTTGTAATTTTGACTAACTCAGTATGGATATGCACTATAATATTGGATTTATACCGAAATACATTATTCAAGATAAGAAAATATAAGTTATGCAAATAATAATTTTTGTCTACGGAAAATATGTCATATATTAGTATTTGGTATCTAATCAGAATAATAAATCAATAGCAATTAAGAAAATTTTGAAATATTGAATACAATTTTTATTTATGTATTCATTTAATTATTAATTAATAATAACCACAATTTCAATGAAAGTATGCATACACAGCGTATACGCTGCGGCAGCGGCTACTTTAGCGACGTTCCCGCAGATGCGCACTGAATGCACGAGCCACAAGCCGAACCCCGAGAATGTGGATGGCCTTCTTTTCCCGCTATGTCTCACCCAGCCTCGCCGAACGTTTCGCCGATTTATTCGGGCTGAGTGTAGAGCTACCATTTATAGAGTCGTCAAATTTGACCAGATCGTGACTGCGGCGATAATATAATGAACAATAATAAAACAAAATATGTTTTTCTTTAGTAACCGGGACATTTAACAGGTCAACCGGGGCACCGAGACAAATTAGTTTAAAAGGGTACTTGTTCCGGTAGACCGGGACGTATGGCAGCTCTACACTAACCGAATACGAAATGATGAAATCCCGGAATTGAACAGTTGGAAGCGTACTAAAAAGCCGAGAGTTTGGGTGTTGAAAAAGACTACAATATTAGCCGTGTCAATTTGCATTACTATTAGTATTAGTATTTTAGTATTAGTACTAGTATTAGTATTAGTATTTTAGTATTAGTATTAGTATTAGTATTAGTATTAGTATTAGTATTAGTATTAGTATTAGTATTAGTATTAGTATTAGTATTAGTATTAGTATTTGCATTAGTAGTATTCCGGCAATTATCTACATCGGTCGGTCGGTTCCCCGTTTTCCCATTCATTCGAGATGCTGACGGAGGCGCCGAAAATCCCGTAGGAAAACGAAACCCCGGCAATTAACACTCGGGAAATTTTTTTTATCGACGCGGTCCGGAGACCGAAATCGGACGATCTCTTCTATTATTATTCCCTCACTTTACCGTCAGGCGGGTAGATTTGCGAGCTGGTGGGTTAAGACCCCGTTAACCTATATATCTCCCGGTCGTATCTTCTCACCATTCCTGCATGTGTATATTTAGTATAACGATCCTACAGCGCCGCGAAATACTGGCAAAAAGGGAAGAGCAAAGAAACGGCGCGACTCGATAATTAGAAAATGAGTTAACAATTACGTTTTAATAAGTGTTTATGAACCCTTAGCATACATGCTTACTAATTCTCTTTATAACTAGCGTCTAGCAAATGTAAAATGCATATTATGTTCGCCAGAATGCGAACCACTACACCAAACGGTAATAGATAGCAATCAGTACAGTTGCAGTGTCGCGGATGTTTCGCATGGTAATATTACATTAAAAGCTAATTATTACCTTAATGCGCGGATAAAAGAATTCGGTGATTATGTAAATCAATCTGTTTTTAATGGGCCACTAATTTTGAACGATGCGATAGTGCGAATGCTACTGCCGCGCCGACGCACAGTGGTCATTTTGTCGAATCTAGCGAATAATAAATAGCGCTCATTTAATATTTCTGTACCTAGTACATTTTTATTATATCTTTGATTTTGAAAATTGATTGTTGATCGGGAATGTTTGGGCTGTGTGGTGAACCAAATTAAGCAACGTATAGTGTACAGGGTGTGGGTGTAATCAGGCTACGAAATCAACGCAATTAAAATGCTTTTAAACGTTATTTATTCCTAAAATATCAATTTTTCATGAGTTTTTAAATTATTATTTATTCATACCTGGTCTTATTTTAAAGAAAGATATTTTAAAAATAAAAATAAATAAAAAAAATTACGTCAAATTTGGACCAAGTGTTTTTAGTACCGTATTGTATTATTTAGAATATTTTGCATAATTTAATATATTTCCATTTTTATTTTCAAAAATCAAATTTACAGCTAGTGACGTCATATGTGAATGAAAAAATATTTGTTTGCATAAGCTTGTAGTATTTTGATTCTAATACCTGATTCCAAATGTTCAAATATTTTAATTTTCATTTCACTAGAATACTTAAAAACGCCTGCATATTATAATTCAGTTACGACAAGCATAAAAAACAAATTTTTATTTTGTATACTTAATAGGCATATGTACCTACTAAATAATAAAAATGAACTTAATAATAATAATAAATTATAAAATCACAATGGGATTAGTCAATTACATAATTAACTAATCACTCATGACTTTTGCGGCTCTTGTAATAGATCTATGATCCATTTCCGACAATGACATTATCAGAAAGTTATCTGTAACATTAAGGTTCCGTCCTAAAAACATCGCAACTCAGACATGAAATATTTTGTCTCGACGCTTTTTTTTTGCTGGGAGTGGTCACCCTGTCCCCCACCAACGTCAATCTGTAGTCACCAGTTATAGGCGGTGTTTAAAGTCTGCTGTCTACACCGGGCAGCAGTAATATGGGCAAATAAGTACATTTCTGGCCATTACGCTTTATTATCGCAATTATAATGTTTGAAATTGTACTTAAATAAAAAATCTACTTTTGTATCTATTTTTGTATGAGTTGGGCTAGATGTTTTATATTTAAACAAAACCAAAGATGTAGAAGTATAATTAATTTGTATCTTTCCAAAAAATTATTTTTCATCCAGCCCAACTCGTTATTTATCTACGAAGTTATACCTACTGAAAATTTCATAAACTTTCAACAATAAATAAACGTATTTATTTGAAAACGCGTTTTAGGAGAGGTAGAACAGGGTCTTAAGGTTATAGGGGCTAATGGCTCTAGTAGTACAACGTTGCTCTGCTGACTAGGAGGTTTGGGGTTCGTCAGTCGTTAATAACAAATGTATGTGAACAAATTGGTTACTGCTACACTTCAGAAACAAAATGCACACAAAAATTAAAATTATGAAAATTTTACAAGTGTTTTCCAATTTATTTTTATTGATACATATACTATCGCCGGAAATCTGTTCACACAAAAAATTTCAATTCGATTGGACATTGGGAAGTAGGTATATATCGACTGAACATACCAAACCAAGCAACAAGTGAAGTTAAGATTAGAGTAGTAAAAAAGGTGCTGTTGTCCGCTGGGCAGACCTTGGCAGATAAAAATACCACAACTGAAGCACGACATATCTAGGTATACACAGAAAAAAAAATTGTCACATACCTACACGTATCTACACATTGGCAGTCCATTTTGTGTAAGCGAAACCTTAAAGTTAATACATGGGATTTCCAAAGGGTTTTATTAAATCATAATACAATATTTGATGAATTTAGTTTAATTAAAAGCATCAGTACAAACCTTGCTCAAATAATAGTCAATAAGTAAAATAACTCAAGTTGTATAGAATTTCAATAACGATTTTTATTGTGCGAGCGCAACATTTCAATAAATCAAGGAGAAGAGAAGTTAGCCCGGATAAAACGGCACGTACCAGACATGTCCGTACGAATTTGATCAAAATATTTATATGACAGCCTACTCAGTTAATCAGCTTTCCAAAAAAATAATTACCACAGTTATCCGCAACATCACGATAATTCGAATTATTAATTCCTAGATTCGACAAAATGACCACTGTGCGGCGCCGGCTGGCTGGTGAAGTTCGATTGTTACCGTTTGATATTTAAAGTTAATATTATGTGTGTATTTTCGTTTCCATTCATGCTAAATTAATAAATTTATTAATTTGAAATGGAGATTGGTGCATACTATTTTATTTGGCAAAAATGCAGAGTTTAAATGATTACTAATTACCTCTACTATCACGTGTTTAAGGAGTCTTCCTCTTTGTGGGTTTTAAAAAATCAATTTTTCTTTTTTTGCTTTATTCTAATCTAGAAGGTTCTGAAGTTCTAGCCGGTGATTTGTGTGTGCGTCGATCAGAGAAATCCCTCCGACCGTCTGAAATGCGTATGTACTTATATACGTATTGCATATGACTCGAACAAGTATCTATACCTTTTTTACCACCACTGGTATCTATACCTTTTGTCATCCATTCGTTCAGTTTTAAACCGATCGTCACGTGATCATCTCGGCTGTTGCGGTATTTAACGAAGTTCTTGTAATTTCGGCCGCGATTTCCTAAAAGTCGTGTTTTTCCACGATTTTAACCACGATTTTGGAAAATGTATGATGAGATGATTCTTTGATTTTTATGTTCAGCACACATCTAGTTTTCGTTCGATCATAAAATTTTTGTTGTGTTGCATTTTTACAGGGTTCTATATCACGAAAAGAGCTGCGAAAACGGCCTTTTTGGGCATACGACCGCCATTTAGTTAAAAATCAAAATATTCAGAAAATGAACGATCGAACGATAGCCAACGAAATAACAATTAAGAAAAGGTTTCACTTTTTTGTATCAGACGACCTGCACCTGTGTAATCGTGGTTACCGTTACACATTAATGTTTGCACAAAAGCGCGGACAAAGTAATCTGCAAGGTTACCGAGATCATTACAATAATGTTAAAATTGTTAATTTTGTACATCGATATTAACACAAAAGAATTGAAAAAAATTGTCTATAAACCTTGTGTGGTTCTTTCATTATCAATTTCTTAAAATAGGCTCGAAAAGCAGCCAACAAAGCGGAAGACCCCCTTAAATTTCCAGTAATCATGGATAATAATGTATTTGTTTTGCACGAAAGAATTGTTTTAAATAAAGTTATTAAATTTATTGTACACTAATGGATAAAAGATTGCAAAACTAAATCTTGTAAAAAATAGATGTTAGTTTTCCACCATTTTGGTTATCTCTGTACAAGCTGTAATTTGTTGTTCGAAATTATAATAACATGTGACAATCTTGATGAATTTCTGTGCATTTTATGCAGGGTTCGCCCGAATGTGCCCGACCCGAAAAAACTCTGTGGGTTTTTTTGGTTTGGCCCAACTTGAAAAACCCCACTGGGTTTTTCAGACCGCACCAGTTTGAAATATTTGGAGTTTTTTCAGTTGGGCCAATAAATGTTTATTGAAAACTAGTTATGGGCAAAATTAAATTTCAAAGGGTAATACAGTTTTTATTTTACTTTTAAAACGCAACACAAAATATAGACCCTTTCAATTCAGAACAAAACTTAAGTTGTATTCTTATTCACTCAGTCTTGTGAATAAGTGTGTTAAGAGTAAATGTCAGTCACCGGCCTCGAAAGTTAGACGAAACTGAGGGGCGAGAGGAGGAAACAAGCCGCGCCCATTGTACACTCCGCAGAAAATGCAGAAACACTTATTAGGGAACGCCGGGTTCACTTTGAACAAGGGCTGCGGCGAAGATCAAAGGAGCCGGCGGTGTTGACTGGCGCCGAGCCAGTCTACGGCACCGTCCCTGTTATTCCGTTTACTAATAATTTTGTATTTGTAATTCTATCGCATATTGGCTTGATATTCACACATAATATACTTATGTTCTGAAATGCGTTTCTTGTACATTTTAAATGCAAATACAATTCCACAAAATAATACAATGATACAAATTAATTAATTGCTTTATTATAACATTCCTATTTTACTACTAACTAAGGTTGAACATTTTACGTTTTGTATGTTGAAAAAATTTAGTTTTGTTAAAACAGAGCTTTACTTACATAAATCATTTATTACTTTACATTTATTATTATGACAATAAACATTTATTATTAACTAATATTCAGTTAGCTCTGAAGTAACGAACAGCATGGTTCGCTAAGACAGAAATTATGAATTTTGACTCACGGCATAACCCGGTAACTATTTATCTTCTAAATGATTCTGGCCGTAAAAGCATTTGTACTAAGTTACTTATTTAAAAAACATTTAACGTTTTCTTTGTGCATCAATAATCAACTGTTCAAATGATCAAATGTCTCGTTCATACTTAGCAGAGATCGATACTTTCAGGTAAAACACACCTCATATAAAAATTAAAATTTTTTCACAATGTTAAAAAGTTATCTCTTTTGAATTTTTATTCGTTCTACTTTTAATTCCTTATCGAGTGACGCAACTAGGTGTAAGTATTGCCTATCTAAAAAAATGTGTATACAGAAAACAAGTAGGACATCCTATATGTTTCTGGAATGAAGCAATCACCCTAAGGACCCTAATATTGCGATAATTAAATTTTGACAGAATCAAATATCTTTCTGTTGTCTACCTGATTCAGTGTAACGCTCGCTCATTTTTATACGTGCTCATGAATTTATGCCCACAAGTATATTTGCTGACTTGTATAAGTTGTATATGACAAATTCTAGGACCATCCATATTTCCATACCTGTTGGTCAGAGGACGACTGAGATGTATAAATGTATTATTACATTCAGGTGTTTTGTTAGTATCTGTCGGCGAGCAGGCGATGGGTGCATCAGATTCCTGTACAAGTAGAAACAACAGGTTAACAAATGTTGAATATATGCACTGTAACCCTTTCTTGACATACGTAAATATAATGTTGTGACAATTCGTCGATTTTATTTTCATTATTATTCTTTCTGCAGTTTGTCGGTATTGAACTATTCGTTATTATTGGTGGCTGTAATGAGTGTAATGATAACACACATATAAATAAATTCGAATATTTTAGTCATTATACATTTCAGTACATATTTTCTTACGTTTTTTTATTTCCATTCCAATACTTTTCTTTTGATTATTTCTTGTATTAGCGTTTTTTTTTTTAAATAATACACGAAATAAATAGATGCTTTAATTGAATAAAAACTCACGACACATGAACCGAAGTATTCTTATAAGTAAATGCTAAAAGTTTACAAGAAAATATATATTTTTGGTATATTTTTCTAGCAAATTGATATTTATTTATTTTATTGCATTATTTTTATATAAATACGATTATATATAAATACGCGCATACAGTAGACTCTCCTATAACGCGGTTCCTACAACGCGAATTCCCACCAACTCGCTTGCGAATACATCATATCACGCGATTATCGTACAATGCGAATACGTCAACATTTGCGATCCTCAAATTCCTATAACGCGTTTTCATAAAACACGTGGTAATATACCGCCGTGCATACGTTGTGCAATTTAAATTTTACTCTTCAAATATATTGAAGTATCTTGTAAATAAAGCCTAGTCCATCGGATGTCAGACTTAGGTTCAACGCAAAAAAAAACTTCGCAAATGATGTACCGCAAGCAATCAATCAATACTGTGTATTGTTACATTTACATATATACTTACCAGATGACATGACGTATTAGGCGCAAGAGTTTCTGTCAACGGAGGTATAACACCTTTATAAAAGTTTTTTGAAATATATGGTAATCCCACACGATTACACCAACAACAGAGTATTGCCCAAATTAACTAGCGAAGAAAGACAAGGAAAGATTTGTATAATAATTACAGTACACGTATAATATCTACATATACACTTCCCGCAGGTACTGTCGCAAGTTGTTAGTTTTCTTAGACCGCGGGCCACATAAAGGCAGCCGATTTTTTAGTTTGCCCATATTGCAAGCGTCTGTTACTATAAAGACAACAAGTCGAACTAAAGTCAGTTTCTGGACCTATTTTATTGTGCCGAAATTCACTTGCGGAAAAACATGCAGTCTTAATTTCTAAGCCGGTCGTTGCAATCCATTTAGGTACGCAGACGGCTGGCGCCACCAGCTCGGTAAAATTTATTTTGCTTGGGACTGTACCAGTTGAATTTGATTGGTCGAAGCGAGTGATGTGGCATTTGTCCCACAGATGGCTGCACCGTACGACGGTAAAATATGTTATTCTCGTCTGATACACGTGTTCAAAAAAGCAAGGCTTAAGCCGTTACAACATTCATATTTTGTTGCGATTTTTTTTACATAAGTTCACGAAGGTTCAGTGCAAAATGTTGTAATATTGCTTTTTTGATATTTAGCTCTGATTTGGAATAAAAAAATAACAAAAATGACCAATTATTGGCTTCTTTAGCAAGGTTTTAAAAACAAACTATAACAAAAATGAAAAAAGTGGCATTAGTAGCCTCTGTACTATACCTTTATCTATAATTTAATGTATTACACGTGAATATTAACACACAATTAAGCTCAGTATGTTTGCTTTTATGTAGTGTTGTTTTGTAGTACGCTACTACCTCTAGTGATAATAATAATAATAATAATAATAATCCACGCCTTAACATCCCCCAACAGCTTTCGCCACTACGGGGGCATCGGCAGGCCCGAATTATCATTATTATGGCCCGCGTCTGTGGCACGTCTTAAGTTGTTTGGCTTTCAGCATTCGCCGTGGAGTAAAGGAAAACCACAGAAAAACCTTTACTCTGAAAGCAGGGCGTTGGATTCGAACCAACGTCCCCCAGACTGATAGCCAAGCAAGAACAAAATACGAACGACCACAAACACATTGAGTTCACCAGTCCACACGGTTAGTGGTGCCCATGTCAAGTAAATATCTACACACTTGCACCAATTTAACTGCTTGTTTGACCTGTAAACGGTTTGGGTTGTTGTTTTGGTTTTTTGTCCAACAGACGTTTAAGTTGTCTTGGTTATACACTTACTGAAACGATTTCAGTTCCGGTTTTGACTTTGATCTCGAACACATTAATTTTTTGCATTTACGTATAACATAAAACAAGTACCTACTCTTGAATTTTCAATAGAACCGTTTCGGTTTTACCAAGGTTTAGAATATTTTAGCAGTTGAGGTTTCAGTTTCAGTATTTTATACATGTTTTGGTTCGGTTACGGTTACGGGATTTACATCATAAAAAATCGGTTACGGTATGGGTTTAGTTAACATTTACTATTGCCCACTTTTACCCGAAAATGCCCGAATTCCCGAAAATGCCCGGTGGGTAGGGTTTAAAAAAACGGGTTTTTCCAACCCTGATTTTACGTGCCGAAGAAATCGTCAAAATCAGTTCTTCTTGTTGTTCAAAGTGGTTTAAAAGTTAAAGAAGATCAACGAACATATGAGGAGCAGATTGTCTATATGCATTTTGTCTAAAATTTTATATTTTCAACTAATGGTGGCGCAATAATCTATAAATGGTGGGACATAATCTTATGTACCTATTAAAAACTGTTTCTAAATACGTTTTGTCATATTTAAAATTAATCATGAGATACTCTTTCACATTCTATGTGCACGATGTCCAAGTGAGTCGAACGTGTATAGACAAACGAACAGCATTTTGTCCAATGAATGAGGACAAACTGCCATTCGTTTGTTTTAGTTTGTCGTGGCTCGCAAAAGGCAGTTTTGTGTGGTCATATCATAAGTTTTGAAGTAAAGTAAGTTAGAACAATGAATGTAACTGAAGGTGAACATGTGGTTGGCGATGTTGACCGTGGTAGTAGAAAGCGAAAAAGGAAATAACAGTGCAAAACAACGTAAAAGTGAAGTTAGGTATGTTTTAATGTTTTGGAAGTTATTTTCTTATTATTTAATTTCTTCATGTTTATTTTTCATATTTAATGCCCAAAGTAGAAAAATGGTATACGTATAACCGTTGACTGATAATTTGTAATGACACGCAACGTTCGTGTATTGAAGCCGAACAACTGCTCGCATCGCTCCCCTCCACAGTTTCTTCCCCCCAGACAGCATTTGACTAGAAACACCGGCAACAAATATTTTTTCACCTATAAGGGCTCGAGATGTGTTGTTTTATTTATGTATAGCCTTCATTTTATTTACCCCTTATACCAAGAATTTTTAGGTTAATAACTTCATAAACAAAATAAAACAGTACAAAATAGCAAAAAAAACAACCTGTATTAAAAATTGTTCTTCACTGCAGTACACCTATTGTAAATTAATTACTGCTACAACATTTGTCATCAATATTTGTTTGTGGTTTTATTTCTATCATATTCTACTGTGTGAAATTTACCAAAATATACATGGCATGTCCTGTTTAAATACGCAGCATAGACGGAGTTAAAATTGACCAACACATGTCGTTTCTGAGTTATATGAGAGACAAATTTTGGGTCTGTTATGTTGTAAGAAAGTCCTGAAGAACGTTTTATTCTTTAAGACAGTAGAGGGAGAAAATGAAAGTTTACACCAATCGATGATATTGTGTATTGAAACGGTACATACGCTATTCATGCTATTTTCCGATCGATACATTCTGTTTAAGACTTGATACTAGAGGCAATTAAGAACCTGTTTATCCATATTTATCACTATAAAAACTATTATTTTTAGTATTATTTCAAAATTGTCGAACACTTATACTTATTGTTTCCATGAAAACTTTCGAAAGTTGATCATCCTTCAAGCTGAAATGGTCGTTTTTTTTAGTGGTATGACCCTAACTCGGATTCGCATTCCGTCACTATGTGCTGTCCAGTTGTTTCAAGAAGTGCATGACTAGAACCTTCCATTGGACTTATCTGTTTTTTTTTTCAAATCGTTCAAAAGTTACAGCCGGTTAAAATATTAATAGACCAATGTCAAATCAAAAATAAAACACCTACATAGTCAGTAATTACACTTCTAAGTCAGTAATTAAAATAATAAAACTTCAATATAAAAACGTAGTCGGATTCCAATCGACAACACAGCTGTAAAAACGCCGCCATAAACTTGTAGCCTAAAAGAGGGTAGCTTGTTTGATACCCGCCGACCCACAAATAAGCGTTGTTAGTAGGTTAAGGCCACTAGTGAACTAATTGAGGATTATAAAAAGTACACAGTTTGCGGTTTTCTTTGAGATCTTTTCGAAGTTTCTAGGACAATTTGGGTTTAGCCGCTATAAATTCGTAAACATTGCCAAATACACTTGTGTTTTTTTGGATTTTTACATCGTTTTTTTTTTTTTTCAAAGTTGTTTTCGTGATCAGCAGGTTGAATTTAGTCAAACATAGTTATTTTGATCAATGTTAGAAACAATTTCACTCAATTTGTAACGCAGTATAATTTTTCCACTAACAGCCAACAAGAAAATAGCATTAAGGTAAATGTAAAAGTATTAAGGTAAATGATAAAATGAAGCGGCCCAAGTAGGGCAGGGCAAAAACAATCGATTGTTTGATCTAATCGATCTTTTCGATCAGATCGATCTTTTGATGACACGTACGTGGCCGGACACGTATGGTACTTATATGGAAGAACTAAAATATCGATCGATCAGATCGATCTCCAATATTGTGATCGAAAACAGATCACAAATTTCCAAGATTGTCCACCACTAGGCCCAAGTATACTTCCTCGGAGAAGGCCGTTTTCTGCTTTGCATCAGTTATGGTAGGATTCAATCAGTAATTTTAGTGGACCTCGGCGGTATTTATAATTTCTTTTTTTTAAATATCAATGTTGACACTGTCAATTGCATGTATATATATTTAAAGATTTTTATCGTTGGTAAGTGCAATACTCGAGCTGTAACATATATTATATACTCGTGAACTTTTATGTTTAATTTGTATTGGAATTTTCTGTCGACACTTCAGACAAAGTTCTCCGTAGTTGCAATAGATGTCGCTCGAATACCGTCAAATATCGTCAACCGTCAAATATCCTTACCTCTATTTATGTGACATTATACATATATACATATATACAAATTATTGAAATTGTCGGTCGTAGGTAAAATTATGTGCAATACTCGAGCTGTACACGTATATTACGTGCTCGTGAAAGATAACAAAACTCGCCGCTTCGGCACGTATGTTAACTTTCCACTCGCACGTAATATGCTAGTTACAGCTCTTGTAATGTAATATACTATTAACGTTGCGCGTGGGCGGTAGTGGACTAGTAGGTGGTAGCCGAAAAAATAGTATAGTGTAGTTGTAACACAAGGCTAGTATATAAGTTGAAAATGTATGTAGATGTAGTCGAAGTGGAGGTAGTAGTTGTTGTATTTTGTTTTTTTTTTAATAAACTAAATCCAGTAGAGCAAACGAGGGAAGGGATTTATTATTATTAAATATTATATATTACAAATTTAGAATCAAGCAATCAAATACATATATTCGAGATGATAAGTATTTTTATCATCCCTCTAACATACCTCTCTTTAATGATGGAGGTATTTTTATCATCCCTCTAACATACCTCTCTTTAATGATGGAGAAGAAAGTGTTCAAAGTTAGTTTTTTTTTTTTTATTGGAACCAGATTTGCTGTTGATATGCTGGAGTCTTTCTGAATCAAATGATGTAGCACACTTAATGAATGGCTATATATTTTAAGCAAATTTCTCGGACTCAATGTTTAAGCAATGTTATACAGATCAAGTTTTTGCATATTAATAATAATTGATTACCTTAATCGGACAATTTGCTGGAAATCAACTTAATGCTGTGCGCCTGGTCGCCCTCCCTTCTAGTTATACTGCTTGAATTAAATTACTCACAATTAACAATTCGGCTATGTAATAAAATTGTTCTATCCTATTTACACGTCCTTTTTGATTTGTATGTACTGTACATAATATTTGTAATTTAAGTAACATTTTACCTAATAAACTTGTGTATCGAATAAATATTGTTGTTCGCTCGAACTTATCAGCGAAAGTGAAGTGCTGGTAATTGCATTCGCATAATGTGAACTTAGCAATTTACTTTAATGATATTACTTGTAGTAACGAATAATACAACCGACTAGAATATGATAACCTAAAATTGCCAAAATGACGACCATAACTATTTTCAAATCGACCTGTGCCTAATTCATATTATACTATGGAACCATTTTGACATTTCTTATATATATTTTTAATAATTTCGAAAAATTGGAAAGTAACCACCTTGTAGATTATTTGCGATTAAAGCTCAGTTTGCTTTAGTGCTAGGTTTGGAGATACGTACAAACATGCTTCAAGATGGTCAAGAAAATTGAATGTGGCATGCATTTCGGCAGAAGGAAACACTTTTCATAGCAAGCGTCAGAAATACTTCACATTTTCACCCACTGACTTCCGGTATCTTCTCGAAATTTGGCAACAACACTCGACTCGTATCTGTGCCTCACACATAACAAACCTTTGCCGTATCGAAAGCGAAACTAGTGAGTCAAGATCGCTTTGCTTACAAACGCGGAATTTTTGTGTTTCGCGCAAAACGAACGGCTATCCCATCCAGTGCAATTAAGGGGGGAACGGGTCGTCCTTCCCCGACGTCTGGTTGGGGCCGTTCCATGTCGTTCACACTAGCGCCTCTTGGAATAAATCCAGAGCGTCGGCCGACCGCAGCATCAGTTCGACTCAGGTCGCCGTTGCGACGCCTTGCCTCTGCCGTCCACACCAGCTCGTGCTATGAAAGATGCACTATAAAAAAGTCTGCGAGAAGGCCGTGATTGCCTGCCTGAAGAATATCTCCTTCAGGTTCCACTGCATACCTCTATTTCTCATCTGTCTCCTGATTATCATCTGAAGATAATATATTGGTGAAGATGAGTTCATCAATTTTGAAAAAAGTTGTTTGGCCACGGCATTTCCGCGATAGCACATTAGTGTTTCGGACGTTTTGATGTTCATCTGTGTGAAGCTGCAGTGAAAAGTGATCTTTCTTCGTTGTTGCAACTATGAGATCCTCTGGACCTCTCTTGGAGTTTTGAACTGGCGCTAAGAATTTGAAGTGCCGAGTGCTCTTCTACCCGACTGGTTCCTAAGAGTAACTATGTTCCACTATGTACAACTGTCCTTCATCTGTATAATTGTTGTTCGTATATCTATAGTTTTTATATCGCCGTTTATACTGTACTTTTATACCTGTACGTGTTAGTTGAATCAATACCATAAATATATTTATTAATTTATTATACTTACTGGTTTTTCGTCTGTGTTTTCCTTGAATGTTGTTCTACCTTGGGTTTGTTTGGGTAAGTACAGCTTTGGAATTGACTTATGTAACTGTTTCAAATAGAATGTGGTTTAAATGTATATGTTACAGTAAAGTCGTAAACTGTAGTAAATTCATGCACTTACTAGACAGTGCATACATTTATTTACTGGCCATTTTAGTAAAAGTATCAACTCAGCACAAAAATATATACCGTTCCTTGTAGGTGTATACACTTTCTAGATGCTGCATACACTTGCTACCACAGACACAGAGTAGTAAAAGTATCAAGTAAAATTAAAAATATATTTAAATAAACATGTACTAACTAACACAAATGGAGAATATTATTGAAGAATGATATTACAATATTATCAACATTACTTGACTTTTGTATGCAAAATGTATCAACCTTGATTTGTTTTAAACTTTTTGTAATAAAACTAAAAATACCATAATGTAGAAACAAAGAATTATAAAAAAATAATAAATCTATTATGCCAATCATTTGTGATTGGTGTAAAGTTATTTAATTATTATTATGCTGTTGAATATACCGGGTGGTCGTTTTAACTTGAGACTCCTAAATATCTCGTGAAATATGCATGGTACAACAAAAGTGTCTTAACTAAACTTGTAGGACTCAAAGGGGGAAATGAGATGACGATATCAGTTTCATTGCAGATGGCGCTGCAATCGGTGAAAATGAGGCTAACTTCATTTTTTTAAATGGGAATACCCAAATTTTTTATCAAATTATTATTTTACGCTAAATAAGAAGAATCTTTTGTCTGAAACTTTTTTTCGTACGATGCATTTTTTTCGTGCGTAAACAAACCCTATGAGCATGACGGCGCAACGCGCGAGAAACCAAAACGTGTCCCGGTTACGCACATACCTTCCTACGTTGTACCATGAGTGTCTACTTAGGCGCTAACCTCACGGCGCTACACGTCATAAACACAACATCCAAGCGACAAGACAAAAAAAAATGTATCCAACACAGTTGGTTCACACGACACGACATCTATAAGACAAGAATCAGTCGTATTCAAGATGTCAAACGAGCAAGACGTGCTTCCCAGTGATAATTCAGCTATGGTTAGTGCAGAAATGTTGAGCGGCGACTGATCAGAAATGTCGCCGGCAAACATGTTGCTAACATATCGTGTCGCTTAGATGTAGTGCAGCGCCGTCTGCCTGCTCCCATTTGGATATATGGCGTCAACATCGACGGGACATGTCGTCGCCATGTCGTGTTGATGACGTGTAGCGCCGTGGGAATAGCGCCTAAGTCGACGCTTTGACTGCCAGGCGGCGAACGCTTCCCATGCAGTGGCAACGGTCGTAACTACCGCAGCCGCCACAAACTTCCATCGTCAATAACTTTTAAGAGATGCATCGTACGAAAAAAATTTTTAGACAAAAGATTGTTATTTTTTAGCGTAAAATCATAATTTGATAAAAAATTTGTGTATTCCCATTTAAAAAAATGAAGTTAGCCTCATTTTCACCGATTGCAGCGCCATCTGGAACGAAACTGATATCGTCATCTCATTGCCCCCTTTGAGTCCTACAAGTTTATTAAAGACACTTTTGTCGTACCATGCATATTTCACGAGATATTTAGCAGTCTCAAGTTAAAACGACCACCCGGTATAACAATTCAAATGTTCAAATGAAAAAAAGCATTAAAGACTGTTATAGTAGTTATTGGCCAGAAAAGCACATAGGTACATGTCTGAACATTTTTGTTGTTCATGAGTTTATTTAAAACAATGCAAGATAAACACCATGGTGGGTACTTTGAATTACTTAAACTTTTGATTATGCATTGTTATTATAATCTGGTATTTTGAAAATAGCTGCTGTTCTGGGAGACAACTCTAGTTCGAATATTTGTATTAAAATTGAGTACTCAGGACAACATACTTGCACTGCATGAAAACACGCTCTTTTTCGCTCTTGGTTAAATAACTATTAATAACATACAATTACAAGCCATATCGGACATGGCACTCCGTGCCTAAGCCCCTATGCCATATGACTCCCCATCATGTGCGGAGTCATCTTTTTATATAGCGCCTTTTGTAAGGGAGGTACGACTCCACACATGATGGGCAGTCATACGGCATAGGGCTCTTGCGGCTGGGGCGCGGAACCACAGGACCGATATGGTTTGTTATTAAATATTATATATACATTGTGATTTACGTATTAGATCAACTTTAGTTCATTCAAAAAAGTTAATTGAGTAGGGGCTTCCCTATCTAATCGATGAATGGATCAATAAAATATCGCAGAAATAGAAAATGTGAGTTAAATGAAAAATCTCGTACATTTTTTTATATGGTGGCGTTCAAAGTTAAAAGCCACTCCTGATCTTCTGACTTCTCTCCGAAGCAAACTTTTAAAGGGCATGATTAGATCTAACTAGTGATGTTCAATATCTGGGTATTTATTATCAAGGGTAAATACCTCGGGTATACCGGGTGATTAAATTTCGAGCCTCACCATGGGGACCTCGATTATTAGTGGAGATAGAGCCTATGTTTAAATTTGGCAAAGTTTCGTATTTTTGTGCTAATCAATTATCTGAAAACAAAATTTAAGCTATTATTTTTCATTTTGAAGATATCCACAAAAAACTGAAATGTTAAAATATCGTTTTTAATTTTTTATTCAAAACCAAATGTAGCTAGACATTTGAAGCAAAAGCATTCTACAGGTACCATTTAACAAACATGCAGTGTCATTTTTTAATTTGAAATAGCATCAAAGATGGCAGCGTATCCATGGCCAACTTTTGTTTTTCTTATGGGCGCCATGTTGAATTTTGGATTTCCGATAGTCGTGTTTTTTCTCTTTTCCGCAATGTGTAACATGTTACCATTCTTTTTTAAAATAATGGTGTAATAATCAAAAAAACTTCAGGTACCCAAGTGGAGCTTGGTTAATTGGTTACAGACCGCCGGAATCGTTGACAAGCAACGCCAACAAAATGCACTTGGATCAAGCGGCGCCCTCAGCGTAAGGTTTGCCATTTAACCAAATAAACCTTAATTGTGGTTGATTGTGGATGTAAAATGCCGTTTACCAATAACGAAAAGCGTGGTATAGTTAAGAGTTTAATTGAACTTTGACATTTTCCGATAGTCGTGTCTTTTCTCATTTTCGAATTGTATAACATGGTGGCATTATTTTTAAAACAATGGTTTAATAATAAAAAAACACTTTCTTCTTTTCCTTGTTATTTGTCATGCTTATCAAGTAACCAACTGCAGCTTGGTTACAGACCGCCGGCGCCGGACTGACCAAGAGTGCTTTGGATTAAAAACATTCAGATTGTAAAAGAAGCAAGTTTATACAACATAAAGATTATTTTTAAGTAAATGTTCAAATTGGCCGCTATTTTCATGAAGGCATAAAAGCGTGCCCGCTTTTCTACATGTTGTTATGCTCTTCTAACTGTTCTTCCCGCCGATCGTCGATATTTCTGCGAGTATCGTGATAAATTTCGTCGTTCACAGTTCCCCAAAGAAAATAGCCCAGAGGACTTATATCAGGGGATCTACCACTCCACCATTACCATTCCAGCGATTTGCAAATTGTTGATTTAAATAATTTCGTACAATTGGAAAGTTTGACTGGTGTGGGGTTATGTACGGTTTCAATTTCGTTGTTCGTAATGATCTGCAAACACCTGTTTGCGGCAATTCCAAATTAAGGGCTACTTCCCGCTTAGAAATACGAGGATCGTCATTTATCTACAAACCAGTAGTTGAATCATTGCAAATTATGGTAATTTACCATTTCTAAAATACCTCTTTGATCAGTTTCAACATTTTCATGAGGATTATAAGAATTTCAGGGTTTACTAAACGATCCATGGTCCGCTAAATTTCCGTCCAAATGTTAGGAATATTGTACGATGCGACATTTCTAAGTGAACAATAATAACCCCTTATTATGTCACGCTTTTCGTTATTGGTAAACGGTATTTTACGTCCACAGTCAACCACAATTAAGGTTTATTTGGTTAAATGGCAAACCTAACGCTGAGGGCGACGCTTGATCCAAGTGCATTTTGTTGGCGTTGCATGGTACCGACTCCGGCGGTCTGTAACCAAGCTCCAGTTGGGTACCTGAAGGTTTTTTGATTATTAAATAATTATTTAAAAAGAGAATGGTAACATGTTATACATTGCGGCAATGAGAAAAAACACGGCTATCGGAAAATGCCAAAGTTCAACATGGGGCCCATAAGAAAAACAAAAGTTGGCCATGGTTACGCCGCCATCTTTGATGTTATTTCAAATAAAAACTGACACTGCCATTCTTGTTAAAAAGTACCAAGAGTACCAAGAGTACACATTTACAGAGTGTTCCATTTTCTCCCGCAAATCTTTATTCCAGATAGTAAATGCCACACTGAGTAAAAAGTTTCATATGGACCTATTTGTTTTCTTTATTCCTTAAAAAATTACAACCGTTTGAACTAATTGCAAAATAATTGCAAAATGTATTTTAAATGATTTATTTTCTTTAGGAATTGATAAAACCAATAAGTCGGCATGAAAGAAACTTTATACTCAGAATGAGAAGCAAATGTCTAAAAAGTTTCATACGTATTTTTTTGTAGTACATTTGTTTATTTAGTTAATCATTAACATTTTGATTTTTTACTTAAATTTATTTGCTTTTAATTTTGTTATAAGTACCTATTGATTGTGCTCTTTCTTAGTGTTAGCATTGTTTGATATGTAGGTTATTGTTTATTTTTCTTTATTTAATTAATATTTCAACCGGCTATAACTTGGAGTTGAGAGAAAAAATAGGTTCATATGAAAAGTTATACTCAAAATGACATTTACTATCTAAAAATAATTATTGCGGGAAACAAAGTGTTACATCCTGTATAAATATCCTGAAATATTGTAAATAGTGTTTTAAATATAAAAAGGATAAATACCCAAAATTTAGGTAATTACCCTATGTAGGGGTAAATACCCATTTTATAAGGTCCCACCCGCCACGTATTTAGCCGGCCCACATCACTGGATCTAACGGTCTACATGAATATCACCATTTTTTTGTGTCTGATGCTCTTTAAGTATCCCGACGCTATTCTCTCAACAAGAAAGTAGGAATTATCATTTATTATCCAGACAAAGTACAAAAATTTATGGTAACTAAGATCTAATGTAATTTAAATCTATTAATTGTACTCAAAACTAAAAATTACCCGTTTTTAGTATTGTATTTGCTTCTCTGAAGTTCGTATTACGATCTTTCACCAACAGCCGGCTGAACAACCACTAGATCATATATTCCACAATGCAAAAAAGTGGTTGTGTACTTATTCTACCTAGTCTACCTACAACGGAGGCTTGGGACTCCCTGAACTCTCGCTTCGTGTTTGTTGCATTTGAAATTTGCTTCATTGTATAATATATGTATCTAAAATAATTTTTATAGTATAAATTGGTTTTGGAATTCAATAATTTAAGATGTCTGATATTTTTGTCATATATTTAGATTAATTATTAAAATTACAAAAACATTGTACGTAGTTGTTTAGTTTTCGTATTAAGTAACTCATTAGTTGTTTGTTACATTCCTTTTTATACATCAAAGTACCTAACTACAGTAGTTTTAGTGCACTTTTTCTGTTTTTGTATTTACATCTGGTGTGGATGCACCGAGCCATAAAGTGGCCACCCTTCCGTGTATATTTACAATTACAGTTTTATTCTAGAAACTCGAATCATTGTTTTGCTCGCACAAATACAATTAATATTCGAGTTTATTACGCTATACCAGAACACAAACTTGTCAACATGTGCGCAAAAATATAAAAATACAAAAACATCAAACGCTCATTCGTATCACGTAATTGAATTCGATGCTTGTGTGGGCGAGCAATCCCACAAGAAAAAAATAACCGTTCGTTTGTGTTTTGTTTCGAATGGTTCAAGGTTCTCAGATAGCCTCCAGAATGGAAATAACCCATCCCCTATCGATATCTGCCCAGACTAGCCGTCTCGTCTACTAACGATTGAAAACAAATGCGCATCGAATACATGTTGGATTTATTTGTTTTTATTCCACGCGACTGAATAAGCTGGGATACGTGCAACAAAACATTTACATACATGCATCTAAAATTAGTGCTATGAAAAGCCACGGTATATTTCTGGCTTCATAGTTGTGGTTGTAATAAATTTACTACTAAATAAAAATTATCTGTGCATGCTGGCATAATCTTGAGTTCAACCAATTGAAATGCATATTTCAAGAGAACCGGTAAACAGTTTGTTTACATATGCGTCGTTTACATATGACATATGCGTCGACCGGAACAGATTTTATTTGTTTCTATGTTGCTGCAAATATACTGGTTAACAAATTGAAAACTACGTGAATAATGCATAATATAATAATTTAATAACTACATAATATATTCAAACAGTTAGAATATTTTCCTGTAACTGTTATGCGATTTTCGGGTAGGAGGAGTTATTTTATTCCCAACAACGACAAAGAGCAATTCGATAAACGATTTTTTAATTACTATAGCCCGAAGAGATACTGGCCGACTAAACCCGGAACAAGCCAACGCGGTGCGGTGTTATTGATGTGCGATTGTAGTTAAGGCTCCCGTCTCCTACCCTCAAAACGCCAAAGTAACCCACGCTTTAATTATTGCGCCAATCATGAAACGCTCGCTACCATTCGATTCTGTAGGTCATTATGCTACTGCCATCGGAAAGGATTTCAATATTTATGCCGATTATTTATGCAAATTTTAGTGTTAAAAAATTCTAGACTTCAGATATAGAAAAGCTTTCCGATAGCAGTTGCATCTGAATATTGTCGGCTGTAATACATTATAAAAGTACATTAAATGTTAACTATAAGAGCACAGGTTACTTTTTTCCGAACTTCTCTAGAATTGCATCCTGGTGGTATTTTAGTGAGTTGGCAAGAATGTTTACAATAGCGACAGTTCAGGTATCCAAAACTAGATAGCGCGACTTAAATGCGCATTTTACTAAACTGGTATTTATCATGTATTTATTTGAAATAGCGATTGTGGAAGTACTATATCATCAACTAGAAAACTCAAAACGACTCGTTTCAACATTTGTACAAATAGAAAGCACAAATACATTGTATATATCAATTACTATTATATTTATATACGTATGTTGTATTATAAATATATTATCAATAGTATATTTTTTATATTTGCAAATTACATATGTATATCCACATATGGAAGACAACATAAATGGTTTCCGATATTTTAAAATTACTATGGTTTTCCAGTTAGTTGGTAGTTAGTTTAATGTTATTAATGGGTAAATCTATTCGATTTCTTGTAAGTAGTATGTTCAAACCAAGTTCAAACAAAATGTAAGCTACTTGCTAAGACATTAATATATAATAATAATAAATTATATTATTTGCCAAATTTTGGAGCTCACTAAACAAATAGGTAAATATCCCTGCAACATGTCTAGAACAAATTTCTCTGACATTATATAATATTTTTACCATGTTATAATTACAGCAATTCAAAATAAAAAAAAAATTATTCTAATCTATGTTTTATAAAATTTTATTAATATTCTTTTTGTAGTAGGTATTTTGTTGTATTAATGTACAGTACACTCTCGCTAATCCAACTACGGTCTAATACCGTACTATCCCGTAGTCCAAAAGGCCCACAACTCTGTACTATCTCGTAATCCGAACGCCCCACCTGCTTTTTAACCCTGGTCCAAACAGAGAAATCGATGTGTGCCCTTGCTATCAATGGGCAAAATTGTAAGTACTCCGAACAACTTATTAGTTCGAATGGGGTATGCAAAAACGCATTCGGTTTAGCGAGAGTGTATTGTACTCCATAATATACTTACCCGACACTTTTTGAACGAGGAACTAGGATGTAGGCAATAACTGTACAACGTATATATATATATACATATATATATATATATATACTCAATTAATAAATTTTTATTGGCCGTGTTATAATAATGTAACAAGGTAAATATTTGGGAAAACGGCAAAGTTTTTAGTTTTTTTTAATTTTCAATATTTCGCCTAAATTTTAGGCTTCTTCTGTGTACCTATAGTCTATAGCTATTTTAATTTCCTGAAGAAGCCTAAAATTTAGGCGAAATATTGAAAATTAAAAAAAACTAAAAACTTTGCCGTTTTCTCAAATATTTACCTTGTTACATTATATATATATATATATATATATATATATATATATATATATATATATATATATATATATATATATATATATATATACATATGGTTGCTACGGTGTCGGCTCCAACGCGTATGACAGACTGTACGTTGTCACCTCATATATAACGTTGATGGCTCCAAAATCGGAGGTGACAACGTATCGCCTTGTTTTCAACGGAAATGTGGTCTAGGTAGCTCAGAGAGCTCAAATCCAAAAATTGCGTCGGAGCCGATAACGTCCATTATGTATGTACGGACAAGTCATGTTAGTTCAAGCGTAGATCACGAGCGCTAGTGTCGCCCATGCTAGATACGGCCGCTACGAAGTCACCTCCGCATATATGATTCCGTGTATTGTATCGTACAACGTACGCTGTGACATCCGAAAATCGCTGGCAAAGTTGCGGAGGTGATAGCGCAAGAAACATATATTATATGAGTATTTTCGTATTTATTTCTGCTCTCGGACGCAGTTCGGTTGTGCGCGAGATACAAAGATTTTTGGTTCAAATCCAGGCCGTAGCTGAATTTTTTTACCACTACACCACTACAGTAAACTGTAGTGGTAGGCCTGAATAGTACAGCACCTAGTTTAGTTTATTGATCATCATTGTAGATATCAATTAAGGTAACAAGCTACAGTCGCGGAAAGATGTATGTTCGACTCCCATTTTTCTTGGGGCGAAATACTTCAAAACCTACACAACGAATTGTGATTATATACAGTGTGTCTCAACAGTGCGATCTCGGAAGATTATGCCTCTGTTAATGAAGATATTTTAAAACTGATTTCACTCATATATACACAAAGCCGAAGCGTACATGTAAAACTATTAGCGTGTATACAGGCTGTTCAATAACACAGTACCAACCTAAACTTATGTTTTGTTAAATGGAACAACCTATATTTCTGCACAATTTTTAATTCCTCGCAAAATTTTACAACAATAAAAAATAACATAACATACTGTAAACTTTATACTTTTTGATTTATTGGCATTTTTAAGGAAAAACAGCAGTCTAAGAAAGATTGTATATATCAATACCGGTTTTTAATTTTATTGCTCTGGCTTAGATTATGATTACGTAAGAAGCGTTCAATAAGCATGATTACCTGCCATATCCAAATTGTGCACCGGTTGGTCATAATCTGCAACAAAATATAGCAAACAGGTTTTCCTAAGAAAGAATTTTTTAAATGGAAACCCAGTATTGAATTAATTTTTGAATTCTATGCGTCGTTCTGCACAAAAAGTACTAGCACACACCAGTGCTAAAATAAACAATTGTATTGTTGTCGTATACACAGACAGACGGACAGACCAATCGATAATTTTGCGTCAAACTCAGAGTTGGGTATCGCTCAACTAACCCGAGATGAGTAACACTCATGATTAATGAAATCACTCGTCACTCATTACTCGTCAATCATAAGTCGAATCACTTATCACTCGTTAATCGTAGAAACAAGTGTTACTATCTTGACTGCCGGTAGCGACTGCATGATATTGTTTTAAAAATATGAAAAAGAAAATACAATTTACTGGATTTTATTTGCAAAGTAAACCCACATTATGGTAAATGTAATGTGTGTATACTTTGTTTTAATTTATCCTACTTTACCTGATAATAAATATGCATTTAGAATAAATACTTACCTTAATAAACGATTTATATTTGCATTTTGACTAAAGTGAATTGAACTCATGTCCTAAATGAATCTAAATGCATTAATAATAACTGTTTTGAATTATATCCGATTCTATGGTGATCCACTTATTAAGGGTACATTCTGGTGAACCATTTTGAAAAATGACATTACTTTATTGCTTATTTTGATTGCAGAACATTTAAAGCATACATTGACGGTAATACTGTCACAAAATAATTCGAAAAATTAACGATTCCACAGCCAAAAGTCGAGCGGCTCGTCGGAGCCGATTATATCACGGTTATCGGACACTTTTTTAACCATGTCCGATGCGCACATCTTTCAATATTATTCACAAATTATTTTCTATAGTCTACCCACATTTCTCCTCTTTAAAATGACGTACCATTGGTTAATAGTTAATTTTTCGAATTTCTTTGTGACTTTATTTTACAGTGTATTGATTAAATGTTGTGCAATCTAAATACGCGATAAGAAATCATTAATTTTTGAAAATGTTACACTAATGTACCATTAGATGTGATTTGGAATGTACGTTGAACGTGTACGTATCTAGCGTGTCATAAAATTCTTGATATAATTAAAAAAAACTGAAGATAGCATTCTATACAGTAATTAGGGGATTATTCAACTTCAAAATCAGTTATGCCTGTCTTTCTTTACACTTTACACAAAATTTGGAAATCAAAGAAGTGTTTTGTTTATATTTATATAATTGTTTATTTTATTTTTTTATTTTGTTTTTCACTTTCACGGTATTATCTCTGGTGAAAACAACAGTACAATTATTTCTAATTAACCTACAAAAATAGATTCTGCTTTATTTGTTCTTAGTAATTTTCATTCAGAACAAATCAAGCCAGATCTCCAAATCAAATAACATAAATGTCGGACAAATTTTTATAACACATTTCTATAAAAAAGTGTAAGTGTTGGTTTAAAGATTTAGATTTTGTGGGTTTGTATAAAAATTGTCTCCGCGCCTCTATTTTAGTTTCATCAGTGTGAAAGTATATCGAGTTTCTATTATGTTTTAAAACAGTGTAATTTCTATTGAATAGTCATCACTCATTACGCGTTAATCGCGAGCAATCAGTGATGAATATTCAATCGTGTACGGCAGTTATGAGTGGTGAGTAAAGAAATCATCACTCATTTTGATGAGTGACCAATTGTAACTCATCAGAACGAGTGATGATTAATTTAACTAATTAAAATAATTTTATCATCACTTGTTACTCAATCACTCGATTACCAAATGCCCAACTCTGGTCAAACTCAATAGATCATACCACAGTAAATAGGGGGGGGGGGTATAAAAATGTCTATGTATTTGGTAAATAAAACTTGACGTGCACGAGAATTTTTTCAGTAACAGTTTCTATTTATTCCAATCAATTTATTCCATGGTTTTAGCGTCAATGCACGTATTTAGACAAAGCACAACAACGGACTTTGTACAATTTTAAACGGCAATAGAGAGCTTGTAAATTGCTCTCAGCGTTGTACATTGACCTACGTTGCGAAGGCCGGCGTAAAATATATAAATAAAAAATCATCAAAAAATAAAATAATAACTAGTTGGGTAGTTTGACTTACATCGCGACAAAACAAATAAATAGGGTAATTGTTTTTGCACGGTAACCATATTAAACTTAGGGCATGGTTATCCGAGTTAAAAACATTTTAATACTCTTAGAAAAGCTCTCTAAAACCAATTATGTTTTGTTAGAAACTACAACCAAGTCCCATGAATATTGCCGTGTAATGCTCAATCATCCTCTGTAATATATATTATAAGTGTATTAGTATTAGTATTATTATTATATTAGTGCTAAATACTTAATAAATGATTTTTAATACTATTACTAAAAGGGAGCGTTTATTTTGTGAGAAGCGAGTTTATGGCCTATCATATACATGCTATATAATAATAGCCTATTGTGACCTCCGTAGGTTTGGCAACACCGCTGGAGTTATCAGCGACACATCAGTTTCCGTTCATATATAAATTGCGGAGGTCACTTCGTACCCTTTTTGTATCTTATATATGACCTACTCAAAAATCAAAAATCGTTTCCCCTCTGATGCTCGTGTAGCGAAAGTTCCCCTCATTAAAAATATGCAATCAGATCAATAATATATTATCTGGAACACCCGGAGCCAAGGTGGCCTGCTCTATATCCCGGAGGTGACAACTTAACAAAAAGTTTCATATGAGTTTCGTATTTATTAAAATAATTCATATATATACATATATATATATATATATATATATATATATATATATATATATATGTATATATATGAATTATTTTAATAAATACGAAACTCATATGAAACTTTTTACTCAGTATGACAATTACTACCTGAAAAATAATTTTGTGGGAAAACAGCAGGACACCTGTATATAAATTATCACATATAATTTCTGCGAGGAATAGTGGAACAGTTACGTCGTAGTGTCATACCTATAACAGATGAACGTTTATGTCTATTGAACATATGTCAACAAACTGAAAATTCATGACGATCTTTCTGGAAAAAGGGGAAAAACTTGACACTTATTACAATGACATGACACTATTCTCCCCAGAAACTGTACGACATATTTGACAAATTCACTTCGGAAGGTGTCACGGGTAACTGTAATCTTCCATCGTTTCCAGTGACATGCATGTGTGTATAATAAGATTAATAAGAAACAAATATTTCAACATCCTTGTCTGCTCCCCACGCATTATCACAACTCAAATTCGCACTGCTTTCTGGCATCCCCACTGCAGAATCTTACACAGTATCCAGTGACAACGATTCCGGAGAGTTCGGCTGAACATCTCCATGCCTAAAATATGTAATAATAGTTTAAATTATAGCTTACCTATTTGTATAAAATAAAACATACCGTAAAACCTCTTGAAATCTTGTCCACCTTATATTTGCTGCCACACTTAGTGAACTCCTTCGAGAATGGGATAAGCAACCCATTATCCCAACTAATGATTAGTAAATTTAGCATTGTGGTCTAAAATAATATGTATTTGTTGCTTACCAAATCTTACTTTTCGAAATTAAACTGAACACCAACAAAAAATAAATATTAAAGGGAAAATATAATCTGCTACAAAATATGTAACAATTTATCGAAACATGTTATTTACAACCTAACCTACTAAATCTGTTTATAACTATTATAACCGTAAACTATATTATCACCACTCAAAAATAAAATATTACAAACATGTACTACAAACTCCTACACACTTTATAACTCTGAACAATAAAACTCCTCTATAAATCAAAAACAAAGACCGAAACGTACTGTCAATTATAGTAGTAGCACTGACACGGGGTTCCCCTACTAGATCGCAAACATACGTTAAATCGTCAAATGTAGTAAATACGAAGCAAATTTAGATTTGGTTATACTGGCGCCATCTACATCTGGTAACTTTTCTTTTTCGAAGCTTAGTACAAAAGCGCGCCATTTAAATTGAGACGGGAGCCTTAATCAAAATTCTCCAAACTTAAATAGAGAAGTTCTTCAGAATTCAAGCCTGGCCCACTTGTATACAACTTGTATGTAGTTAACGGCAAGACTGAAATTAGTCAACGTGGCAACCCCCTGATAATAAAGCTGAATCTTAAGACCCAGTTCTGCCTGTGCTAAAACGCGTTTTCTATTAACGGCGTTATTTATGGTTCAAAATTAATGAAATTTTCAGTGCCAATTCTTAGATATATAAAGAGTTTGGCTAGGCCTAAAATATTTTTTTTGTAAGATAAAAATGAATTTTACTTCTAAATTTGTCTCGTTTTATCCAATATAGCCCCTAGCCAAAGTCTCAATACAATAATAGATTTTTTTGTCTAGCTACAATTTCAGCCCAAACATTATAACTTTTCCGCCAATCGAAAAATGCGATAATTGTCAGATATGTAAACAATGGCTATATTTCGGCTGTTACGTATGGCCAGCTCATCACAGACACCATAAGCTTTAATCGATACGTAAACCACGGCATAGACACGGACTCCGACAGAAAAACATCGAATCTAAACGTTTTGTTTCGTAGTTGCGATATTTTTACAACGGAGCGTTAAGGCGCTGCCACACGATGCTACGAAGGCCGTCCAGCTTCGAACCTTTGGTGGTATGTCGCATCGTGTTGCACCTATTTAAACCTTTGACCTATACACAGTGAAACATACTAACAAACGGTCGACGCTGAAGGGTGTTCGCCGCATAAAGTGGCGCGCATTTAGCGACCTGCATCCGAGGCGCAGACCAGCTAGCTTACACTGAAAAAAAGTACCCGTAAATAAACCGTTTCTGCATGGTAACATTTTACTACACCAGCAGTGAAAATAAAAATTTATTGTATATGTGCATTTAGAACTGCATTATTCCAGATATACAGCCATTCTATAGGATAAATACTAAAATCCATGGTAAATGAGCAGCATTGACTAGCTAAACGGCGTGTGGAGTGTCACGCCGGGAGTGTAAACCGTCGAGCCACACGCCGTGTGATTGGGTCGGCGCGACGATTTTCACATTGTGTAGCGGCGTGTCCAAGCGTGGCACTCCACTCTGGCGCGCCACTCCACACGCCGTGTAACGGCCCCTTAAGCAGAACAAGTGCTCGCATCGCTCCCCGCTCTCCACTTCATGTTTCGTCGCCTCCAAACTGCGCGACTCCGCGTTGCTACATGGTGCTGCCATTCGACTTGCGAGGACTTTTGGTGAACTAACCACAATTGCGGTTTCTTTCGGTCAAAGTTGAACTCGAAGTGTGCACTTTCGAGAGACAATTCACAAATTTTATGAAAACTGCAATTTTAGTTTTAAACTATACGTATATGTCGTAGACAAATGGTTATTTCTGACAAAAGGCTTTTGCCTAGGCAAAGGCAATAGACGCGAGCCAAGACGAGTCAAGGCGGCTCGTGCAAGGTTCGTAGTGGTTCGTGCGAAAAGTTGGCTCGCCGAAACCGGACCATTTAAAAGCACAGCTTTAATAAACATATGTATTCTGTACTTACACATGAAGAATGTCACAAATTTTTTGATTTTGCCCAGTATAGATGATATTACCTCTATTTTGTTCTTACATGAGCCATGTTACTCAAATATCAAATTGGATTGTAGTATCGCAACTACGGATGTTGAGATACTGCATTCAAATTATAAATAATATAGATCTAATATGTCGAAATTAGTAATTTTAGGAAAAGTCAATCAAATTACTACAAGACACAAAATAACTCTAAAGTAGTTTTTATGGCAAGAGTGTTTTCTTTGTTGTAAACATGATAAGGGTTTTTATCCTATAATTGATTCCACAGAACTTTAAAAATAATACACCAAATTATAGGTAAGAAATAGAAACAATTTCTGTTTTATCGTAATTTATGATGTGGTCATTTTTGAAAAAATCGTAAAGGTATCTGATAAATAAGGTATTTTGCTGAGTTTAAAATTTCAAACACAGGTTATTGTTATAATGTGTTACAGTAACACTAACATGCATCCATGTTCGAATTTACTACTGACTCTAGTGATTCAACAGTCATCCGTTATTCTTCGCCGAACCAACAGCATCTAAAGAGGCCGTTACACGGCGTGTGGAGTGGCGCGCCAGAGTGGAGTGCCACGCCTGGACACGCCGCTACACAATGTGAAAATCGTCGCGCCGACCCAATCACACGGCGTGTGGCTCGACGGTTTATACTCCCGGCGTGACACTCCACACGCCGTGTAACGGTACCTTAAGCGAACTGCGAACCACGCGCCGTGTGACCAGTCTGGTTCGCCTTAAGGCGAGCCATCGCGAACCGCGAGCCAGTTCTGTGACTCGCCGAACCACGGTCCGTGTTACCGCGGCTTTACACGACGCACAGCGTGGCGTATGGTGTGACGAATACGCTGCGCTGCTGCGTTGTGTACAGACTTGTATTTAAAAGCGTGGCGCACCATCGAACGTATAGCATGCAATGTCGAATCTAGGACGAGACGATTCCGAGACGCGTCGTGGACAGGGGACCTAAGTCTTCTCAGACGACTGTCACTTTGGACACCCAAAGACACCCAAAGATCCTTTGACCCAACTTTATTAATGTTTGCCTCCACATTGGCACGGTAGACTGCCGTTCTGTTTACCTGCCATATCAAAACTACAAAATGACAAAAAATAAACTTTGTAGGAATTGGTGCAAAATTTCTGACGTTGCCTCCCGGACTAATAGGATACGACGTAAGTGTCTGTGTCTCTGAGCTGAGAACTGAGTTTCCTGAGAATTTGTATAGTATATTTTATTATTATGCGAATTTTATAAGACGTCAAATTGGCGGATGAGTTGTTTGGGGCACGAGGAGCGCAGCGACGGCTGCCCTAAATGAATGAATTCGCCATAGTTATTTATGGCATAAGTGCCGAAAGTACGGAATAGCGCGACGAGCGGTAATGCGGCGCGACGCCGAATGCGGACCGTCGCATGTGACCAGTCGCGCTATGTAGTTTTCGGCAGGAGTGACATACAACGTTTTTTGATCTGCTTTTTGAGTAAATATGTATTTTTTTAAATTAAAAAATGGTTATCTTTCAGTATAGGAAATGTTTGGTTGGTACCACTTCGACGAAATATCAAGTTAAACAAAAACTAATTCAAATTCTGACAGATTTATATTTGTTAATTACACTGTAGATGTCACATGCGTACCAACATACTAAACTAAAACAACACTCATCGCTATACTTTATTTACAATTGTCACAATTTATTGTGTTTAGAATTAGATATAACAACGGGTAGATATTCTTTATCAGCAAACAATCAAATTGGTGATCTTAGTTTATTTGAAATTTGTTGTTTGTACTTTGCCGCACTTGATCGCACAAGAAGATGTTTGTTTATTTATGTTTTGTGTAGGTTAGTTCGTTATAGGTACACTCGTTTATTTATGACTGGACGAATAAAATTTTGAGAAGTGCTAATAGAAAAATATGCCATTTTATACGATTCTTTTGAGGTTATAACTTCCGTTATTTTGGAAATGACGTTATCATTGAAATTTTAAATGGCACCCCATATTATTTGTAAGATTTTTTTAATCAGTATGACATTCTGAACACAAAAATATCGATCGTCAATTTGTATCACCAAGGTAACGAAAAAAGCAACTAGTAGAAGGTAATTGTCGGGCCTATCCATCATTATAGAAGTAACTGTGTATACCTGTGTTTATATTTTATCGTCGATGAAACTATTTTCGAAAAAGTAGCTTTTTATTTATTCATCTAGGTGGCTATGAAGGCTACGAATTGGTGAAAATAGTTGAAAATTGTCAAATAAAAACTAATAACTCGATTTTGGCCTTCTAAGTAAGACGAATCTTTTTTGGAATGCATAGCGATAATAGCAAAACATCTCTGTTACACGGAAAATTCATACCAAGTCATGCATCGGAATCCGTTTGCTTATCTATAAATCAGTGTATTCAAAAAAGTAAATAACAATAACAAAAAGTAATTAATACATTTTAAGTTAAATGTTCAAAATCCAATCATTAATAACAATTTTAAAATTGTTCAAAATATATGAATTACCCTTTTAATGTATACATGAAATATAATCAATATGCATATTATATATCAAAATACATTCGAAAAAATTTTTGGTCGTTCAACATCTTTTCCTAACTTGGTAGCTATAGGGTATCGGTACGGCAAAATTAGTTACACAATGTTGTTCATCCATGTCTTCATCAATGTTTACAAAACTATGAAGCTAAGCGAAACAATTTATACAGTAAAAACTCCCATAAGCGGACACTAAAGGTGCATACAAACCTGCCGCGCCGCGCGCGCGCCTGGCGCGTCGAAAAGTATAGGCGCGCGCGCCTCTGCCGAGCCCCCTGCGGGCCGGTTGAGCGACACGGCGCGCCTGCAACGCGAAGCGTGCGCGCCTGCGACGCGACGATAGCGCGCTCGGGCAGCATTCGCCGAGACCAGGCGCCAGTCCCATATCATATTTTGTTGTTCGAGCGCAAATGGTCTCGCAAGTCGCAGTACAACTTGGGGCGTCAACGGAGAGCCATGTCGTCTGCAGGGTGGACAGATGAGTGGACAGTGGCCAGCTTAAATTTTATAGTTATGTACACAGAATTTAATATTATGGGATCCTACCCACAAAAATTATTCTAAAAGTGACATTAAAAAAATGCTTGGTAGGATATTGCAAATAAAATTAAGAATAATTGCACAGGAGATCCACGTAAAAAAATTGATAGTTTATTGTCTACCTACAGGGAGAGCGAGCGAACATAAAAATGTGTAGGGACAGGAAAAGCTAAGCTTCGTCTACAATCAATTAATGGTTGGTTAAATCAATTTTTATTACTGGCACTTGCTACCAAGGACATAGTATGTATCTACATTTATTTGTGGATGTATGTTTATTTGGCTATTCAGGATGTTTAAAGCAAATGTAAATGTCAACATGGTTACGTGAATGAACCGTTAAAACAGAATATCCGTATTTTGTGCAAATTCAAGGGGATCTCGGTCTCAAAAAACGATTCGAAAACTATGCGTTAATGTTGATCAATTATCTATAAAGAAATGTAGGCAAAATTATTTTTAGTTATACAGTACATGTAGGTGCATGAAGAAACTATACTTTTTTTATGGAATGTCTTTTATATATTATTATGTATTAATACTAAGGAATCTGTATTTCAAAATGTATCAGAGGTATTCACTTGTGTGTTAAAAAAATGCAACTGCAAGCCTATCTTAAAATTTCGTAAAAACCAATTTTTTTAAAAGTAGTATCTTACAACTTTATCACACAATCACCAAAACCACTAGGTGGATGACGATGTTGAAAAGCCAGACAAAATACAACTACAAACCGCAATAATCGTCGTAGTTCCCTCCCTCGTAGAGAGAGAATAATGCGCATGCTCGAGAGCCGTGATCTACCCGCGCGCCAACCGAAACTGGCGCGCGCGCCAACCGTGACAAGCGCGCGCGCCCACTACGCCCGGCGCGGAGGTCTGTATGCACCTTAACGGTTCCAACATTTTAGTGCGTTGTATGTTTGTATGTGTCTAGTTAAAGAGAAGCGATTTTTTAAGTTTTATTGTATTTAACAATGAAATAATGAATGAAACCTGAAAGGATATTTGAGAGCAATATAAAATTAAAGCAAGTAAATTTATTGGTTGAAAAATCAATAAAAAACGTCTGTTTTTAAAATTACTTATGCAAACAGTTAGTCTACTTGCATAATATCCAGGACTTCTCAAGTTATCCAATTTGACCTTAACGGAGAAAGCAAAGAAATCGTAAAATTGACATTAATAACTATAAAGAAATAAAAAGTTCACCCGATCAAACCATGTCCTTTGTATCATTTTTGCGCAAATTTAAGATGCAAAGTTATCCAGTCGAGTTTAAATTTTGTTTATTATTGATGTCAACACGCACACTATGACACTTTTGGTTTTAATTCGGCAATTTTTGCTTTCTTTCATGAATCCCGTGATCCCGGGATTACAAAATCTATTATTTCAAAATCCCAAGTTCTGTATATTGGCAGGGATTGGAAGTCCTACTAAATACCAACTTATACCATTGTTGACTGCTCTCCGGGAACATATGTATTATATGTAATTTTGCATCAAAATGTGCTGATCAGATAAATAATATTGCTGCACGCGATGGACTGGTATGCGCTCACGCAATAGCAATCACCTGTTGATGGCTTCTATTTATAAATAGAAGTCTTTCCAAGTCGCCTATTTCTTGAATGTTCGTGAATGTAGGTCTGTTATGCGGCGGTATGCAGACGAATTCTTTAGATAACTACAATGCGCATGTTCGAAACCCCCAAATTCGTTATAAGGATTTATTGGCTATAGGTATACATAATACTTAATAATAATGGCATAACTTAATATCTTCAATGGTATTCATTAGCAAGTGCGTTATTTTGACATTATGTTCTGGCTTAGACTCTGTAGGTGATGTATTTCTGGCTTATACATATTTTAATTGAGTAATAATAAACATTCAAATATTTGTGATAATGGCGGTGTTTGTTTTCCCAGAAACTCATTGTAAAATAAATAAAATTAGGTAAAGGATGCTGTAAAAGCAGGATTTTAACTACCATTTTATTACAGGCCCATTGTTTTCCGCCGTGTCCAGTCTAATTTTAACAACACAATTATACCGTTTTATTGCATCGTTACGGACTGACATTGCAATGAACATTTTTGATTCCAATTGATTAATTTGCCAATGTTAGTGGTTTATCAAATATACGTGCGAGTTGTTTATTTATATTTCCTATTTCCAAATTCCTCTGTGTCGACTCGCCTTATCGCATGCACCACCTACATTTTCAGAAATAATGACTGATTTTTGGCCTATGTAGCGCGTCGTATTCTTAAATTTAGTTACCGTCGTTGTAAAAATAAGTTGGCAGCTCTGCATGAAATATTTTTATTGGGAACTTCATAAAACTTAATAACACAATTCAATTTACAACATCAGACTTGAATAAAGTTAGGTACCTAGGTTCTTGGGTAATATAATATAGCTGTATTGTTTTGCTCCTGGAAACAGCCAATTTCCTATTGCACCCACAACAGCCGAACCACAACATCGTTGTTAATCATCCGACCAAAGAATATGAAAAAGTGCATGTAATAAATAAATAATTAACAATAATAATAACTATTGTATAAATTATAGGAATGGATATTTTTTTGCAGTCGTGTGTCATCTTGTTTTTGTAAATATTCAATTGAATAGACAAAAATTAAAAGTTTTTAAAAAATTTACTAGGTCTGTTCCATTTGATAAACTAAGGTTCGCATTTGCCTGTCAAATGTGCTATGTTTACTTTTTGGTTCATATGAATCGAATGGTTAATAACATGGAGGAAGGGTTAATAACAACGTGATGGCTTGTATCATTATTTTATATACAGTGTGTACCTGAGTTAGTCTATAAACTATCTGAATGGGAAGATAAGTCTATTTTTACCGATTGTTTGTTCCAACATTATAGGCCAACGAAGGAAACTTTTTTAATTTAATACCCCGTTTTTGAATATCCTAACAACGGGTTTTGATCGGTGACGCGGGTACCACTCTCATGTTCTCTTCTATCATACCGTTGTCTTCTTTCTTCTACAATTTTTGTAACAATTTCGATCGCAATTTCGATCGTTTCATAGGTTTTTAATCTATAGCGCCATTGGTTTGGGGGCTACAAAATAGTCTGACTCAGGTAACGATTGGATACATTTTCAAAATTTTTGCAAATTTTGGAAAAGTTTTCAATTTTTTAATTAATTCATGCATTGTCACCGGATATCTGCCCACATGCAAAATTTAAAATTTTTTGCAAATTTTGAAAAAGTTTCCAGTTGTTTTTATTGATTCATGCATTGTCGCCAGAAATCTGGCCATATGCAAAATTTCAACTCGATTGCACTCTGGGAAGTACGTAAAATATGATAATGCGCAAGAGCGGAGCGTAATACCGACAAGTGGTCCCTGTTTCTTTTATACAAAAACGCATTATTTCATGCGTTTCCAACCGCAGACGGGTTTCAGACGAAAACATCTGATAAAAAACACAATAAAGAGACTAATTGCCGAATAAAACAAAAATGTGTATTTTGAACCAGTTTAACTTTATTTGCGATTATCTGCGTAACTAGAAACGGACAACAGGTCCCTTTTCACATCCACGCATACATATTTAAAATACGATAGTCATGTGCCTGGCCACATCAAGATTTTCTTAAAATTTATTTCACTCTTTATTATCACAAAAAAGCGCGTTGGTGTATCTGATAGTTCTGTTGAATTTCCTTTGACAGTAAATATATCTACTTAAAATTTAAAATATTTACTAAACTATTATTAAAGCATGTTTTATTAATTTGTATGATAAAAGTTCACAAAATTTATGCCACTAATAAAATTGAGATATTTGGGCCAGTGTGACCGCTAGGTTACCTGAACACAACCGTTGTGACTTGTTAATTTGACATAATCAAACCAATTCTGTAAAAAAATTCTAACTAACCAGATGGAAACGCGGTTAAATTTCTTACCAACAATTGTTGCCATTAATTGTTGCTAAGAAAGTTAACCCCGTTTCCAAGTGGTTAGTTAGCAACTTCTCTGATAGAATCGGCGTGAATCTGCAAAACAGTTAAACAAGCGTACAAAATATCATACCATGTTCCATTAGCGGGAAATCATACGCACTGCTTTCCATTATATCAATGCTGGAAGTGACTCATCTTGTTTTGCAGTTTTCATTCGAAATTGAAGCTTCAACTGTACAGTTATGTTTTCTTGACTTTTCTGTTGATCTGGGCGTTTAAGCGATGGATTCAAAAGCATACGCGGAAATGCCGTTTCATGTATATATCGGCCGTTTACAAATATTGTATCTAAAAACAGCAAATACTTCGCGGAAATGGAACGGCCACGTGCGACGACCTAGTATCCAATAATACATTGATTACAGCTGATAATTTACTCATGATTTGTTGATAAACTACTTACTGTCTTTGGCGATGCAACATTTCGGTAAATAAACGTGTTATGATGAGACCACAGTGATAATGGAAAACATGTTTTTAGAAATGAACCTGTGATACTGAGTCTATAATATTGGTCAGATATATGCTGTTGTTTATATCCATCATATGTACCCGCAAAATGTGCGTCTGTGATACACTAAATTTCGCAAAATTGGATAATATGTGGGCGAATCCAGTCGAGTAGTAAAATGTATACGTTGAATATAATGAAGTAGGTACGTAATGTTTTGATGCGATTTATCTAGCGCATTTGAATTTAGAACGAGATCTTGCGTGCTATTGTAATTATAGGTTCAATAAAATGTTAAAATAATACCAAGTTGCACCTGCATCATACGACGGTCGGTTCAGAGCAAAATCTGTTTATGTTGCGGTTCACTATACATACATACTCGTATAAGTTGTCAGAAAATTTGGAATGTACCTGTTAAGACGTACACGTGTTCGTGAGGTTGACTTGACTTAATACAAATTGACACGCGAAGAGTACCCGAAAATGTAGGGGTTAGTCAATAGTCATGTCAAGCTGCCGCAAAGTACAATAAAGCGAAAATCGCACCGACTACGGCGCTGCATGCTGCACTGCCGCAGCAGCGTTCTCCGTCACGGCAAATATTTTATTTTACATGGCGTTCAATGTGAATGCGTCCACCGGGTCCGTTGCAGCAACGCGTGCGCAGCGCAGCGCGGCAGGGCGGCGGATGCAGTAAAACAAACATCAGTTGGCTTGCGTTTGCCGGAATGCCTGCATCGTTGAATATGAAGGAGCAATTGATATTGACGGTTGAAACACATCGACTAATATAGATAGGGCAGACCTTATCTGCGTGCAAAAGTGGTAATTCACGCGAAAATGCTTGGAAGGAAGTTGCTAATGAAATGCAGTCAAAGGGTATAAGTTTATATGTTTTTATTGATGAATGAATACAGCTAATTAATTAGGTATAAATTGAAATCAATGTTTAGTGACTCCATATTGCCATGGAACCTCGCCTGCCGGTGAAGTGAACCAGTCAGCAGAGGTGTTCTGAATGTCTATAGAATGCCATAGGTCTTGTGTGTCGTGTTCTTGTTTGGTGTTCATGGTATTTACATTATTTTGCGTTGCATCCGACGAAAGTTGTTGTGTGTGATGGATTAAATGAGTCATTACGATATTTTTTCCGTAAATAAGTAATTTTCCTGCGTGGAAAATGTAACAGTTATTACCATGGAAAACTCAATGTTAACTTCGATTCGTTACAAGAGAATACGGCAGGTATTAGCAGTGATGCCAAAGGAATTTTTTTACCACTATTCTTGCTCGTGAAATGCGAAAGTTAAGAAAAGCCTATCCCGATCAGAAAGCGTTTTTCCTGGATATAGCCAACCACAATCTTCCAAAAGAAGCATTAGCAAACACTTCACTATCGATATTACCACCATATGCACCAACATCAATCATGATGTATTTATAATTGGCGTATACAACTGCCATTAGTACACGAGAGAAGCCTTTATAATTAAAAAACCTTTGATTCTGAATGTTTTGGAGCAAATAGCTGCACGTCCTTGCCATATATTGCCCCGACGCAGTACAAAAAAATCTGATCTGGCCAGGCACATTACTTTATCATACAATATATAAAATTAATATAGTTTAGCTGCATGAGGTTCTATTTGATCGAGATCGATCGCGTCTGCATTAAAATAACACAAGTTAGTTAGGATTTGACAGATATTTTGACAATATTGACAATAGGTATTGTCAAAAATCAGCGTTTGACAAATCCTGGCTTACTATGTGGTTTTAATGCAGACACGATCTCGATCAAATACAATTTGACACACCTAAACTCACACACCTAAACTCTTATTTTACCAAAAAATTTCATAGACATAAATTACGCAAAGTTTCCTCTACTTTAATTTATTATATAACTATATTGACGAAATTACAGAAATGGCACCTCATTTGCTAAATCTTTGAACAATGCTTAGAGGAAACATCCAGTTCCTTTGGACCCTTTTGAACCAAAAGCTTTTCAGCTATAAGTTTGGTCATAAAACTTCTAAATATGAAGTTTCGTCCCGATACCTTTAGTAGTTTCACCGGAATCGTCGCCACAAAAATCGGGTACACACATGCGGACATTTTTTCGGTACGATTACAATACTTTATCATACTGCGTATGATAAAGTAAAAATTCAGTTTTCGAAGAAAACCCACTTGAATCTCTTTCTATTTTTCAAAATGATGACTTAAATGAAACCCAAGGCAAACGACTTTACCGCATGCAGTGCTGCCGCGCGCAGTGCTGTATCTGGTGGAATACCCATTGAACGGATGATAACGTAGCGTCATTTGACTACGCAGCAGCACGGCAGTGGCAGCATGCAGCGCCGTAGTCGGTGCAATCTTCGCTTAACGCTGCGCGTCTCTATCGGTAGCAAATGAAAAGAAGCTCACAGAATACGTTTGCAACAGAATGTTATCGCAAATAACTCCCACCTCATCACCTGACCCGATTTGAGACATCGGCTACGTCCCAGCCTCTCAGGTCGGTACTACTATATGTGCCGGTTAATTCATAATTCTAAACAGGCTTTTATCGCGCTAATAAATCAGTAAGATCAAAAGATGGATCAGGCCAAAGATAGCCATTATTATGAGTTGCTACTGGTAATTGTTTATACGTTTTTCCAAAATGTCTGCATGACTAACCCATACCTGAAAATATAAATTACTAAATTACAATTTGTATCGACTATATATGTGGGTTTTGGGATACATTACGAGGAAAAGCTACGGAAAAAATATTATATCTTTTACAAACATTGTTTTCATATGTCAAATTTATAATTATATCTTCGCTATAGAAAATACATTATAACTTTTACAGAAATTGTTGACTTTATTCTTTTATATACCAAATAGTAGGTAATCGATTATGCATTGTCCTCTTGAATACAGGTGATAAGTTAGCTGTGCAACTTCTATCACATACCAAAGTGTAGGTAATTAGTTAAAGTAGTTATACATAAATGCAAAAAGTTGTGAGGCGAATAACCCTTTAATAACGATATAACGGGGATAAGTCCGTATCCCCAAAGTTACGCTAACGGGGCAGTTACCGTGCTTGTTGCCAAAGATCGGCCAATGGCGTGAACTTAAAGCAGCCAAACAGACCGATTATATTAACAATTTACAAAACCAGTCTACAAACAGTGCTTTTGTGGTTTATTTTACTTTATCTGGTTTGTCACAAAAGGACTGTTTGTAAACTGGTTTTGCCACTGCTTGAACAACCCTATTATAATTGTTTATACAGCTTGTCCTATAAAGATTGCGACAAACTGAAAAGGGTTGTAGCGGACACCTAAACATGCATTTTTTTCTTACATAATGCAAAAACAGTTCAATCCATATGTTGGCACGTTCATTTAGGGATGTTCAAACCCCATGGAATAATACCATAAACACGTGAGTGCATTCGGTCATCACTCTTGCGAGAACTCCTGCACAGAAGAACCGCAGTTCTGCCGCGTCTTGTAGACCAGACTGTTACCGTACCCCCAGAAAAAAAAAGTTAGTGGATGTAATACAGGGGATCGATCGGGCCAATGAAGGGCGTCCGGAGCAATCCATTCTTTAAGATGGGGTTCGAAATGAGTAGGCAACCAAATATACTTCATAATATTATTCTGAGTTGTTCAGCAAAATGATTAGGTATTTCCATTCAAATTTACGTCGAACAGAACTTGAAACCTTTGCCGATAATTCAAAAAAACATCCGGCTCAATTCTGTCATGTATACGTGACAAAGTCTGTGAATATGAAAATGTTTAACAACATATTTTGTCAAATTAATATTATAGGTCAGATGGGAGAGCATTGTGCTAGAAACGCAAAGGTCCCTGGTTCAAATCCAGGATGTGGCTGTAATTTTTGATTTATTTAAAATTTACATCCCGCCTGTATATCACCATATTATTAAGCTGTGAATATGGGCGTTTTTTTGTTGAACGTAAGGAGACTACGAAATGGCCATCAACAATCGTAAAATCCGTCACCTAGACCCGACAGAATTGAGCCGGATATTTTTTGTATTATCGGCAAAGGCTTGAAGTTCAGTTTAACGTATAATTTGAAGGGAAATACCTAATCATTTCGGTGAAATACCACAAAATACTGACCTCAAAATTTAGGTATATTTGAGGTATATTTGGTTGCCTATCATTTTGAATCCCACCTTAAGGAAACGTTATGAACTGGCGCACATCACACTATTTTTCTTTTAATTCCGCCCAGTGCCTAAACAGCTCTTTTCCTGAAATGACTTTACTATGACTTTACCCTACAACCTATTTGAGTGTGTCGCACACTGTATACACAATTTAATAATTTAAATAAATGCGAAAAGTTAAAAAAGCAATCAAATAAATAGATAGAGTAAATTTTTAGCTAGAAACGATTTTAGTGTTTTAAATTTGCTACCTACGATTTAAAACGACAAAAATTGTATGACATGATTAAACAAATAATATTATATTTAAAAAAGTCTACCTGGCGAAGGTAAACTATCATACGCAGCATAATAAAAGATTGTAATCGCGCCGAAAAAAATTGAGATTTTATCGGAAATAGGTATTTTTGGATTCCCTGGGCAGTTTTGACCAAGGTACAAAAATCTGATGTGGCCAGGCACATGACTTTATCATACAAAATATAAAATTAATAGTTTAGCTGCATGAGAATCTATTTTATTGAAATAAATTGTAGGTATTGTTAAAGCATCAGCATTTGACACTACCTACACTACGACATTAGAATAATAGTTATTTATCTCACAAGTGCCGAAAGTATGGAATAGCGCGACGAGCGGTGATGCGGCGCGTCACCGAACGCGGAGCGTCGCCGTCGCATGTGAGCGAGTCGCGCTATCTAGTTTTCGGCAGGAGTGACACCAACGTTAATTGTGCTGCTTTTTGAAAAACATGGATTAAAAAAAATAATTAAAAAATTGTTATATTTCTGTGTAGGAAATGTTAGGTTGCTACCACTTTGACGAACCGTCAAGTTTAAAAAGCTAATTCAAATTCTGACAGATTTATATTTGTTCATGACGCTGTAGATGTCACATCCGTACCAACAACCTAAAATCAAACTACACTCATCGCTATACTTTATTTACAATTTTCTCAATTTATCGTTTTTAGAATTAGATATAAAGACGGGTTGATATTTCTTATTAACAAACAATCAAATTGGTGATCTTATTTTATTTGAAATTTGTATTTTGTACTTTGCTGCACTAGAGCGGCAACATTCCATAGCGGGTCTCCAACCTCTGATGAAATCAGTTGTTTTCGACTGTGACAGCACAAAAAATATTTGTCAAAATCCTGGCTACTATTTAGTTTCATATCAATGCAGATGCGACCGATCTCGATCAAATAGAATTTGCTCTTGTAGCTAAACCATTAATTTTACCAAAAAAAGTCGTAGGCATAAATTATTCAAAATTTCCTCTGCTTTAATTTATTATTTAACTATTTTGACGAAATTACAGAAATGGCGGCTCATTTGCAAAATCCTTGATAAAGGCTTAGAATAAACTACTAGTTCCTTTGGACCCTTTTGAACCAAAAGCTTTTCAGCTCTAAGTTAGGTCATGAAACTTCAAAATATGAACTTTCGTCCCGATACCTTTAGTAGTTTCTCCGGAATCGTCGCCACAAAAATCGTTTACACACATACACACACACACAGACATTTTTTTGTACCTTGGTAAAAAATGTTCAGGGGACCCAAAAAGACCTATTTCCGCTAAAATCTCAATTTTTTTTTCGGCACGATTACAATACTTCATCATACTGCGTATGATAAAGTAAAAAAATGTGTGTATATGTGTACCCGATTTTTGTGGCGACGATTCTGAAGAAACTACTGAAGGTATCGCGACGAAACTTCATATTTAGAAGTTTCATGACCAAACTTAGAGCTGAAAAGCTTTTGGTTCAAAAGGGTCCGAAGGAACTGGATGTTTATTCCAAGCGCTTTTCAAGAATTTTGCAAACAAGCCGCCATTTTTGTAATTTCGTCAAAATAGTTAAGTAATAAATTAAAGTAGAAGAAATTTTGAATAATTTATGTCTATGACATTTTTTTGGTCAAATTAATAGTTTAGCTGGAAGAGCAAATTCTACTTGATCGAAATCGCTCGCATCTGCATTGATATATTATATTATAAATATGTACTAGTTAGCAATAGATTTGACAAATATTTTCATTATAATGGCAGTATGTAGTGCACATGCTGATGCTTTGACAATACCTACTCTCAATAGTATTCAAAGATTTGTCAAATCTTGGCTAACTAGTTCTATTTTAATGCAGACACGACTAATCTCAATCAAATAGATTCTCATGCAGCTACAACTATTAATTTTGTATGATAAAGTCATATGCCTGGCCACATCAGATTTTTTTTTGTCAGAAAAAGTAGATCATTTTGGTTGTTCTCTTTTTGTGGATGACAAACTTGGTTGGTACTGTCTCGATAAGTCTGGGTGACGTGACTTCTGGTTTGACATCTAAGAAAGAAATTGAAATGATATGCATTTTTACTTTATCATACGCAGTATGTAAAGTAGTGTAATCGTGCCGAAAAAAAAAATTGAGATTTTAGCGGAAATACGTCTTTATGGGTCCCCTGAACATTTTTGACCAAGGTACAAAAAAATGTCTGTGTGTGTGTGTGTCTGTGTGTATGTATGTGTGTAAACGATTTTTGTGGCGACGATTCCGGAGAAACTACTAAAGGTATCGGGACGAAAGTTCATATTTAGAAGTTTTATGACCAAACTTAGAGCTGAAAAGCTTTTGGTTCAAAAGGGTCCAGAGGAACTGGTAGTTTATTCTAAGCCCTTTTCAAGGATTTTGCAAAAGAGCCGCCATTTCTGTAATTTCGTCAAAATAGTTAAATAATAAATTAAAGTAGAGGAAATTTTGAATAATTTATGCCTATGACTTTTTTTTGTAAAATTAATAGTTTAGCTACAAGAGCAAATTCTATTTGATCGAGATCGGTCGCATCTGCATTGATATGAAACTAAATAGTAGCCAGGATTTTGACAAATATTTTTTGTGCTGTCACACTCGAAAACAGCTGATTTCATCAGAGGTTGGAGAACCGCTATGGAACGGTGCCGCTCTAGTGCAGCAAAGTACACAATACAAATTTCAAATAAAATAAGGTCACCAATTTGATTGTTTGTTAATAAGAAATATCAACCCGTCTTTATATCTAATTCTAAAAACAATAAGTTGAGAAAATTATAAATAAAGTATAGCGATGAGTGTAGTTTTATTTTAGTATGTTGGTAGGGATCTGTCATGAACAAATATAAATCTGTCAGAATTTGAATTAGCTTTTTAAGGTGCGTTTTCATTAGTGATAATGGCAGTGGTAGCAGACGCCATTATAGTATTTCCAATAGAAAAATGCTATTGACTCATGTTTATGTATATGCAAACTAATATGTGTCATTATCACGATATGTAAAAAATACTCTAATTTCGTATTCTACCACCGCTATTAGCTACCATTACCTACCAAGTAGTATGTTTGTACGGATGGTAGATTCTCATGCAGCTAAACTATTAATTTTATATATTGTATGATAAAGTCATGTGCCTGGCCACATCAGATTTTTTGTGACAAAATCAGTGTTATCGCGACTTATTTTATACAGTATAATACCGGACATGTCCGATTACAAGAGAACGTCTGGTAGCCGCATGAATAAGGTGTCATTTATCGACAGTGTGCCGAATTGTCTATAATTATTGCTACATTACGGAGAAGTTTTGTGACTTTGAACCCTGAAGAACATATCATTTTCTTATTGTTCTGATCTATTACTATATTACTTAATTATTAGTTTCGATTATGTTAACTGCAATTGTTTTCAGTTATACTTCAACTATACTTACTTCAACGTTTTAATTGCAGAATCGAACATGTAATATACTTTAAGTTGTAAACCGGCTAAGTCCAAAATAATATTAAAAAATAGGATGTTAACCATTGCCAATATTTTTCTCGTATTTTAAGATTGCAAGATTTTAATTACGTCATATGATACAAGTAAGATTTTTCAAATGTGTCTCTAAAATAATATGTGACATGTCCGATTCTGATCTTAGACGTCTCGTAACTGCGGATCATAAGTTTCAGAATGGTCCATGAGCTAGTCGAATGATTCAACGATTGTTTTCAAATTTCAATGCAGTATTTACACTTGCCGCGCTTGCGTCGGCTTATTTTTAACGTCGCGATTCCCGCATTTGCTAGAGAATTCCCCCGAACAACTGTGATTAACGAGGTTGGTTGCGCACGTGAGAAAGTAAACATAATCAGCACGAAGATATGCGCAACGTAAACATACTTTCCTCTGTTTTGCTTTACCCGTCTTATATGGCGTTATACACTCATTTTTACTTTATCATAACCAGTATGATAAAGTATTGTAATAATGCATGTAAAAATTGAGATTTTAGCGGAAATAGGTGTTTTTGGGTCCCCTGAACATTTTTGACCAAGCTACGAAAATTGTCTGTGTGTGTGTGCGCGTGTGCGTGTACGTGTACGTGTGCGTATGCGTGTGCGTGTACGTGTGCGTGCGTGTGTGTGTGTGTGTACCCGAATTTTATAGCGACGATTTCATATTTAGAAGTTTTATGACCAAACTTAGAGCTGAAAACCTTTTGGTTCAAAAGGGTCCAAAGGAACTGGATGTTTTCTCTACGCATTTTTCAAAGATTTTGCAAATGAGCTGCCATTTCTGTAATTTCGTCAAAATAGTTAAATAAGAAATTAAAGTAGAGGACATTTTGTGTAATTTATGTCTATGACATGTTTTGGTAAAATAAATAAATAAATAATGTTTATTTGTTACTTGATCCGTAGTAGGCATAGACAATTGTCAGAGAATATTACAAAAGTACAATCAGAATACAGTACAAAAAGACAAAGCGTACAGCACATCATCAATGATTCTGCGAACCTGTCAAATACTCATCAACACTATAAAATGCTCGAGCAATAAGATATTCCCTAAGTTTTTGCTTAAATTTGCTATTAGTTGATGAGCTTCAAATATCGGTCGGAAGTACGTTAAAGGTCCTGACCATCATGTACTATGGTCCTCTCTCAAACACGGATGAGGTGTGCCGCGGGCAGACCAACAGAGATGAACTGCGCGTCTGCATCGATGCAGAGATATCTCCATTTGTAACAAATTTAGTCGCATCATCCCTGCAGAAAGACAACAGTCCTAACAAATACAGGCATGGCATGGCAAAGTTAGTAATTTATATGTTTTGAACACCTCTTTACATGACGCGCGGAACGAAAGGCCCAACATACAACGCAGAAATCTCTTTTGTAGACGAAAGAGGGAACTCATCTTAGGTGATGAACCCCATAATATAATTCCGTAGCTCAGGATCGACTCAACGCTGGAGGAGTAGTATATCCTAAGACAGTCAAGGCCAACAATGCCTCTCAACTTGTAGAATGAATAGTATGTTTTGTTTATTTTTTTTTTATATATACTGTACAGGCTTGTCTTCCCTCAGATTACTCTGCAAATAAATCCCCAGGAATTTCACGCTCTCATCCACAGGTAGTGTTCCATTACCAGTTCCTACAAAAATTGATGTAGTTTGTGCCTCCAATGAGAACTGGAGCAACGCAGTCTTCTTACAGTTCAGAATCATGCCTGTCTCTGCACCAACTACTGTACCAAGCTACCACGGTTAGCCCGATGTGGTGGGCAAATGCGACTACGAGAGCCGCGTGCGGCTGTTCGTTGACTGCGGCTACGACTAAAATTTAAAATTTTAGTTTTTGCCAAGATTCTTTGTTCCTCACGTTTTTTGTTTACGATCTTGAGACCAAAATATTTAAAAGCTTGGATTTCCATTATTTACACGTGAAATTGTTATAAGTACTCAATAGACACTGTTTTTCGTGTAAGGTTTTTATTTAATCTTAATCTCTTAAGATTAAATAAAAACCTTAATCTCTTAAGATTAAATAAAAACCTTACACGAAAAACAGTGTCTATTGAGTACTTATTACAATCAAAATATTTAATCATTTTCTACGAGTAATAGCAAATGTAATTAATATCAAAGAAGGAAAGTTACATGATTATAAAAAATCTGATGTGGCCAGGCTTTATCATACAAAATATAAAATTAATAGTTTAGTTGCATGAGAATCTATTTGATTGAGATAAATTGTGTCTGCATTAAATATAAACTAGTTAGCCGAGATTTGACAGATATTTTGATAGTCAATAGTATCAATAGTAGGTATTGTCAAAGCATCAGCATTTGACACTACCTACTGTCATC